>CAOLHI010000908.1:600000-905383 GCA_948474755.1 Ctenosaura bakeri | reverse complement strand
GTACAAATAGAAAGGTGCAGAGTTTCAGAGTGCAGAAAAGGCAATAGGGAAAGCCAAATAGAAGGGTGGGGGAATCGAAGAGGACTTTTGATGATTCTTCAGGTAGTAGAGAGAAAGAACTGTGTTGGAGCAAATAAATGGAGCAAATGAAGTCAGTAAGCAGTCCACACCCTTCAGGTATTGAATTGTTTCAAGGACGTGTGTTTTTCAGGTATCTTTCACCACTTAGGCAGCTATACAAAGAGGAACTGGTTCCAAACCAGCAATAATGGTACCTAACAAAAATCTGTAAATGGGAAAAGGGTGCTGGACAGACACACACACTCTCTCTCAACACAAATTGTTTCTAAATCAGAGGGGCATTTTTGATCAGCTAGAGACCTAACGGCAGCGTTCTCTCCTTCCCCCCTTCTCTGTGTTTTGTTCCAGTTAAGAAACGTTAATGCTGAGCATTGAAAATGGGATGCGTTTAATGGAAAGTACTTAATGATTAGTGTTACATGCAAAACATTAGACAAGAATAGACTTTGTAGCCCAGCCTGTTTGGAAATTTTTCTTCATACGAACCTTGAATTTAGAATTCCTGTGAATTCCATTCTGGCTGCACTCATTTCTGAAGGAAAACTTTAGCTGATATGGACATTTCTTTATGATACAGTTTACCTTTTCCTTGAAACTATGTTAAAGTATGCCTCCTTGTTTTCCTGGGCATATGTGTTGCAGAGGCCATATTTATACTGCCATTATCAGTAATGAGTAGCTGCCAAGTAGATGCATTTATTAAGAGTTCTGAACAGACTTGTCGTATTGACTTAAACTTGACTGCCCCTCTGATTTCATGTTGACAGGCTAAATAAAATAGATTTTTAATTTTCTCTAAATTCCTCCTTCCCTTGTTGGTTATATGAATTTGCTGGTAGCATCAGCTCAAGGGTGGGATTCAGGCCTGTGCGATTTAACAGTGTCTCGCTTAATAGAATAGGCTACTCTGTAGAGTGTTTTTAAAATGTGTGTGGGAGGAGTATACTGAAAATAAAACAGTAGTAAAGTCTAGACCCTGGAAAAACATACAAGAATTTTGCCTCAATTGTAGAAATAGCATTCATTGGTGTGTTCCACCTGGACAGCTAGAAGAGCCGAGGAAGGTATATGCTACACTTATATTATACTCCATTGCACAGGTAGTGTAACAGTACAAATAATCTTACCCCTGTATATATTGGAAGGCAGCTTGCTTTTTATATCTATGCATCTTTGGGGGAGGGGAAGAGGGGTGTTAAATTGATTCTTTTGACACTGTAAACAGTTATTCAACAATGAACTTGGAAACTCTGCACCTGTATACGATTTTTTTAGCAATAAAGCAGCATGGGCTGAGAATGCACTGAAATGTCATTGTGTTATTTCTTTGAGGAATGAAATTTTGTAACATAATTCTCTTATGTCTCTAGTTTGACTGTTATTCCTAATATTGTTATAGGGGTATGGCTTTGGGGTGGGGGAATGAGGGCAATGCCCTCCCACATAAGAATCAGCCCTGTCCCAAATGATATTTTCTTTCAGTCCCAACATTTCTAGCATAACAGTATTTTAAAACTTCATATCAACATTTTGATCTACAGTTTAGGCATCCCATAAGAAGGGGCAAGCAGAGTTACGAAAGGAAAGCAAATATATACACATATAAGAGCTCTTGGGTCAGTTGTGTCTCATTCCCTGCAATACTAGAAATTTGGAAACTGAAGGAAAAGTGGAGGGAGGGAGAATTCTTATTTGGAAGAACCATGCTGCTATTTTGCACCCTCCTATAGCTGCACCCCTTGACCATTGCTTCCTTATGGATATCTGTTGGGTTACTAGTCACATATTTTTAATGCTCATTTAGGAATTCTTTTTAGGGCATTGCAAAAACGCCAGGCTTCACAAAATTGTGTATTAGGAATGTAAATATAGGAACTTGGATAGCATTCTTCACAGTTACCCATAATGGCACTGCCTGTGAACAACCGTGGTGAAAAGCCTCTGAATTTACGGTGGCATGCTTCCCAACACATCTTTTCTGAGAACCTGTATGGCAGAGCGTAACATAATAGTTCCACTTGTGGAACTCCGTTGCATTTCTCCACCCAACCTGCCTCCCAGATCCACCATTCAGCTGCTGAATGGCCATTCAGTGACTGGTAGAAAATGGTGAAAAATCTAAGAAGCATCTGGCCATGTCCCTATAGCCAGACACCAACCATTAATTTCTGATGAGATCTTCTGGAGGTCTCTTTTTTGGATGATTAATCATTCTGTGTCTGCCGATGGGGACATAGCCATATACTTTCTGATCAACCACACCTTGCTCTGAATGGCCATTGGAGGGAGAGTTAAAACCAGTGTGATTCTAGTCTGCATTAATTGAGTATAGTGTTTGTGATGAACAATATGTTCCTCTCCTGCTTCATGTCTTGGTTCTAGGCCAAATTGTCCTAAAATCTTTAATTCTGCTGTTTCCTACTTTTGCATTCCAATCAGCTGCGATTAACAAGAAGTCTTGTTTTGGTGTGTGGTCAGTTTCCTCCTGAACTCCAACAGAGAATCTTTCAGTTCCTTCTTCTTCCTCTATAGTTGGAGCGTAAACTTGGATGACGTTTATATTGATGGGTTCTCTTTGAAGTCTCATTGATATGATTTGGTCAGCTTTTGCATTATATGACTGCATTTGCTACATCTCTCCTAAATATAAATGTCGCCCATTACTGGACTGAAAATATCCCATTCCTGTTCCCTTTAGCTCACTCACCCCAAGTATTGCAATGTTAAGACATTCCATTTCTTGTTTTACTATGGCTATTTCTGCACGGGGTGAGGGAATCGCCCCGCGCCGCTACTTACCGGATCTTCTGGCTCCCCGGTCCAGTCCAGGCTGCTCCGGAGCAGTGCGTGCTTGTCACTCTGCACTGCTCCGGCGTCGAAATGGCAGCTTCTGGTTGGTCGAGGGTCTCAACCAACCTCTGAAGCTCGCCAGCCTAAACCCCCCCCCCAGCAGATCGCAGGCTCGCATTGGTGCGAGCCTGCGAATCTGCACAAGGGAGCAGGCTTGCAGTGGCGCGCTCTGTGCTTTTGAAAGACCTGATTTTTCCGGTCTTTCAAAAACACACTGGACGACCACTTGGTGTTGTTCCGGAGTGGGGTGAGGTGCGGATCTACATTAAGTAGTCGGGACCCAGTCCACTCCCAGGTGCAGACGTCCTCCCTGGAGGACGGACTGCACCGTTTCAAATACCCCGTGCGAAAATGGCCTATGTCTAGCTTCCCCAGATTCATGCTTCTCACATTCTGTATTCCTATAATATGTGTTGTGCAGCTTTGGACTTTCACCTCTGAGCACATCAACGGCTGAATGTCGTTTTGGTTTCAGTCCAGTTGTGTCATTAGCCACAGCACTACTTGTACTTGTCCACTGCTGTCCTCCAGTAGCTTGTTGACTGCCTTCCGATCTAGGAATCTCATCTTATGACAGTATCTCTTGTTTCATTTTGGATTGTCTCGTTGTGGGTTTTTCATGGGAGAAGACATTCAAAAGAGGCCTTCTGTGCAACACTAATAAACATTAGTTATGGTGCCTCTGCTGCTGTCTCTGGGAGATTGTCTGCCGCTATCACCATCAGCTACTGCTGCTGCCCAATAACTGCATGACAGATTTAGTCTGGCTCATCAGCAAAAGCCTGTCTGACATGGGAGATCCTGCTCTGCTATCAGCATAACTTCTTGCCTCACAGGAGCACACAATGCCACCACCATAACAAAGCAGGGCCATGATGAGTTTGTCTTAACTGAGATTTGTAATTAGATTATGCTTTTACTGCATAGAATCATAGAGATGTGGAGTCAGAAGGAATCTCAAGGGCCATCTAGTCCAACCTCTGACGAGAAGGAACAGACAACTACAGCACTGCTGAATGGTGCCCATCCAACTTCTGTTTAAACAGCTCCAAGAAAGAAGAATCCACTATCAGCCAAGGCAGTCTGTTCTGCTGTTGAGCAGAACTTGCGGTCAAGCACTTCTTAATGTTTGGATGGAATCTTTTTTTCTTTAAAGCTGTTTGTTTGTGTCCTTGGCTATTTCTGCACTACACTGTTAAAGTGCTATTATTCCACTTTCAACATCCTATGGAATCCTGGGGTTTGAAGTTTGGGGGGGTGTTTAGAATTCTCAACCAGAGAGCTCTTTGGTGTCAGGAAACATCGACATTCCACAGGATGTTGAATAATAGCACTATAACAGTGTATTGTGGAAATGGCTCTAGTCTCTAGAACAGCAGAAAACAAGCTTGCTCCATGGGAAGCTTGGATCCCATTCCAAGAGAAAGGTGCAATATAAAACCAATAAATACATAAATAAATAAAATCTGTCTATGGATAGCCCTTCAAATAAAGATGGCTATCATGTCACCTCCCAGTCTTTTCTCCTTCAAGCTAAGCATGGCCAGCTCCGTAAAGCATTCCTCATGGGGCTAGATTTCCAGGCCCTTTAGCGTATTGCCCACCTGAATTAATTTATTGTTCACTGCAGTCTTTGGGGACTGTTTTGCAGTAAAATTCCATTGAATTTTGGTCTGGGCAAGAAGTAATGGGGCCAGATAAAGTTGCTCTGAGGAATTTCAAGAGTGCTGCTGGCATACTTCCCCGAGTGGTTTCTGCGAGATGTGAATATGAAGTCACAACAACCCGTTTCACAGTGTTTATATTTGCACACACTTTTCCTAGCATTTTTGTATTATGAAATCAAAAGCAGGACCACAGTAACAAGACAGATGGGTATAAATGCTAAAACCACAAGTTGTTGTCTTAAGGGCTGCAATATGAACAGTATATTTTTATTTTAAAAAAATGACATAGGTAGCATATCTTAATATTTCTGTACTTTGTCTAGCATTAGCCTATTGCATAATGGAAAGCTCTGAATAGAAAGTGCCCTTTTACTTTCTGATTTTGTAGGAGAACAATCAAACCAATCATGATATGCAGTGTATGTGGTGTCTTGACCCCTGGAAAATCTTTCCCTTTCTACTAATCTCAGATGCCAATCAGAAGGAGGAAACACAGGCTGTGGAATCCAGTAATTCATGAGATAGTCTTGCAAACAATTGGCATTCAATCCGCTACCATAGCCCAAATTTGGAACAACAAACTATAATTAACTTTTCATGCAGGATACTTGATTAATTTGGTAGATCGTGGGACTGGAAGGACATAGTATATCTTGACTTCAGCAAAGTAATGCTGTGGATGTAGCATATCTCGATTTCAGTAAGGCCTTTGACAAAGTTCCCCATGACATTCTTGCAACGAAGCTAGTAAAATGTGGGCTGGACAGGGCTACTGTTAGTTGGATTTGTAATTGGTTGACCGACCGAACCCAAAGGGTGATCACGAATGGCTGCTTTTCATCCTGGAGAGAAGTGACTAGCGGGGTGCCACAGGGTTCTGTCCTGGGCCCAGTGCTGTTCAATGTTTTTATCAATGACTTGGATGAAGGAATAGAGGGCATGCTCATCAAATTTGCAGATGATACCAAATTGGGAGGGGTTGCTAATACACCGGAGGACAGGATCAAAATTCAGAATGACCTCGATAGATTGGAGAGCTGGGCCAAGGCGAACAAAATGAAATTCAACAGAGAGAAATGTAAGGTCCTACACTTAGGCAGAAATAATGGAATACAGAAATATAGGATGGGGGACATGTGGCTGGATAGCAGTACGTGTGAAAGGGATCTAGAAGTCTTCATAGACCACAAGCTGAACATGAGTCAGCAGTGTGATGCGGCAGCTAAGAAAGCCAATGCAATTCTGGGCTGCATCAATAGGAGTATGGTGTCTAGATGGAGGGAGGTACTGGTACCACTCTACTCTGCTTTGGTTAGACCCCATCTTGAATACTGTGTCCAGTTCTGGGCACCCCAATTCAAGAGGGATATTGACAAGCTGGAGCAAGTCCAGAGGAGGGCGACCAAAATGGTGAGAGGCCTGGAAGCCATACCCTATGAGGATAGACTTAGAGAGCTGGGTATGTTTAGTCTGCAGAAGAGGAGGTTAAGAGGGGACATGATAGCCATGTTTAAATATTTGAAGGGATGCCACGTAGAGGAAGGAGGGGACTTGTTTTCTGCTGCTCCAGAGACCAGGACAAGGAGCAATGGATTCAAGCTGCAGGAAAGGAGATTCCACCTGAACCTCAGGAAGAACTTCCTGACAGTCAGGGCTGTCCGGCAGTGGAATCTGCTGCCTCCATGGAGTGTAGTGGAGTCTCCTTCCTTGGAGGTTTTTAAGCAGAGGCTTGATGGCCACCTGTCGGGAGTGCTTTGAGGGTGTTCCTGCATGGCAGGGGGTTGGACTGGATGGCCTGTGTGGTCTCTTCCAACTCTGAATTTCTATGATTCTATGATTCTGTGATTGCACCAGGACTGGCAAGATTATAAAGTACAGGTTGGGCAGTATTTTTAGGTGGACTGCATATTAGATAGTTCCTACTTATTAAGACTCGTGAACGATTCTGTGTCTGAGTAGAGAAGCTAAAGCAAAATCCTTCAGGGTTCTTTGCTGGGCCTTATGTTATTTTAACAGCTTTAGAAATAACTTGGGTGAGAGTGTCGCTTCACAGCTTTCAAAATGACACCTAACGGAAGAGGCAGTGAGCACCATGAAAGACAGATTTAATCTTCAAAGTATGTTGAACACAACTTCTTTTTTTGGGAGGGGAGGCAAGAAAAATGTTGCCAACCTAAAAATGCAAACTTCAATAGAGATAAATGTAAAGTCTTGAACTTAAACAATCAAAAACACGGATGGGGGAGACCTGAGTTAAGCAGAAGCATATTTGAAAAGGAACTATATACTCTAGAACAGTGCGACTCAAAGCGATGGACCAGTGCCAGTCCCTGGCAAGTTTCCAGGAACGAAAGAAAGAATAGTACCCAATGAGTACAAATGTGGTATATCACATCAGCCAGCCAGAGAAGCACTGATTCAGACAGAACTTTAAAGATTAATACAAGCGCTAAAGTAATATGTGTTGAGTGTACCAACCATAAAACTACGTAAGACTTACTCAAGTAAGTTTTAGATGGGTAATTTTCAGCACAAATCCTATTGTTAGCCCTGACTAGAGTTGACCCATAGAATCAATGAAATTTACCTATCCAGTAATCAGAATTTAACAACTGATTTACTGGGCCTGCTCTAGTTGGGCTTAATCAGTAGGACTTGGGCCATAGACTTCCCTAACAGAAGGCAACTGTTCCTTTTTCACTTTGCCACTGGTCAAGTGACATTTGGACTACTATGGGCAGTTCTGGGCATCACATTTTAAGAAGTACGTTGACCAGTGAATGGGTCCATGCCAAGGAAGGTCATCTGGATGGGGAGTTAGGACACTAAGGGCCATTTCCACCCTACACTGTTATAGTGCTATTATTTTACTTTCAACCTCCTGTGGAATTCTGGGATTTGTAGTTTCCTGAGACCAAAGAGCTCTCTGGCTGAGAATTCTAAAGCCCATTCCCTAAACTGCAAATCCCAGGATTCCATAGGATGTCGAAAGTGGAACAGTAGCACTATAACAGTTCAGTGTGGAAATGGCCTAATTTATATAGGTAATGATGCTCCAGACTTTTAGCCTAGAAAAAAATACAGGTGAGTTCTAGTCATCAAATATTTAAAAGGTTGCTATACCAGAGATGGTGCAGAGCTATTCTCCAATCAGGGTTGTCAGAAATACAGGATGAGGTTCTTCATGGTTGTACAGAAGAGGGAATTTCAGCAGGTGAATTTTGGGAGAGAGGTAACACCTGTTGAAATTCTCTCACAAACATACCTGCCAGAATTTCACAGATGCAAACAGGAACACATGTGGCCAAACAACATCAGACTGTGGACAATAGTGCAAAAATTATTAATGAGGAAGGACAGATAAGCTAGGAGAGATGCAGCAATTTGCTTTTGCCTGAGCTTACTGGGAAGGGTAAGATTCTTCTACTCCTCTCCTCTCCCTGCTGCAGAGGTAATTGAGTGAAAGCTCCTTTTGCACTTTGAACTCAGTTTGCAGCAATTAAAATAAACTGAGGACAAAGGAGGAGGAAGAGAGAGAACTTGGTACATTTTAAAATCTCCTGAAAGTGGGAAGAGAGAGGATTAATTGGATTGTCCCTGCCAAGTTGATACAGTTGGAGGGCAGGCACAACTGCTAAAAGTAGAGGAGCCCTCTACTATAGTTTGCCTGGTAACCCTGTTTTCAATGCAAACAAATAGTTCTATGAATTGAATACACCTTCAGTAAGTTTCAGTTTCTCATGATGACAGGTATCGCTTCATTGGATCCTCTGTCCAAGGAGGATAAGTTTTTGCCAGCTTCCGAGAGACTTCATCCTCAATCGGCCACCCCCAGGCTTTAAAGAAAGGACCTAGATTTTTGTTCACTTGTCGAGAAAGTGTTTCTGCCCACAGATTCATCTTGGATTTGTTGTCATTGGGGATAATGGTCATTCTTTGGTACTCGGCAAAGATGTGGATATAGGGGTCCCATCCAAATGCTTCCTGTAGCTGGGGGGAAAAAGTAATTATTTAATTCCTTAGCTAAGTTCTTGAGAACAACGGCAAACCACCTCTGTGTATTCCTTTCCTAAGAAAGTCCTATGAAATTGATGGAACTGCTATAAATTGACAGGCAACTTGAAGGCATACCCAGACACACAACCCCTAATATGTAACAGCAAGGGTAAAAATAAAGTTGCATTAATAAATAATATTTATATTCCACTTTTTCTCACTGTGGGACTTATTACAAATCTATCAGGCCGCAGTGCACATTGGATTGGATACCAAAATCATGTCAGCAACTTTTTCACGTGGACTCTTTATACAGAACTAGCATATATGCCTGGGATTGTCCGGGATTTTATTTTCTCATAGGTAATACTTGTTAGACAGATTTGAGATCCTGTGTCTCTGATTCCCCAAACTGTCTTGTCCAGTACCTGTAACTTTTCCCCATATTTCCCAATCCAATCTGTTTTCAGAGTTATTAACATGCAGAGGTTAGGTTCCTGAGGGAATACACTGCCCTCCTCCTTGCTGCTAGGCCTCATCTCCATAGCAACTGGTTTATTCAAGATAGGTCCAAGAGCTCTCTGGCTGAGAATTCTAAAGGCCTCTCACTAAACTGCAAATCCCAGGATTCCATAGAATCTTTTCAGGCCAATCATATGAGGTTTTTGCCTGACACAGCCAATCATATGAGGTCTTCGCTTGACATAGACAAACAAATATGCAAACTTTGACTTTTATGTATTAGTAGATAACCACTGTTTAGTTTGATGATCAAGGACTGCAGCATTGGCCTTCATCTTAGCACCTTCACCGCTGAAGAAAAACCCATATTTTGACCTGGTCAACGGTGGCTTCCATCTCAGTAGAACTTCAAAGGAGCTGGACTTTTAAGGAGCTCTCCATGGTTCTGAACCATATTCCCCTAAATAATTCCAGAACCTCAGATATCTCCCCAAACCCACTGCAGGAACTACTAGGTGGCACTACATTTGGCTGCAGCAAGGAGGAAGATAACACAGCAAGGATGACCTCATTGGTCCACCTAAAAAACACTGGCCATTTGGACCTTCCTTGAACTGTTTCTATTGCAAGGGTACAATATAAGAAAAGAAATGAAACTTTAGGAGACAGTAACTTGCCTGGCTTGCCCCCTCATCCCTTTCTAATTTCTTTTCCTTTTCTGTCACGACTTTTAGATTTTACATCAGCAGGCAAGAATTGGCTTATTTTCATTCTGCGTACAGCACTTAATGGATTCTATTTTGTCAATGATATAACACAGATTTTTGTCATTTGCCCTTTTAACCCCCATTGATAATTTCTACTTAGTGATTTCTGATATTAACTAGCCTATAGTGCACTGTATTGTGGTTTTAAGGCTTTGCAGTGTCAATTATTTAAGTATGGGAGCTATGATGCTATGATTTTAGCATTCTTGTCCATCTTTTAATACATATTTCCTGGAAAGTGGGCTTAGGAGTCCAGCTTTCATCTTGACCTCCCTTCCATTTGCTGACTTTACTTGACCCAGTGGCTTGGATGTTTAGTGAAAGTTAACAAGTTTATACAATAGAACCAATTACATGGGAAAACAGGGTCTCCTTCTGTTGAGATCTTCAAGCCAAATCTGCTGGAGATGTCCTAACTCTGGATTTTCCACACTAAACCATATGTCATAAAAGTTCAACAATTCTTTGAGCGCCCAAGGGATGTTGAGGTCTAGCTTCCCTGCTAGTTATATACTCCTGGAAGGAAATCCAATTTACCTTGAAGTAAACTTATTTGTGGAGAACTAGCATGGCATATTGATTTGAGCACTGGACTGCAACTCTGTAGATCGGGGTTTGAATTCCTGCTGGGCCATGGAAACCACTGGCTAACCTTGAGCAAATCACACTCTCTCCTCCTCAGAGGAAAGCAAAGACAAAGGTCTTCTGAATGAATCTTCCCAAAAAGATCATTATCCCTTTGGCATTGAACAAAGTCACTAGCCACCACTTAGAACTGGATCTAGGTTAAGCAAGCTATGGGCACCTTGAAACCAAGTCTTACTATCTGGGACCTGCAATAGATTGCATCCCCCCTACCATTCAAAAGTGGAAGTGATGAGAAGACCACCACTGTTTGTAGTAGAACAAGGTGTGATTGGTGTCTAGACAAGGGAGGTAATGGTCCCACTCTATTCTGCTTTGGTTAGACCTCATCTGGAGTACTGCCTCCAGTTCTCGGCACCTCAGTTCAAGAAGGATATCGACAAGCTGGAACATGTCCAGAGGAGGGTGACCAAAATGGTGAAGGGTCTGGAAGCCATGAAGCCCTATGAGGAATGGCTTAGGGAGCTGCGGATGTTTAGTATGCAGAAGAGAAGGTTAAGAGGGGACATGATAGACATGTTTAAATATCTGAAGGGATGTCATGTTGAGGAGGGAGTGGGCTTGTTTTCCACTGCTCCAAAGACTAAAATAAGGAGCAATGAATTCAAGCTGCAGGAAAAGAGATTCCACTTGAACCTCAGGAAGAACTTCCTGATGGTCAGAGCTGTCCGGCAGTGGAATCTGCTGCCTTGGAGTGTGGTGGAGTTTCCTTTTTTGGAAGTTTTTAAGCAGAAGTTGGATGGCCATCTGTTGGAAATGCTTTGATGTGTGTTTTTGCATAGCAGCGGGTTGGACTGGATGGCCCCTGTGGTCTTTTCCAACTCTATGATCTATGATAAGGCACTACTAGTTTAATAAGAGACATTCTTCTCTTAGAGGCTTCTACAAGTGGCATATGTGTGTGTATGTGCCCTCAAGTTGCCTGTCAAGTTGCCTGTCAACTTATGGAGACTCCATGAATTTCATAAAGGTTTCTTATGTAAGGTATGTGCAGAGGTGGTTCTCCCAGTTCCTTCTTCGAAAATACGGTCTACAGCACCTCATATTTATTGACAGACTCCCATCCAAGTACTAAGCAAGGCTCACCCTGCTCAGCTTCCAAGATGAGAGAGGATCTAGTGTTTTCAGATACCACATTTAGGCTCTCTACAAATCTTCATACTTTTTGGTGGTGGAAGGATTCTGGCAGTCGCAAAATATGGGCATGACAGCCCATGTGTTGAACACACCTGGATTAGACAGTTGCTAATCAAAGTGTATTTTGTTATTGTCATGGTATGCCTTCAAGTCATTTCTGACTTATGGCGACCCTAAGGCAAACCTATCACAGGGGTTTCTGGGCTGCGACCATGGCCATTTCCGCACTAGACTGTTATAGCGCTATTATTCCACTTGCAACATCCTATGGAATCCTGGGGTTTGCAGTTTCAGGAGGGGCCAGATGGTCCCTCCCGAAACTGTAACCCCAGGATTCCGTAGGATGTTGCAAGTGGAATAATAGCGCTATAGCAGTCTAGTGTGGAAATGGCCCATGAGATGTGCCCAAGGTTACACATTGGGTTTCCAGGGCTGAGTGGAGAATCGAACTCTGGTCTCCAGGGTCATAGTCCAATGCTGAAACTACTGTACTACGCTATGCTGGCTCTTCAAGGCGTGTTCACTTGGGAATAGGTCCCCTATTAAGTCCCATGGGATTTGTTTCTAAAGCTCTTCATATACTCTTTTCCCCGTTACCTGTAGATAAGGTTCCAGTGCAGTAAACACTTCAAAGTCCTTCAGCTGAGCTCCATTTTTAATATAGGCTTCAATTCTTTGCTTCCTCAGGTGTGGTTGAAGTTCTGGATGAGCTTGATCCCTTGAGATGTTCAGGACTGTCTCGTTGACATAAACAGACCAGAGGTTGCAAGTGGCTTCAGTGGTGTGGGGAGGGAATTCCCACCCGCTTTTCTGCTGGTTGTGACCCAGCTCGTGGATAGGACCCCAGGTCCCTTTGGTCTTGAAAGCTTCCATGTCCACAATCTCCTCCATTCCACCTACATTAGACATGACTGGATAACCAGAGTGCATCCAACCTAAGGAAGAGAGTTGGCATGGGAAAAGTTAGAGAAAGAGAGATTCATAAGGGCAGAGAAGAGCCTGAAGTACTAAACTGCAAAATCAATGGTAGACAAGTGCAGCAGGACTGGCGTGTGCGTGTGTGCGTGCAATATTTTGCCTTTAAGCTATTGCCAGGGAGGGTCACGTGGACTGCCAAGATGGCAGGAAAAAATTTAAAAGTAGCAAAACTAGAGTAGATGGAAGTTTTCCTTTGATTCTGAAACAGGTGTTTTAAAAAAGCTGGCCAGAATCCTGTTTGGCAGTTACAAATGTGCCTAAATGCCCTAAAGGCACTGGGTCCCATCTGATCTTGGATTCTAAGCAGGGTCAGCTCTGGTTAGTATTTGGAGGGGAGACTGCCACCAAACAGCTGGTGCTGTCGGCTAAATTTCAGAGGAAGGAAATGATAAAGCCATCTTGGAGTATTCTTTTGCCTAAGAAAACCCTGTGAAATTCATCATAAGTCAACAAGCAACATGAAGGCACATACATACATACAGCCTAGGGTTATGCACCCATGACTGTTTTATATTCATGATCCCTCTGTAGCCCCGAATCTAGGGGAAAACTAGGGGTTGTGAAAGTCCCCCAGTCCTCACTTACCAGGTAGCAGTGACTGTGAGCGATGGGGATCTAGTCTTCTGTCAGTCAGGAAGCAGATATCTGATGGACCCACCCACCCCTTGCATCTGTAATCTTTGGCATGAGGGAGAATATGACAAGGGTCCTGTTTTTCCTTGTCACAACAGAGATTGCTCAGGGGAGGGGGTGGGACTGTGCTGCTTTCTGATGGGGAAGAGACCCTCATTGATCACTGCAGCTGCTGCCCAGTAAGGAGTCACTGTGTAGCACCGTAACTACAGTGTTCACACATTTGTAACTCCCCAACAGGATTCCTGCTGTTAAAAACAGTTGGGTGGGTGCAACTTCTTCAGAAGATGCAAGGAGCTTTGTATCCTATTTAAGGATGAATAAACTGATCCTGGGGACCTCTGGGAAAAGTAATACCCTCTTTTTAATATTGTCCAGATAAGGGATGGTTCAGGAAATCAGGAGTAGTCAAAGTGCTGGGGACAAAACATTTTCTGAGCATTTAGTATTTTGTTTTTGAGTTGCTCAGCAATTCTAAACAAGCTATTCTGTCTTCTTCCAAGAACTGTGTCAGAAGCCAACATGATAACTGACTGAGAACATGCATGTGTTCACAGAAAGAATGACACCTATGTTGGAATGTTAGAACAATCTGTCCCCCTGTCTCATAACTCTCATGCACATTTTCTCTCTCTTTGGAAGCTCTATAAAAATCCTAATATTTCAATAAAACTTTATTCATCTTTTATGAGGATAGACTTAGAGAGCTGGGTATGTTTAGTCTGCAGAAGAGAAGGTGAAGAGGGGACATGATAGCCATGTTTAAATATTTGAATGGATGCCATGTAGAGGAGGGAGAGGGCTTGTTTTCTGCTGCTCCAGAGACCAGGACAAGGAGCAATGGATTCAAGCTGCAGGAAAGGAGATTCCACTTAAGCCTCAGGAAGAACTTCCTGATGGTCAGGGCTGTCTGCCAGTGGAATCTGTTGCCTCGAAGTGTAGTGGAGTCTCCTTCCTTGGAGGTTTTTAAGCAGAGGCTTGATGGCCATCTGTCGGGAGTGCTTTGAGGGTGTTCCTGCATGGCAGGGGGTTGGACTGGATGGCCCCTGGGGTCTCTTCCAACTCTACATTTCTATGATTCTATGATTCTATGATCCACTCCTGGTTAAAAGTAAAGTGTGTAAGAATCCTTCCCAACCTGATTCAGAGTGCTATTTCAGCTCTGTGATTCTACCTGGGAAGCAAGGACAGGCTGGTATTTCAGTCACTCTCAACAAAAGGCCAGAAAATTAGCCTTGGAGGCCCCGTGTAATATGGTAAGATAGGGTATAATAATTTTATGTATTTATTGGTTCATTTTTTGCCTCTCAGCCCACCAAAGACCCCCTGATGATGTATAACAGATAAAAACAACATCCATATAGAAGCATAGACAAAAGTAAACTAGGAAAGAAAGAAAAAAAAGCAGGGATGTTACTTAGCAATGTAAGTGATGTGGTCTAAAATTGGGGTGAGCTCAGGATAAGTGGGGACAGAGACCAATTTCCCCCCAGCATCTCTCTCCCGGCTGCATTCCCCCCCAGTAAGCCCAAACACTTCCATATTCATCTGCATTCACTCTCAAGATGGCAACAGGAAGTGATATAAATGTGCAATATAAATTCAATAAACAAGTAGTTGAACCGCAACTCTCAACATTCCTCAACATGGGCTAGGCTGGCTGGTGCTGTTGGGAGTTGCAGATCAACAACATTTAGAGGGCCACATAATTCTATCTTTTTTACAAAATAAAAATGTACCCCAAGAACTTGGTAAGTCACTCAACTCAACTTGGTAAGTCACTCAAATCCATTGATTTGATGTTTCTAGCTGGAAATAACAATGGGATTTAAACCAGAAAAGAAAATACTGTAAAACAAAGGGGATGTTTTTAGTATTTGATCATTTTTCACCGATATGGGTATGATATGAAGTGGTGTCTACTTGCCAGCTGATATTTGAACATCGGTCACAATCCTCTCTGGTCTGGGGAAAACGGGAGGGATGGCTGCTAACTTGGTCACGGCATTCATCATCTGGGCCCAGGTGGTGAGCAGGATCTCGGGATCGTCTATTTTCCGTGCATCGTCCGAGGGCACCGTCAAGATGATATTCTCAGTTTCTAGCTCAGCCCAGGGAGAAGGAGAGTGGCATATGGTACCCTTCCAGGCGCTGATGCTGGTTTCACCTGATCCAATAAAAAGAATACATCTGATACTGCTTGGATTAATCTTGAATTCGGTGAATAATAGAAAATAGGGAATTTTGGAGGAAAAAGAAACTCCTTCATCATGTTCTGGTGGTGGGTGTGCAGCTGAAGTGGGGAGCATGATAGTGCACTGAGAATATCAGCAGCTGGTTGCTTCCATGGTAGTGGACAGTATAGTCCTAGCTTGGTTTTTAATTTGAACTTTAAAGCAACTATCCAAAATGAACCAGCCCACGAACATGAAAGCCACCAGAAACAGGAAAAGCAAAGTGATACAGGTGGCGTAGAGTCCAGGTAACGTAGCCAAACTGTATTGGCTACATGATGTAAATTGCAAGCTTTAATAATTTCAGACAAAAAGTTTGGGCTGTGTTTATGGAAGGTAAGGCAAAGCAGAGCTGTGCTGGCCCTCCATAAATGTTGAAGGAGAAACTTGAATTCAAGAAGGGAGGCATAACGAAC
The DNA here is from genome assembly GCA_948474755.1 of Ctenosaura bakeri. Taxonomy (NCBI): domain Eukaryota; kingdom Metazoa; phylum Chordata; class Lepidosauria; order Squamata; family Iguanidae; genus Ctenosaura; species Ctenosaura bakeri. Next base: position 889,517 of record CAOLHI010000908.1, on the reverse strand, counting down.
TGAAGACAGTGGTTTATTTAACCACGAAGGGCTGGACCAGACATCAGTGTTCCAACTGACCAATCTAGCACTGAAGCAAACATGTACCTTATCTTTTACAGCAGCTTTGGAAAATCTACCTAACGAGAGCATAAGACAACATATAGAAAGTCATGGGAAGGTATTGGAAATATATAAACCAATCATAAATCAGCACTCATTAAGAATTAATTTGAAATTACCAAGCAATGCCACATAAAAATGATTCATGCTGAACTTTTCTGTTACATCTCAGATTGTTCTTATTAGTAGAAATTAGTCAATGGTAGGGCCGGAATGCTCTGAAAATGCATAATTTGTTTTTTTCCTGAGATTCCCGAGAACTTAGTAACTCTGTAGCATCTAAATTCTTCCTTGATTCAGAATACTGTTCCTTTAGCATTGCTTTTCCTTTAACCTTGTTCTACCTTTAGCAAGACCTTGTGAGCAACCTCTAATCTTTCTCTTCAGTGCCCTCCAATCTTTCCACAAACAAAGTGCTACTCTCTAATTTGAAGCATATAAGGATGTTTTTGTTGATCTAGTTGCAGTGCTGGGCAGTAAAACTGACAATACAGAGCTGTGTATAGGTTTTTGGATGGACATCCAAATGCAGCCGAACTTTATGTACCTTGCCAGCCATCTATATCCAAACAAATAGTTCAGTTCACAAAATATCCCACAGCCACTTGGTTTTTGTGTGTGGGGATTGACTTACCATGCTTGAAGTAAGGGGCCTGGGTGGCCCCTTCTATGGTGACATATATGGAGCCTATCGAAGATTTCTCTGGCACTATGATGTATACGAGGCCACCCCATAAGCTGGAGACTTCCACTCTTGGACACTTAACCTGAAATCGTCTTACCACCACTGGGGGACGTCTCAGCTCATCAGCATTGCTCAGGTCATCAGAATGGCAGCCAATTTGTACCTGGAAAAAAGGATACCAGATTCAAGAGCCTGAAGGTACTGAAACAGGCATGGTTCCTCATCCCTATCTCTTTAGATTGAGGGACTGAAGGTTCTTTGCTGTCTGTCAACTAAATCTGTATCTGTTTGAAGGTTGCTCTTTCATCTTCGGGTTTCCTAGGCTTCCAGCTCAACTGTGGCATAGTCCAAACAGGCAGAGTTGGCATCAACATACCATTTAAACTCTCTTAAGTGTTGGAATCTCAGATTATTTATATGGGCGAATGAGCAGTCTCTGTTATTCTTTTAGGGTATTTTATTATGAATGCTAAGAGATATGCAAATATACACTCTGCTCAGGGAGGAACATAGACTTTTCTGTGTCTAGGAACCTTACATTCATCACATTATATTGCAAGTAATGCATTGTACATCTTACACAATTTTAGAGTGTCCTAACCAATAGACCATCTGTGGAGGAAACATATAGGCATCCAGAGAAGATAATCATCTTCTATGGGCATTATAACTTGATTATTGCAGGTTTTATACTCACTCACACACACAGACAGACACAGACACAGATTCAGGATACATGACTCCTGTCTTATGTAGATCTGCTGGATGTATATTGAAATAATGAATGGTAGTCAGTGTGGAAGCAATACCTTGAACTTTTCTAGAGGTAGTTAAGAGTGCTACAAAGTATCAAATGTTAATTGAAGATTGCAACAATATATCCATTTGGTATCTGCTTGTGTATTAAAATGTATCAAATGGTTAATTGCTTTATTGCCATTGCTACAATGTATTTGGTGAGGAGGAGAAGATCAGATTGGGCGAAAATGAAAGTATCAGGAAGTGTTTTGGGAACTTGTAGTGTCTAAGATAAGGAGCAAGAAATGTGTTCCTGCTCCAAGGATGAAAAGAAGGTAAACAAATGCAGATCTGGGAAATGTCTGAAGATGTGGGATGATGTTAAATGTCCAGTTCTGGGCACCCCAATTCAAGAAGGATATTGACAAGCTGGAGCAAGTCCAGAAGAGGGCGACCAAAATGATGAGAGGCCTGGAAGCCATGCCCTATGAGGATAGACTGAGAGAGCTGGGGATGTTTAGTCTGCAGAAGAGAAGGTTAAGAGGGGACATGATAGCCATGTTTAAATACTTGAAGGAATGCCATGTAGAGGAAGGAGAGGACTTGTTTTCTGCTGCTCCAGAGACCACGACAAGGAGCAATGGATTCAAGCTGCAGGAAAGGAGATTCCACCTGAACCTCAGGAAGAACTTCCTGACAGTCAGGGCTGTCCGGCAGTGGAATCTGCTGCCTCGGAGTGTAGTGGAGTCTCCTTCCTTGGAGGTTCTTAAGCAGAGGCTTGATGGCCATCTGTCGGGAGTGCTTTGAGGGTGTTCCTGCATGGCAGGGGGTTGGACTGGATGGCCCCTGGGGTCTCTTCCAACTCTACATTTCTATGATTCTATGATTCTATGATCCACTCCAGTAACAGCTTTACGCACCTGAAGTTGTATGTGAAGGCATAAAACTTTTGAACTCTATGTATGTTTTAGTGTCAGCAACTTCAGAAGAAGTATCTTGTGTTGCCTGCTTTGCTGCAAATAAATATTACTGTTAACGTCAGAATGGAGTTTGTACATTGTGAGTTATCCAGGACATGACATTTTTCTGAGTCTCCTGCTAAGCTATTCTAGCACCCTATCTGGACATCGTGCTGCTGTAGTATGCAGGTGGGAGGGGAGTTACCAGATCTGGAAAAACCTGACACAAGACAGTGAGAGGGAGAACAGGACCAATGTCCAGCTCAAGGTGACGGGACAGAAAGGTTCGGGTAATGTCCTCATCATGCCTCTATCCACTTGGAACATTAAGACCTTGAGTGATCACTTGACCCAGACCCCAACAGGGGCAGTGGGTGGCCCCTGGTTCCTTGGCAGGGACCCGGTGCACCACTGATGCTGTTGGAGTGGAATGTTCAGATTGGAGGCACACTCGCATGAGGTGGTGAAGATCCTGGCCTGGAGATGGAGGTCCTGTGCTTGAGGAAGGCCTGAGACATGATCCAACAGATATGGGCCACAATGCATGCAGGCCAAGGAGAGGTGCTGGCTGTGGCTGAAGCAGCAGTGGCAATGACAGGAGGGGAACAGGTCCCTCAAGTGGCAGGAGATGCCATCCCAAGACCTGGACCACCACAAGCTGGCAGAGATGGAGGAGGTGTTCACCAGCTGGTGCTTCCTCTTCCCCAGGTGCCAGGAGGAAGGCAGCTGAAAATTGCATTCAATGGCCAGGGCAAGCAATTGCTGCATTTCTTCACCCAGCTTGCCAGGTTCATGGTGGAGTGGGTGCACATTTTCCTATCTGAAGAGTCAAAGGTATGGTGTGTGGTAGCACAGCTGGAGGGAGTGTGCAACTGGTTAGTTGGGCTGTAGGATGCTGGAGCACCAGAACTAAGCAATTTCCACCTACTCATGAATTACCTCTGAGCCCATTTTGAGGATCCATTCCATCAAGCCTAAGCTCAGGCCCACCTCATGTCATTGAAACAAGGGAACTGATTGGCAACTGAATACACTGGGGAGTTTCAGTGGCTGGCCCCACAGGTATCTGAGTGGTTGGGAGCCACTAAGATCCAATATTTCCAAGAGGGCCTGAAGCCAGAGATCCTTGAGGGGACTGCTGTGTGAGACAACCCAAAGACCCTGAGGGGCTGGATGCTTCTGGCCGGCAAAGTGGAGACACTGTGAAGCTGGTCAAAACTGCCTATTAGAAGCAGAGCCCACCAGCCAAAACTAAAACCAAGGGCAGAGGCAGCAAGATTGTTTACTGGGAGCCAGACAGTGAATGAGAGAGATACAAATGTACCAAGGCCATGAGAGACATCAGATCACCACCTGCTCTGAGACTCCCAAGGTTGCTGGGGACAAAGGGAAGAAACCCGAAAAGAAAAAAACAAGACTGTTAAGACCACAAGTGGTCCCCAGACAAGAAGGCAGCACACATTATTCCATGTTCAGATACAAGGAGCAGAGGAACCTTGCTTCTGGCTCTACACCAGCTCCAGACTCTCTACTTAATGGGTGGTTTGGACTGCAGAACAGAAGAGAAGAGATATGAAAGGAAAACTGCCTGTTGTCTTGTTCCTGGTTTCCCATGCTGTGATTTCACTCTTCTGCGTCATATCCTGAACCCAACCAACTACTAGTTCAATTCCACAGGCTTGGCTAACCCAGACTGAGATTGCCCAAGGCCATAGGCAAAATCCAAACCCAAGACTTTTCTACAAATGAGGCCTTTCATAAACACACAAATTATCTGCTCTACAATTTAAGCTCGAGCATTCATATGCTAATTTTTAGTTTTACATTCATAGCATAATACCTGACTCAAATTTTAGCAACCTCACCTGCAATTTAGCACCAAGAACACTTGATGGAAAGACCAAGGTGGCAGTCTTTGCTGGAGGAATGTACATGCCAGTGCTTCTCCATGCTTCAGCTCCTGTAAGGTCAGACCAACAGATGTCATTTGCAATATAATGATGAGTTCAGGGCTCTATGATTAATACTACATATAAAATCTGAATTTATATTTCCTCTTGAAGGCTGAGACTTTTCCAGACTTTGTTTCCTGAACACAGCTTTTAAGGTAGTGAGATGCAGATTATAGAAGAATTCTTTTGTTCATCCACAGAGAGGTGGGAATCACATGGCTCTCCAGATGTGGATGGACTGCACGTCCCAGCAGCATGAATCAGCAGTGTGCAATGCTGGGAGATGCAGTTCAACATTTGGAGGACCTCATGCTTTCTGCCTCTAATTCAAAGCATGCTCACTCCACCACCAGTAACAATTACCAGCTGCCCATCTCCTGACCAACATAAACTTACGGCAGGGTTAGACAACTGTTGGAAGTTGAAGGCTACGTTAGCCCTCTGGGAGATCATGAAGGGTTGCACACTATCACAGCATGGCCAAAATGCCCCTAATTCCCTCCAGGGCATGTTTGACATGTTTTGGCCCCTTGGGCCATTTTAGGACGACTTGGAAGTCGCTTCCTGTTTTTGTTTTTGTTTTAAAAAGGCCTCTCCTGGGCTTAAAAAGAGACAACATGGTGTAGGATTTGAATGTTGGGGTATGGACCATGGAGACAAGGGTCTGATTTCCCACTCAGCCATGGAAATCCACTGGGTGACTTTGGGCATGTCAGAGGCTCTCATCCCCCAGAAAACACCATGATAGGTTCACCTTGGGGTTACCGTAAGTCAGAAATAAGTTGATGGCACACAACAACAGCAATGCCTGAGCTTAAAATGGTCCACGGACACCAAAAATGAAGTTAGGATAATTGTTGGGGGCCAGAAAGGTATTTCAATCCCCAAGTACAAAAAACAGCCCAGGAGGAAACAAATGCTGCCAGTGGAATATTCTTTGCCAGTCCTTGGCTTAAGGCAATGTCCTAAAAGAAGACATATTCCTAGTACTAAACAGGGCACAGTTCAAATGAAGGCACACTATGCGTATGTGTTAGCACTCAACCAATCAACTTAAGGAACCAACCAACCAACCAACCAACCAACCAAACTTCCTACCTACTTATCTTTATTTGCTTTAAGAGGTAGGAGCAACAAACTCAACAAAAATAGCTCCATCATTGGACCACAGATGTGGTCAGTCTTGGGTTAAATTCCAGTGACTACCATATGTGCAGAAAGTGTCCTTTTCCAAGTGATTCAAGTGCAGCGTATGGATTTTTCTTAGCAAACTTTCCAAAAGCCTTCTAACAAGAAACCCAGATTCTGATTCTGATTCTGATACGATGTGGAAGGGAAAGCCTACAATCTGGATAACTGAGAAGTTGACAGTGGTGTTCCTAAATCTGCAAACTGAACTTCTGACTAAAAAGAGATTCAAACTAGGGACTTCCCAACTCACAATATCACAAATCTCAGCAAACCAGTCAGCCCAAATATTAAGCCAAGAGATCAAGAAATGCAATGATCTACATTAAAAACTTTTTTTAAAAAAAATCTTACCATCATTTGTTCCATTGATCCGGATGGTCTGGGGAGATGATATAGGGAAGGGCTTTGCAAAATGTTGATTCAGGCTGGGGACTAGGCTTTGGACCGCTGGCACAGTGTTGTAGAGTTCCCAAGACAAGTAGATTAAAACTGCTTTGTCTGACTTGGATTTGATTGGGTTATTTACACCGATATTCGGAATCCCACAGAGGTGGACTAACTCCATCATATCCACGTGAACAGAGGAGAAGACAGGGGAAGCTGCAGCTGGGATCTCTAGGAATGTGGCAGAATCTTGTGCCAGCTTCTTGCACCATAGGCAATATGGTGGATTTAGAGCATGATTCTTCTGCAACCGTTCCTTGAAATGGGAGAGTGCTTTGCGAAAGTGATAGCTTAATGCAGCATCCTTGGCCTGTCTCACTGGGTAGATTTTACTAGAGACGTCAATCGTTTTCCCCAAGATTCCAATTCCAAACTTGTTAAGGATCTTGTTTCCTGGAAATTCAGCAATGGCACTGTGGTTGGGATTACTATAAGTCCAATACCAAGCGTGTCCCCCAATGAGGAGACCACCTCCTTCGGAGACAAACTCATGGATTTTTTCCATCTCTTCATCACTGTACGCCGAGCAACAGTAAACACTTAGGCCTCCCTTAAGTCTGGTGAGCTCGCATGGGATCATGGCCTGGTTTAACAGAGACTGGAGTACCTGGAAGTTGTCTTTAATGCCAACCTTGCCACCCTTTCCAGCAGTAAGCCACTGAATGGCATTGAGCAGAAATGTTTGCATGGAAAATATGTCCAGCAGCCCTTCATGGGAGGCAACCACAATGCGTCCCTTGCCATAATATGCGGCTGCGAGAAATGTCTCATCAGAATTGGATAGACCAACTGGAAATGCCAAAGTTCCATGGATGAGAAGAGGAGAAGGGAGCATCTCATACACTTGGAACTGAGTCACTCCACTCAGAAGAGCTTTTATATCACTTTGGATGTCTAATCCATGCCTGTTGAAAGAAGAAAGAGAATCGTCCATTTAAAAATAAAATGAAAAAGACCTCTCACACTACAGGGACTATGGGATGAGGCAGTACCACCACGTTTTTTGAGAGGTTTGGGACAGGGTGATGGCAGAAACTTTTTACAAATCCAGAAATGATATCTGCTCATCTCTAAATCTTGAAGAAAGGACACTCCTAGGTCAAAACGACAAGAGCCAGGGCCTGACAAAATTGTCCTCCTCATGGTATGTAGAGGTGCAAGGAATTTTCTTCCAGAATTTTACAGTGATAGGTTAGGGATAGATGTGGCCCCCAGACTGTGTGAAATTGCAGGGTTGCAGTCTGATCTAAGATGGGTTCCAACCGCAGCCCTTGTTGTTTGTTGTGTGCCTTCAAGTTGTTTCTGACCTATGGTGAACTTAATGCACACCTATCATAGGCTTTTCTTGGCAGAATTTGTTCAGAGAGGATTTGTCTTTGCCTTCCTCTGAGGCTGAGAGAGTGCGTCTTGCCCAAGGTCACCTAGTGGGTTACCATGACTGAGCAAGAACAACTTGAAGGCAAGCAACAACAACAACAACAACCACAACAACAAAGAAACAAGGCACAACAAGAAAAATACTTACTCTGTGATCAGGGGAACCCTTGGCATTTCCTTGGACACAGGGAAGATCCCATTCTGTCCCACATTGGCAGTGAAGTATACGCCAGCCACACTGGTCATGCGGTTGCCAGGAAATTCAACCAAAACTTTCTCCTTCCCGTGTTGATAGGACCAATGCCAGGCTTGTCCTCCAATTAGCAGTCCCCCACCTCTTTTGACAAACTGTACAAGGTCATCAGCCTGTGCATCATTGTAGGCATCCAAGCAGTAGACCCCTAGAGAGTCCTCAAGTGGTACTCCATGATGAACTTTGACCCCACTGCTAAGGAGCATCTTGGAGAGGCCAGCCATGCTTTGGTGGACCCCCACCTGGGCTGTGGGGGATGGCATCAGCCACTCCATGGCATTTTTGACCAATGGCAAGAACTGAGGAAGCTGCAGCATTTGTTCATGGGCGGTGACCATCATCCGGCCTTTCCCATAGTAAGAGGCAGCAATGAGGACCTGCCCGTCTGAACTCACAAGCACTGGGAATGCCTGGTCTCCAGTGAGCAGAAGCTGACAAGGGTTAAAATTCCCTGTGACATCAAGAGACTGAATATCTCTCACTAGAGAGGCATATGACTTTTGGGGATCCATCAGAATGACTTGTGAAGTTTTGGATCTAAAAGAGAGAGCAAAGAGGTTTTTAAGCAGATGTACTAGCTGTGCAAATCTCTTCACAATTGAAAAAAAAAAGCCATTTTGCTTCTTACTCACACCCTAAATCAATGGTGCTTTCCTCATAAGAATGAATTTCTTTTACCAGCTTTCAGCAATAGAATCTGCCTTCAGACCAGGGTAGCCAAAAGATTCAGCATGGCTTGGAATTAACTAGAACTATTAGACCATCTGTTGGAGCCCTCTGTTCATTAACTAGTGGGACAATCCAATGAGTGATGCCTTGGTGTATATCTTTATTCATTGGCACATACACAGGTACAATAACCACTTCTCTTGCTTCAGAAAAAGAAATCTTGCTTCAGAAAGAAAATTAAAAATACAGATTAAGGAATACAGCCCACTACTTTATGCACACACCATTGCTGTTGTTATATGCCTTCAAGTCATTTCGAACTTATGGGGAACCTAGGGCGAACATATCGCAGGGTCTTCTGGGGCTGAGAGTATGTGATCCACCCAAGGTCACCCAGGAGGTTTCTATGGCTGAGTGGGGGATTAAACCCTTGTTTCAAACCAATATACCACCTTGGCCCTCTTTCATAAACTACCTTACCCTAAATTATCTCATTGCCCTGAGTTGTGACAGTGGGTCCCATCCTGGCCCCAGGCAATAAAATATCTCATGCTGGCCCTCAACGATGTGATTCTTCCCTGCCTCTGATGATGCTCATGTGCTGATAATTATTTCCATATTCCTTCGCCTGCGTACTGCCTGCCACAATTCACCTTCTTGGTAACTCAAAGTATGATGGAAGATGAGAATTAACAATATGAATAGCATAGCCAACAATATTCCATTATTATGACATGTGTGTGTGTGTGTGTGAGAGAGAATCTGTGAAGTGTGTTTCAGATGGATGCTTTGTAGTCTTTTTGAATGTGAAAGGTTCAGAGCCAGCGTTGGGGTAGAAAGCACTTTCATTGATATTTCACAAGAACATTGTTCCTCATTATCTTTAAGCAACCATGAATGAAAATTCCTATACTTTTTGAGCAAAAAAGCAGCAGTGCGCTTGGGAAATGAAGGTGGCATAAATGAAGACTTTCTTTACGCCCTTCATGATGTTTAACATTAAGCCTCAAGACCCATCCTATCTCTGTAGTGATGTTACCAAGGTCATTTCTGCACTAGACTGTTATAGTGCTATTATTCCACTTTCAACATCCTATGGAATCCTGGGGTTCCTCCAAGGCTCCTCCCCAAACTGCAAACCCCAAGATTCCATAGGATGTTGAAAGTGGAATAATAGTACTATAACAGTCTAGTGCAGAAATGGCCCAAGGCTCAGAAATGGGAATCTTGGAAGCTAACAGACCTCTCCCTACCTTGAAGACATGTATTACAATTCTCCTTTGGCTTAAAGAATCCAAATCCTGACCTCATTCCCTCATCCACCTCACATTTATGAGATTTGTATTCCAACACTGGTGGACTAGTATTGGTAACGGCCAAGGCAGAGAGAAAAAAGAATGGAAAGGTTGTATGTCCCTCATTTTCCGCTCTCCACTGTGTGCTTAACTTTAGAGTGACAAAACATTGATGGGACTCATGACAATCTCTTAATGTCCAGTCAGGTAAGGTTTATAGAGCAGATCTCTCCTGGCAAGGTTTAATGTCCTTCCCTCAAATTTGCTAACTGGCAGATTCAACAAAACACCACTGAGCAAAAGATGCTGCCCCTGTGATAATCAGGAAATTGAATCTATATCACATGTACTTTTTCGTTGTAGTTTCTACCAAGGGGCTAGGGAAGATTTATTACGCCCCATCACACAACGCTTCCCTGGGCATCCCATAGAGTCTCTTAATGGTTATCTTACTGCAAGTTCTGACAAAGAGATTACTCTTCAAGTGGCAAAATTTTTAACCTTAGCTATTTTAATTAGATCTTCCTTGTCTATGTAAATGAAATATCTGCTTACCTATATTGTATGCTATCATTATCACTTTGATTGTATTTTCTCTGGTTAATATGAGCCACCATATTTATTTATATTTGTATTGTTTTAAAATGATTCTAATATGCTGTTTTAATGGTCTGTTGACCATAATAAAATGAAATGAAATGAAATGAGAAAGGGAAGATCTCCACAGGGTAAGATTGAGGGGTGGTCTCCGATTGCTCACCAATCTGGGCAGTTTGTCTTTCATTGTCTTCAGAAATGCCAAGAACCTGAAGTGGTGAAGGAATTAGCACAAACCCATTAGCACAAACCCATCAGCACAGGAAACCTGTCTTTGGTCAGTGTGACCCCAACCATGTTCTCAGTCAGCATGATCTCAGCCATGTTCTCTGGTGATTAATAATCCCAATTTGTGAAAATTGCATATCTTGTATGGTAACAAAGCTCACCCAGTGGGTTTCCATGGCATCCCTGGTGTCCGTTAAATACTATGCTGTTTATTTTAGAAAAAGGCAGTCATAATAATAATAACAATAACAATAACAATAACAATAACAGTAATAATAATAATAATAATAATAATAATAATAATAATAATAATAATAATTATTATTATTATTATTATTATTATTATTATTATTATTATTATTATTATTATTATTTATTTGTATCCCGCCTCTCCACATGGATTGAGGCGGCGAACAACATGAAATATATTATACATTACAAATAGCATGTATTTCTATACCGCTCATCAGCTAAGTGCTCTCTAAGCGGTTTACAATGTGTTTTAGCTAATTGCCCCCAACAAGCTGGGTACTCATTTTACCGACCTGCGGAAGGATGGAAGGCTGAGCCAAGCTGGAGCCCGGCAGGATCGAACTCACAGCGTTGTGGCTGCTGTACCAGCATTTAAACGCTGTGCCACCAGTGCTCTCTATTATTATTATTATTGTGTTCAGAGAAATTTTTAGCAAGGCAAGAACGTGCAGGTTTGCAGTTGGAGGAGAAAGAACAACAGCACAGCCTTTGTTTGTTTTTAAAGGAGGACAGGAATAAGGAAACTATTACGTCTTCTTCCCCGAGGCCCAAAAGCTAATTAAGATGGAGCTGTAAATTAAACACGCTATTAAGATACAATATGAGGTTGCGAGAGTATTTCCTGAGAGCCCCAAATATAAATATAAACCTTCTTCTTAGGAGAGAAATTTTGGTAGTGTTACTCAACTCATTTTGGTTTTTTAAATGAATTGCTGTCTCCGTCAGCGACTTCCAACTCCACTCTAGGTGAGGTTCGGAGTCAGTTGTCATATCTAAAAATAACATCTTCAGCATCAATGAAACAGCTGGGTGGTTTCAGGTTGCTCCTGGGAAATTGTTCTTGATGGACAAGTCCCGAGGAAGTGCCGGGCAGTGAGATTAAATCTCCCGGTGCAGAGTTGGAATAACAACTGAGTCCACAAAGTGGTTTTTGAAAAACTCCTTGGAAAAGTATCTGAAGTGTTAAATTCTATTGGGAACAGCAGAGGGCCAAATTCTCATTTTTGAGACCGGGTGAATATTTTGGAGCCCTCTAGCTGAGAGGAAAGTTCATTACCTAGTATTTTTGTAATAGACAGAAAATCCATAGCGAGTTACTTCCATGGATCTCTTTTTATATATTTATATATATATATATATATATATATATATATATATATAAAAAGTTTCAACAAATAAAACAACAATTATTTCTGTAATGTTTACATGCAATATTATTTCTTCTTCCTTTCCTTTCTGGATTACAATTATTGATATTTCCTCTATTGGTACACATATCGCAATAAAATGTTAATAATCAATAATTCATTCGTTCCTGCTATATTTCTCTACTTTACTTGTTACAGGATATTTCAATGATTATTACCCTGTATAGTATTTGATATCATACATTATGTATTGCCTTCTGTCCACACCCAACCCACTTCCATGGATCTCTTTGAGGAGTTACATTCTTTACTCAGGAACTGTTTGAAGACAAATTGTTGTCTTTCCAAGATAGCAGGGAGGAATTTGGAACCCTCTCAGGCCATTTCCGCACTAGCCTGTTATAGGGCGATGATTCCACTTTCAACATCGTCTGGAATCCTGGGGGTTTTCAGTTTCGGGAGGGGCCAGCTGGCCCCTCCCAAAACTGCAAACCCCAGGATTCCAGACGATGTTGAAACTGGAATCATCGTGCTATAACAGGCTAGTGCGGAAATGGCCTCAGAGATTATTACAGAGCTTCTATCTTGCCCCCCCCAAAAAAACCACAGCTGTAGTTAAATCTTTGATGTACTCAAGAACGTCTCAAGGGAACCAAAACCCGTGGCTACTTCAGAAGCAATCATAATGCCCGTTTCAATAGAACTGATGTCAGTCCGAAGCATCTACAGGAAAAAGTGTGGAGAGTTGCTACAGGTCATTGTACGTGATACTGAATACACAAATCAATGGTCTGACTTGGTTTAAGGATCCTGGTTTAAGCATGCATGCATGTATGTCTATGTCCCTTCAACTAGCCTTTCAACTCATGGAGACCCTATGATTTTCTCATAGGATTTGCTTAATAATAATAATAATAATAATAATAATAATAATAATAATAATAATAATTTGTATCCCGCCTCTCCATACGGATCGAGGCGACGAACAACATACATTATACATTAAAAGACATTAAAAACATACCCAATCCTCCCCACCCACCAACCCACCTAAACCAACCCCTTAAAATACACAGCAATGAACAGTCCATCAATTACTGTTAGCAAGGCAACAAGGCAATAGATGCTTAGGCAAGGAATACTCGGAGATGGTTTTGCTGGTTCCTTCCTCTGAAAGCCTACAGCACCTGCTATCCATTGATGGTCTCCTATCCAGCTAGTAACCAGCACTGATCCTGCTTAGCTTCTAAGGGGATCTGGTGCCTTTAGGGCAGAGGTTCATAGCCTGGGGCTTGTGGACCCCCAAGGGGCTGTGAAGTCCTCACATGGGGTCCATGAAGGTTTGAAGAAATATTATGAACTTTTATAGTTAAAAATAGAAAAAGAGGAAGAAAAGGAGAAAGTAAGAAAGACAACTTTGTACAAAATCATTCCAATAGAAATAGTAGGAGTGTGTGCATTGACTTCTTTCTCCCTCCTCTCTAAATCTGAAGACCTTGGTTGAGCAACTTTAAATAACCTTTGATCCACTTCAGGGTTAAGTCTGGGTGGTCCACGACAACAAAAGATATTTAAAAGGGGTCCGTGGTAAAGAAAAGGATAAGAGGCCCTGATTTCGGGTATTCAGCTTATCCAAAACAATTGAACCAATCAAATGACTTTTAATTAGGGGGGAAAAAAAGGGAGTAATTGAACAGCTTACTGTTTTCAGAGACTCTTCTTCCAAATAGGTTGTGATCCCTTGAAGTATCTACCTGTAAAATGATGCTAAGCAATCGGGCTGGAACATCTTATATACGACGTGGGCGTAGATTGTGGATGAATCACAAGTGGTTCATTTGCTTACACAACCATAAAAGGTTTGGAAGGGCAGTCGGAAGAAACCGAGAGCCTGAAGTAGGTGGTTTGTACATTTACTGCAGAAAAAAATCACGCAGAACTCATAACATTTTCAAAGGTGACGAAAAAGAAAAAGCAGAAGCAAAACTTCCTGATAGTTTACCAGTAAGTATATTGAGGATTTTAGGCAAACAAAAAAGGAACTGGAACTGGAATTTTATCCCTCATGCTCTACCTGTTGGAAAACAAACATATGACAGCAGCCGGTGGAGGAAGAGAAGGACCATGGCCATCTGTTGGGAGTGCTTTGAGGGTGTTCCTGCATGGCAGGGGGTTGGACTGGATGGCCCCTGGGGTCTCTTCCAACTCTACATTTCTATGATTCTATATGAACATTGTACTAGGACCGAGAAGGCTTCAGTAAAGAATCCATGGAGCATGCAGATGTACAGTAAAGTACTCTTACATGGAAAATAAAGTTTGTTGAATGATAAATAAGATAGGCAGTCCAATGAACATGTTAATTCAGGTGAAGTTCAGAAAATTCAGGAGAAAATTAAACCAAATGAGGTCCCAATAGTCTAAATATCCAGGTATGCAATGTAAACAGGTTAAACCCAAATGATTGTTACCCTGAGTTTTCATACTGCTTTAAGAGGTTTCTTCTGTGAGACTATTATGTAGGCATCAGCAGAAAATAGCTTCCATTGCAAATTACTGTAGAGTCACTGAATCATAGAATTATAGTCCTGGAAGAGACCCCAAGGGCTATCCAGTCTGACCTTCTGCCATGCAGGAAAGCACAAGCAAAGCATTTGCCACAGATGGCCATCCAGCCTCTGTTTAAAAACCTCCAAAGAATCACACTCCAAGGCAGCGTATTCCACTATTGAACCACTCTTACCATCAGGAGGTTCTTCCTAATGTTTCAGTGGAATCTCTTTTCCAGAAGTATGAAGCCATTGCTCCATGTCTTCCTCTCTGGAGCAGCTCCATCTTCTGTATGACATCCCTTCAAAGGTAGTTGAAGGGCCTTCCCACACTCTGATAACTTTATCAGGACAAATAGTCTGGCTATGTACAAGGACAGTCAAGGTTCAGAGTACGGCACAGTTTTCTAGTACCTGCTTCTTTGTCCCTGGTCCTAAATAGAAAAAGCAGCAGGAAGGAAATCAATGACCGATCTAGGCATGCTTTGCATATTCCAAATTTAGTAGAAAGCTGAAAGAGCTACAGCATTTTAAGAAAAAAGGAAAGAAAGAAAGGAAACCTGCAAGTGGAGTTCACTATTCTTGCCTTTGAGACAGAAGGAAGCCTCTGATTCATCCGTATATTGCAGTTACATGGGTAATTTGCTACAGAGAGACAGGCATTTTTCTTTACTCACAATGCTGGCAGACCCTATCTTAATATCTGGACTTTGTACTTTCCTGAGCCATGTGGCACACCTACTTCATTTCATGTACATGATAAGCAGCATGCAGGAATGCATCCTTTGAAAGTGAAACCAAATGGACTAGTAGAGTTTTACTCCCTCTTTTAAAAAAAAATAAACCAAACCAAACAAAAATAACCCCACAATTGTTTTAGGTCTTGGCATGTACTTTAGGACATTGTGTTCCAAAAAGTTGTTAGGATCTGAGTGATTTGGAAAACACTTTGGGGAAGCTCTGGCAAGTGTCCAATTTTTATTTATTTATTTTTATTTTATTGAAGCCAGGATGTATTCATACTGCACAGTTGTAATTTGTTTGCCAGAGAGCTGTAATAACACACTTCAGGGAACTCCACTAGAAAATTCTAAGTAGCTCACCAAACTACAAATCCCAGGGTTCCCCAGGATGGGGCCATAGCAGTTACAGTGGTATCAAACCACTCTCATTCTCTAGTGTAGATAGCTATAAACCAAATTTGTATCCCACCCTTTTATTGCAGTTGCAAAGCTCTAAATGCTGGTCTCTGAAAGCCATTTAATAAAACATATGAGTAAGAATGACTTATAAAAACAACCAGTACTCATTATACTGGAAAATCACAGCCCCAGCAAACTCAGTGACTTGTTTTGGCACCAGCAGGAGCTTAATGTGGGCATGGCCATAGAACAGCCATGCTCCCGAGTTCACACTGATTGGCTTTCTGTCACCATAGGATTTAGAGAGGGCAAAGGGTAAAGAGAAGGCAGCCTCCGAGTTGATGACACACTTTGTTCTTCTTCTTTACAGAAGAAACCCTAGAACAGCGGTTCTCTACCTGTGGGTCACGACCCCTTTGGGGGTCGAACGACCCTTTCACAGGGGTCGCCTAAGACCATTGGAAAATACGTATTTCCAATGGTCTTAGGCTCCATTCCCTCCTCGGTGGTGGTGCACAAGTGCGAGCCATGCGCTCGTGTCCTCCTGCCCCCTTTGGCGGGAGCGCATGCAACCACAACGTTGTCACAGCAGGAGTGGTGGTGCGCAAGCACGAGCCATGCGCTCGCATCCTCCTGCTCCCTGTTCAGAAGGGACTGAAATCGCTTCCCTTTTCCGCTACTGGGAGAACCTCATGTCTGGCGGGCCAGTTTGGGGGGGCAGCAGCAGCACGGGGGGCAGGCCCCCTCCTTGCCATGGCCCCTGCCCCACTCTCCATGGAGGGGGATGCTGCAGAAGGGCTGGGGGGCTGCAAGGCGGCACTTTTCCCGGGGGGCAAGCTGTGCCCAGCGCAAAAGACAAAGGCGCTGGGATCCCCCCCCCCCGGCCAGGGTCGACACTCTGGAAACTTTTCCCACACACCCCCCCTGCGGAAATGAGAGCGAAGCAGAAGCAGAGCCGGGGGGGGGTTCTCGGAGTTTTTCCCCAGGGGAGACATGTGGCTCCTCTTTTCCTCCTTGCTGGCTCCCTGCGTTCCTGGCTGGCGAGGCAGCCTTTGCTGGGGGGGAGGCATTGTAAATAATAAATAAATAATTTTATGGTTGGGGATCACCACAACATGGGGAACTGTATTAAAGGGTCGCGGCATTAGGAAGGTTGAGAACCACTGCCCTAGAAGATGTTGACAAGTGGTTCAATTAAGCGGGTGAGGTCCACTTCCACAGAACAATTCTGAGCACAGAATGGAACATTGCAAAAACCCTCAACAAGACCATACAGTTTCTTTGCCATCTTGGGCAATTGTCATGAAACTGGAAGACTGAACTGGACTAGGTATGTGCTTCATTCATTTGGTGTAAATCCCAGTCAGTCATCCCACAGTTTTTTTTTTAATTACATAAAGTTTAAAAAGTAACACATCCATGCATACCTATACAAACAGTTCACACATAAATAGGAAGATTTTTTAAAGGTAAAGCTTAAGTGTAATAAATATAATCATAATAATTTACTAAGATACATATTGTCTAACATATTTTAACATATCTTAAGACATATCTGCACACCTTTTTACTTCTTCCCTTCAGTCCCAATCATTTCTCTTCCTCTCTGGCTTCCTGACTAGGGTCATTTCTGCACGAGGCTGTTATAGCGCGATGATTCCACTTTCAACATCCTCTGGAACCTGGGGTTTGCAGTTTCGGGAGGGGCCAGCCGGCCCCTCCTGAAACTGCAAACCCCAGGATTCCAGAGGGTGTTGAAAGTGGAATCATCGCGCTATAACAGGCTAGTGTGGAAATGACCTAGGTTGTCCTTAAGATAATGAATTAGTTGAGTAACTGAGAAACTGCAAACCCCAGGATTCCAGAGGATGTTGAAAGTGGAATCATCGCACTATAACAGGCTAGTGCGGAAATGGTCTAGGTTGTCATTAAGATAACGAATTACTTGAGTAACTGAGAATCAGTTTTCTTTCTTTAAATACATCAGGGCTCTACTGATATTACTTCTTATATAACTTTATATGTTAACACTCTTACTATATAACAATGTTATTTATATTTACAGATAGTTAACATAAGCTAAATAAAGTTCATAACTCTCTTCATTTATCTCAATTTTCATCTCTTGTTCAATCTACAAAGCTTGATACCATCAAATCTCTCCATTTGCTTTTAAAGAATTGTATAATAATAATATCCTTAATATTCATCCAACAGTTTTGATTAATTACTGGAACATCACAGAGACCCTCAACCAAACCATAGTTCCAAGGAATTGACCTATTTTTCCAGTCTTGGTCAGTCTTCATGAAACTGTCTTCCTACACTTAGGTAGAAAAAATGGAATACAGAAATATAGGATGGGGGACACGTGGCTGTGTTGTGGCGAGGAAAAGATGAAGACCTTCAGGTTGTTCCAAAACAGAAAGCTTTATTTTCCAAACCATTTATTTACTGCGCAGGGCAAGCAGCGGATATATAATGTCCAAAACTGCCAGCCCCGATTGATTAAAACACTTAGTTCTTATATCTTTGGTCAACAGCGTCAGCAATCAATCACATTTCTAGTCTACGTCAGCCATTACATTTGGAGCTTAATACCACCCCCAAAACAAGGGAACAAAGGCCTCAGTCACCAAATGACTGACAAAAGATGAGGCAAAAGAGTATGCTTGACTCCCTTTTACTTCCCAGGCACCTAAGCATAGTGTTACAAGGCCAATCATACTTTCAAACCGAGATAAGGCAGGGACATCTGCTGTCCAATTCACTTATTTTTCTACTCATGCAGTCCTTCTCTGAATTTAACTCTTTCATTCCCCCCTTCATGCCAAATTCAATTCCTTGCAATTTGAAGCATGCGCTATTTCCCTATTGCCTTTATAACACAAAAGATACATAGCAGCAGTAGGATTCCTCCAGCAGTCAAGTATACAAAACCTGTGAACAGGGCTTTCAGACCCACGGTTTTAGGGGAAAGATTTATTGTGCACAATTCCATCCTCCCTAACACTGTCTCACAGAGTACCATTGTATTCCTTTCAAACACAGAGAGATTTCAATCAAAGCATATACTGCAGCCTTTCCCTCTATTACTCTAATCATTACAGATTGAAAACTATTTAACATGCAGAGTACAGAAAAGCAGATTTAGTAAGGCCATTATTTATGCACAAAGCAATTCTACAAACAGTGTCTTTTACCCATACTTACTTAGGGAACCAGATAATCATGTCCACATGCCTGCAGAGTACAAGAATGACTTTCTAACATTGAATACTGCTAAATGTATTTTCCCTCTTCACAATCAAATTCATTTACACAATAGTAAGACAGTTCAACCAGTTTCATGCTGGGCTACCTTCATTGGTTGGTGCCCAGTCTGAAAGGTGATACCCTCAGTGGCCACACCAATTCATCCCAGAAGACAAACCATATACCCATTTACCATTGTAAAAGCTGGTTTCTTTCTAGAACTCATTTATGGAGGACCAGGCCCCCCTTTTCCCATATAACCTCAATAAAACCATTGCTATAACTAAAGGAAAAGTCAACATTGGGATGCTTTCCTTGGCAGGCCTGTAGAGATTCAGGGATTTCAAACTTTACATAACAATTGGGATAGTCTCCTAAGCTTAGCCCATTAGAACATACTCAGTCATTACTGACATTCAGGGTGTTCAAGATCTGATTGACCAGTTGGTGAAACCAATTCACTTCCCAGCCTCTCCTGCCCAGCATTCTCATCATCACCATCATTACCAGCAATTACCATATACACATATCTTCCAACCCCACAGAACATCCGTCTGTAGTGATAAAACAGGCAGGCCAGGCTTCCTGCCCCTCCTATGCCTGCCACAACCCATAATATTGTCTCCAACATTCAGGGATCTGGCCGTGTGTAGAGCAGTGTGTACGTCCCAGGTCACACCTGCAACAGGGCCTAGTCCCCGTCTTCTTCCTCTCCAGTTGCTAAGTCTGACCGTAAGTAGAGCCTGACAGCTTCCGGGTGTGTGTCAGGCAATAAGGTCTAGCTTAGATTTCTTCATTCACCAGTTGCGGATCTGACTGTGCTTAGAGTGACCAATTTCTCCTGGTCTGGCCACAGCAGAGTCTAGTCCAATTTTCTCTTCCCCCCTTTCGTCTGGAGATCTTCAGTTTCAGAGGATTTTACAACCCAATCAGTAAAGGCTCTGTTAGCCCTGGCATAAAGTATCCAAAGCTTCAACCCTGCGACCTTTACAGCTGTAGGGGCAACCAGCAACACCTAATGCAATCCCCTCCACCTATGACCCAGTTGCACCCTAAGGGGAATCTCTATTCCCACATTTTCTCCCTTGTTGTACTCAGAGCTTTCCCTAATCTACTAACTCTCCCTTATATGTCTCCTTGATCCACCCAAAATGGCCTCATGCTTTGGCTTGAAAGGGAACAAACAGCCTTATGGTTCTGTGAGGTGTGCACCTCATCCTATGCCATCCTATGATGGGGCTCTGGGAAGAACAAAAATACTCCTGGTTTTTCTGTTGTGGGCTGCACATGGAATAAAAGTGGAAAGCCTCTGTAAAATGGGCTAGGTAGATGGTGATATCATATCACTTGCCCTGTGTTGGCATCCAGTCCAAAGACATAGCCAGGGCTGTTGTTTGGGCCATACACGTTGAACTACTGTTTCTTCGGGACTTTTATCCCATTTCCTCCACTTCTCCTGAGTTCTGAGGTCTGCAGGTACAATGTGACTTCCAGGTGATTCCTAGAACGGTGGTTCTTGCCTTTGGTGATCCTGTGGACAGATGCAGGTCTGTTGCTCTTGAGCATATGTGGTGTGTGGGCCTTTAGGGCTGTTGTTGGTCCTTTAGCTGTCTCACAGCTTGCATCTCTCTTTTCTCTCTCCCTTGCCTTTTCAGTCAGCGTCCTTCAGCTGCAGTTCCACTTCCAGCCTGGAGGGGCGCACAATCGCCTCTCAGAAGTGCCCCCTTATTCTCTCCCTTCCAGCTCAGAGGTGCACCATCACCTCTCCTCCCAGCTTACTCGTAGGGGTGCTCTGTCACCTTCTCCATCCAGCTGAGGCTGCGCTTAGGGAGCCATTCCAATCTCCACCTTATCGGGGACTGGTGAGGGGGCACTCCTTTGCTGCTTGGACTGCCAACTTTCCTTTTCCAGAATGTCACAACTCCAAGCCCTTGCCCTTCTCTGTCTGTGGGATGAGGAACAAAACTTTTCCTCTTAACTGCTGGCCACTGACAGTATTCTACTTCCATTAGTCCCTGCATCTGTCAGTTGGACCATCTTTTCTGCTTTCCTCTTCCACACACGTCCACATCCTTCTCTGATCCTCTTCAGGCTCTCTTGCCTATATCTCTCCTGCCCCCACTGGGCACATTGGCTCTCAGAGACCCTCATCCTCCTCTGGGGTCTCTGTCTCTTCTGACCTCTGCTCCATCATTCGTTAATCTTCTTTCTTTCTCCGCTTGACAGCCAGTCATAAATCTTGCTTCATAGAGCCTTACAATCGCAGGCCCTCTAAACCTTCCTTAATTGTTCTGTGGAATCCTGTATCCTGAAGCCTTTTCAAAGACTTCCTGAAGAGATTCCTCTGCTGCATCATATGAGAGGTTGCTAACAATAGGAGTCCCTTCAGATTCCTGGAGCCTCCTCCAAACACTCAGATAGCCTTGGGTTTTTACAACAGCCCACAGCTCCCAGTATTTCCAGGCGGTCTCCCATCCAAGTACTAACCAGGCCCGACCCTGCTTAGCTTCCGAGATCAGACGAGATCGGGCGTGTTCAGGGTGGTATGGCCGTAGGCAGCTAAGCCTCTCTTTTTCAGCTCCCTTCGGTTTCATGCAGCTTTTTCCTACTATGTTAGATGGCACCTCCTACTGGCCACCGTTCTGCAGCATCCCCTCCCTCTCCTCTCAGGTAGGAAAGGGCAGCCAGGGATTGTGGTTTCCTGTAATTCTCCACTCACAACTTTAAACCGCAGAGTCTGACACTGGGAAGAATTCCTAGTGTATTCAGATCCCATCAGGGGTCCATCAAAGACACTCTCCCCCTTGTCCATGCCTGTGGGGAGTTCTCTCCTGGATGATCCGCTCTACCTGCTAAATAATTTGGCTCCTTCCTTCGGTAGTGATTGGCAATCTTGCCAGTTAGGCATGTGCATTGCCATGATGCTAGAACACAGTTCTACTATCTTTCAATTCAACAGATCAGACGTGGTGAAGGGCACATATGCATAAGCCTAAACAGGTATGTACCTGTACCATGGCTTCTGGTTCTGCTGCTTAGAATCCTCAGGCAGCCTCTCTGGTGGGGTCTGCCGCTACTCCCATCCTCCCCCTCCTTCTCATTGCAAGCTGGGGGTGGGGAAGAACTGCTGCAGCCATTTCTACTTTTTTCTCTTCCATGCAAAAGCAGGCGGGTCTTTCATGCAAACGCTGATTCTTTTGCTCTTCCCCCTCCCTGTCTGTCTCCTCAGGGGAGAGGCAGTTTCCTGTTGGTGTGTTTAATTCCCCCGGGGGGGGGGCACCCAATATTTTACTTCTCTTGTTACTACAATTCCCATGTGCCCCAAAGTTCGTATGCTAAATGCTTTTTTTTTTAAACTTATTGTCAAATAGAGATTTGCAGCCCCTTTTTTTTCTTTTTTCTCTCTCTTTTTTTTTTAACTAAGTTGTTGACGTAATAATGCCAGAATTGCAAATTCACGCTCCTCATTCCCTCCGTCTCAAGAGGGGGAGGGTTGCATTCAGCCCGATGGACACAAGGAGTGAGAGAAAAAAGCCATGTCTTTTGGAGAAGCAGCCTTCCCTGTGCTAAAGCTGCATTGTAATCTTGTTTTCTCTCTTTGATGTAGAAATGTATCAAAAAGGTAGACACAACTGCTGCCACACTAGAAAGAATAGTTCATTGTTCATTGTAAGGGAAAAACGAAACTAACACCTCTTGTATGACATGTTTGTCTATACAGGCTCTCAAGGTGGGGTTTTTGCTTTGTTTTTGTTGTTTTTCCCTTCTTCTCCAGATGCAGCTTTTCTCTGTGCTTAGAGAAAACATTGGGACTCTGTATTGTTTAGAAATGTTGCAAAAAGTACTGGAGGAGAAGTTTCCAAAGTTCTCTCTTTTTTTCCTATTCTTTTCCTTCTATGTGAGCCAAAAGGGGGGGGATTCTTGATGGCTGAAGAGTTTAAAACATGAAACAGGCAGCTGTCACCAGAGTCTTCAGCAATGTTTTCCAAAACTTCGCCATCCTGTATTATTTACCTGAAAGCCTGCTTTTTTGTTATTATTATTATTTTTCCTTGCTTCTATGACATCCTCACTCAGCCTGCCAGGCTGAAAATGAGTTATCGAAACTATCTTCATAGCCCTCCCTATGTACACACTGACAGAATTCTTAAGCATTTGGCTAAAGAAACTTCCATTCTCCAAAAACCAGCAACTATGGAGTTAACATCTGGAGGAGGAAGGAGGGTCGCGGGGGGGGGATAGTACTGCTTCCAGCAACACAGGAGAGATAGAGAGAGGGAGGGGCAAGCAAAGAGATGCCGCTTTTGCTTACACACACACAAGCCTTTGGGGAAAAAAAATTTCTTTCATCAAATCAGTGTTTTTCTGCCACTTCTAAGAATCTGCTTAAAAGTGCATCTCTTTCTCAGCCCTTTTCACTCACCCCCCTTTCCTGCTCTGAAACTGAGCTAAACAGTTTGAGCTGAACAACCAGGTAGAATGAACAATTGAGGTAGGAAACCTTTAAGTTCCTATGCCAACTGCTTTTTCAAAAAAGCTTGTTGTCAGATAGCCTTCTTCTCTTTCTTCTTGGAAGTCCCTCGAATTGTGAATTACCAGCCCATTAAATAAACAGACTTGTTCCTTGCCTTTTGCAGAGTGATTTTCTTTCCAGTTGATTGAATCACTGAACTGTGCGTTTGGAGAAAACAACAAATCCCTATTGTTTCCTCACTACTTCTATTAACACCTACGGTTTGCTTCATCATTTACATACTGACTTAATTTCTGCTTTTTCCAAGCCCCTGGCCAGATAACTTCCATCCCTGCAGGCAACTTCATGGTTAACTCAGAGCCAGGAGAGGGAGGGGCTCTGGGCAATGGCACCCAGCAGAGGGAAAACAGAGCGCTTTTCTCCTGTCCTGGGATTTTCCTAAGGCACAAATAGCACACAGCAATGGTAACGTTTCCACTGAATCCTTTCTTAAGATTCTTCAGCATATTGTCCAGAGGGTTTGCCAACTCACCCCCCTCCCATATCCTCCCGCTGTTTAGACAAAACACAGAAGGGGGAGGGGATTTGACGCACAGGTAAAGGGGGTCCTGTGCGCCCACACAAGAGGATTTTACAACAGACTTTCTGTGTCGACCTGGTCACCCAGACGGAGTCAATGGCATGAGCCAGGAAATGCGACACCAAGCATAAATCTGACTCTGGTCAGACCAGTCACACCACACTCACACCAACAAACGGCCTCCCACCACCGTTTACCAGACTCGAAGAGATGTCTCTTTACCAAAGTCTTCGCGGCTTCACTCACGGCCCCACTAGCCATGAGTTACTAGGGCGAGACTTAGAGAGGTGATCAAGCTCTCTCTTTCCCTTGAAAACGCAAGGGAGTCAACTTCACCAATTAGCCGTGGGAGGTCTTATGCTTTCTGCATGACCAGAGTCCGTTGACTAGAAAATGCTGCTGCCAGGGAAACCACCCCGCTCAAAGCCAAACCTCTTCGACCAAAAGCAGTCGAGGGCACCCTGGGTTTCGCCAAGAGGGGGGGTGGCGACCCCAACACTCAAGCATCTGTCAAGGGGGGCCCCAAAAGCCCCTTCTCTCGATTCCCGGCCAACGCACCAAAATGTTGTGGCGAGGAAAAGATGAAGACCTTCAGGTTGTTCCAAAACAGAAAGCTTTATTTTCCAAACCATTTATTTACTGCGCAGGGCAAGCAGCGGATATATAATGTCCAAAACTGCCAGCCCCGATTGATTAAAACACTTAGTTCTTATATCTTTGGTCAACAGCGTCAGCAATCAATCACATTTCTAGTCTACGTCAGCCATTACATTTGGAGCTTAATACCACCCCCAAAACAAGGGAACAAAGGCCTCAGTCACCAAATGACTGACAAAAGATGAGGCAAAAGAGTATGCTTGACTCCCTTTTACTTCCCAGGCACCTAAGCATAGTGTTACAAGGCCAATCATACTTTCAAACCGAGATAAGGCAGGGACATCTGCTGTCCAATTCACTTATTTTTCTACTCATGCAGTCCTTCTCTGAATTTAACTCTTTCAGCTGGATAGCAGTACGTGTGAAAGGGATCTAGGAGTCTTCATAGACCACAAGCTGAACATGAGTCAGCAGTGTGATGCGGCAGCCAAGAAAGCCAATGCAATTCTTGGCTGCATCAATAGGAGTATGATGTCTAAATCGAGGGAGGTACTGGTACCACTCTACTCTGCTTTGGTTAGACCTCATCTTGAATACTGTGTCCAGTTCTGGGCACCCCAATTCAAGAAGGACATGGTCAAGCTGTAGCAAGTCCAGAGGAGGGCGACCAAAATGGTGAGAGGTCTGGAAGCCATGCCCTATGAGGATACACTTAGAGAGCTGGGGATGTTTAGTCTGCAGAAGGTTGGGTGGCCATCTGTCGGGAGTGCTTTGAGGGTGTTCTTGCATGGCAGGGGGTTGGACTGGATGGCCCCTGGGGTCTCTTCCAACTCTACATTTCTATGATTCTATGATTCTTTGATTCTATGAAACTGGAAGACTGAACTGAACCTGGCACAAGCTTTGTTCATTTGGTGTAAATCTCATCCAGCCATTCCAATGTTTAAAAGTGTAAGGGAGAAAAAAAATTGAAGTGAGCTGAAGAGTCATCTGTTTTTTTGCTGCACAGACGAAGCTCTCACCTACTCTCAGTTCAGCCATCTTCAAAAGGCCACGCATAAGCCAAGTCATTGGCACTTTGCACCTGGTCGTGATTATATCTCTCCTTACAATGTGTTTCTTGTGGTTGAAGAAACACAGCTGTGCAGCGGGAGAAGCCAATGACTATTATTTCCAGGGTGCAGTGACTCCACTCTGGCCTTTACTCCAAATTTGAAAGGAGCTATCCAAAGTCTTGAGGCCATTTTGGGGATAGGATTCAGCACCTTGGCCCTTTCCACACGGGGGTAATAAAACGGTGTAGTGCGACCTCTGATGGAGGTCGTCTACAACGTGGAGTGGATTGGGGCGGCTACTTTAGCGTAGTTCCACACCCCAATCCGCGCAGGAGTGACCGGAAGTGGTGAAGCCGCGTGCTTTTTAAAAACCACTTGTGATGAGGTTCTTAAAAGCACGGAGCGTGCAGCCTCGTCGCAGCGCTTGGTCTAGATTTGCGGGCGCGTGCAAGTGCGTGCCTGCAGATCTGCCGGGGGTGGGCTTCCGGCTGGCAAGCTTCTCTGGTTGGTGGAGAGCCTCCACCAACCGTAAGCCGCCATTTTGGATGCTGCAGGACGCCGACGAGTGTGGAGTGGCGAACTCGCGCTGCTCCGTGTGGCGACGGACTTACCCGGTTGCAGGTAAACTCCGTTTCAGCACGTTTTACCCCGTTTCTCCCTCCACGTGTGGAAAGGGCCCTTGAGTAACTTCTGTAAAATCTGGAATAAAATTAGATGCAGATTTACCAAACCTCTGAAATGAGCTCTCTCTCTCAGGCAGCCTGATGACTGCAGCCTTGGAATTCTTTCGAAGCGTTCAACAAGGGGAAAACAGGCAAGGCTTTTTACTTATACAGGTATCCTTGCTTTTTGATGACCTCCTGTCTGACGACCTGCTCTTTCAACTGGTTTGAATTATACTCAAGAATCTATACATTCAACACATGGTCCACTCTTTCATCATGTTTGCCTGATGCTTTTGCAACCACATAATGCTTTTTTTCTCTCAAGCATCTCAACACCATCTTGTGAACAGTACTGTAATCTGTAGAAGTGGTTCGCGGTGTGTCTCTTGCCTTGCAGAGTATTTATTCTATAGTTGTCCCTCCACATTTGTGGGTGGATTTGATCATGGATTTGATCCTTTGCTAGTTTCTTTAACCCCTGCCCTGAGCTCAGGCACTTCTTTTCCAGGGAAATAGTCCCTCACGGTGGCTCTGATCTGGCCATGCAGGGCTTTGAAAACCACCTCTGGTCCTCCTTCTCCTCTACCAGATGTTGCAGCCCAATTTCTCAGCACTGTGCTGATGCCCCTTACACTCAAGGAAGGAGATAGGTGAGAGAGAGGGAGTATAAGGCCATCATGCCAAGCCACCCTCGTTCCTTCTCCTTTCCCTGACCTGGTTTGGACCCTGGACATCCGTTCTCTCCATTATGGTCGGCCCCCTTCCCACAGACACACACACACACACATTTTGATATTGGGCTTTCCCCCACTTTTGCAGGGGTCCTGTACTTCTGACTCTAGTGAATGTGGAGGGCTGACCTTCCTTACAATTGTCCTTATGATACAGCATTTATTTGCAAGTTCCCTTGCGTTGGCAAGTTAAGCAAGTCTGGGTTCTGCAGCTAAACCACTTTCACTTTTTGACAATGCTCTTTAACTCATCAAATAAGCAGGAGATGCCTGTATTATTTATTGGCTCCGTTATTGATACTAGGCTGAAAATGCATCGTTTGCATCATGGCTGAAACAGAAAATGACATCATGTCATTTCCAGCGCAAGAAAACCTACTGCTTTCCAAGGAAGTCTGTTTCACTGGAATTAAAAACAGTTTCACTATTAGTCAAAACCCCACTTCTTTTCATTGGAACCCATTGGCTTATGCCCAGATGTGATGTAACATTGAGAAATCCCCAACCAGCAACCTCATTTTACTTACCAGCAATCTTGTGGAGCTTCTTTTTAATAGCAGCAAAGGAATGCTCTGGGAGGAAGGAACAAAAATCCTCCCATGTCCCTTTTCTTCCATAAAGGCTTTCATAAACCCCCATCACTGTGATAACGCATAATATAAAATAATGAATTGTTTTAAATAGTTGAACAATTGGTATTTGTTTAGCAGATGGATTTAAAAGGTGAGTAAATGAATATGTGCCTTTAAGTATAACCAAGGGAACATGCTTTGTAGCAGTAGAAGGAACCGCCTTGTAACAGGATGTGAAAAAAGATAAAGAGACACCAGAGTGAAAAACAACCCATTACTGGCTAGCCTGAGCTCAAAGATCTTAACTCTCTGAAAAGGGCAAACAGTGGCTATGCAGCCCTGGAGACAGAAGCATTTTGCATGTGTCTGCATACATATTTTAGAACCAGTGGAATCCAAGTGTGTGTTTTTGAAAGGACAAGGGGAATATAAATTTCAAATAGAGAATGTGTTCAATACTGACTTAATTTTTCTAGGGAACACAAATCTTGTTAATGCAAAAACCATTCCAAATGGGATCTTTTGCCCCAAAGTAAGGGCCAAGCTCCTACATCTGAAAACAAACAATAATATTCTGCCATGTCAGAACTACAATATGTCTCCCTTCTCCTCTCCTGCAGAGATCATCTTCTTTCTGTATCCCCTTCCCATGGACATATAGCGGCCGGTGGAGAGTGGAGGATGGCGGAGAGGTGTTTGGATTCATGACTATAGATAGATGCACGACAATGTCATCTTCCAGGACCTCAGTAAGACCCTCCAGGAAGGCAGGGGACATGTCTTCAATGTTGCATTTCAGGTTGCAATGGCATAGCCAGATGCTGATTTGTGGGTGTAACTGCTCTCCACCAGCCCTTATGTACCCATGGAGGTGGAATGTAGCAAGAAACAACTGTTTATGGGGGAGGAGAGATCGGGACACAAGGGAGGTATAGAATTCCAACCTCCACAAAAACCAAACTAAAACAAAACAAAAAGGTGAAGGCACCATTTGTGCTTACTCCTGCATATGTCTTCGACAGGATGCAAGTCATTGTTTTCTGCACAAAACCAACTTCCTTTCTTTCTTTTGCCAAAAATCCTGAAATGCAGAAAAGGCATTTTCTCAAAGTCATGTCCCGCTATACTGAGAAACTCTTTCTGGGTGAGCAGAAGGGGGTTTGCAAATTTTCTTCATCTGTTCAGTCCTGTCTGAATTCTCAGCCTTCCATTTCCACAGACCATGTAGAAGCCCTATTGATATCAGAGTGAGTGGGTTCCTTGCTTCAGTTTTGTCACTGGGAGCAAATTCCCCTGCAACTATGGAACGAGACTTGATGGTATGGCACTGGGGGCATTTTCCTTATCATAACTGCCTGTGATGCGTGCTATCAACAGGCCATATGTCTCTGTACATGCATCTGCCTGTGGTTTATATTCTGCTGGAAGGGCGCCCTGTTACCCTAAGAGGTGGGGGGTGTTGGGGTCCACCTGCAATGCCAGTTTCTCCTTAGAATTTGGGAGAATTATAGCTCAAAGGAGGCCTGTGAGAGGGGGGTAATGGCAAGATCTTTTCATGTATGTATGTACACCAGTACTAGTTGTAGAGACGACTCCAGTTTAAAGGTAAACAGAGTATTTGATTTCAATTGACATGAGAAATCAAACTCTCTTAAGAACCATGCAGAGCTATTGGAAAGTGAGGCAGGAAAGGTTAGACAGAAAGAAATTAGGGGTGAAAAGGTGATAGTTACCTGTCTTGGAGAAGGAGATTGCAGCAAAGGGGCTCATACAGCATCTGAGGGTAGCACAGAGGAACAGCAGTCTGGGGCACTAAGTACTATGTGCTTCTTTCTATGTGCTACAAATGGCTAGGCTTGAAGCTAGGGTTTTTCTACTTTATTTTCCACCCTGAAGGGGTGTGATGACAAAGCCACAATGGTTTTACCACGGGACTGACAAAGAGTTCTGGAATGGGCTGATTACTTAGCTCTGGAGTAACAAAGCATTGATGGGACTCACAACGATCTCTTAATATTTAGTCAGGTAGGGTGTATAGGGAAGATCTCCATAGGATAAGATCAAGGGATGGTGTCTGATTGCTCACCAGTCTGGGCAGTTTCTCTTTCATTGTATTTGGAAATGCACAGAGCCTGGAGTGGTAAAAGAATTAGCACAAACCCATCTGCACTGGGTTTTCCTGCCTAATCCTCTCTGAATTTATGACCCTGAATAGGTCAGCTTGACCCTGAAACATGTTCTCCAATCAGTGTGACTTCAGTTGTGTTCTCTGTACATTAGTAAATCCAATTTAAGAAAATCATATATCTCACAGGAGTGGGGGTAGGGTATGGTAACACCCCCTTTGTGTCCCACCAGCCAATGCAATATGCTGGGAAAAAGACACAGAAAGAGGGCTTTCTCTGTTGTAACATCCCAGTTACAAAACATCCTCCCCCTGGAGGCCCAATTGGTGCCAACATTCACATTGTTCAGTCATCAAGTGAAAACATGTTTGTGGAGATCTGATTGGTTTCACAAAAACTCACCTGTGCACAAGGTTTAAATTCATTTTACGCTGGCTTAACTTTTAAAATTGGTTAACTATTCAATTTTTTTTAGACTTTTACAATCATTTTGGTTATTTATATTCTTTTGAATTTGTTTGCCTGGTTTTATTGCACTCTGCCCTGAAATCACTGGATAGAGGGGTAGGGTATAAATATTTTAATAAATAAATAAAATCAATAGAGATGTAAGAACAACCATGCTGGCAAGGCCATAGGCCCACCAAGAGCAGCTTTCCATTTTCTAGAGCCTGGAAAGTGAGTTCACAGTGTTCATTATTTGCTATCGTGTTTAATAAGTAATTCACAACCAAGCTAATTCCATTAAGTCCCTTTCCGGATGTCTCTGCCGTGTGCATTTCCCCCTTATCTGTTTTGTGGAAAGTACAGGTTAGCACAGATTGCAATTAAATAACTCTTGGTAGGGCTTTCAGAAGCAGGTATACAAACCCAGAGCTTTCATATGTTCTGCTGGAAATGCAGAGCCAATTTTTCTTGGCCTAGTTCTAGAAAGTAGCCCTTCTGTACCTGATTTTGGCAGAAAATGTACAGGTACCTGTGGTTCACCTGTACAGGCACCTGCCTATTGGAAAAACTTTGGTTCTAACACATGAATAGGTAACTTGTGACTCTCTAGGTATTGTTGGGCTGGAACTTCCAGTAGGAATGTCCAGCATACACGAACCATAAAAGATTATAATGAGAATAAAAGCACAGCACACATGCACACTGCCCATTAAAAGACCATACCCTCTCACATTTCACAGATGAAAAGGGGATGCATGTGGCCATCAGAGTGTAATAAAGATAGTGAAAGTTGTTAATGAGGAACAAGAGACAAGATGGAAGAAGCTGCAGCAGCCTGCTTTTGCCTGAGTCTACTGAGATCTCTCTGTTTACAAAAAAAATCTGCTGGAGAGCCCCCCTCTGAGCTCTCTGAGTGGATGATGGGGTGATTAGTGAGGATGCCAGACCCAGATTGATTGACTGACTGGTTAATTGTTTGTTATCCTGCCTTTCTCCCAATCTGTGACCCTAACTATTAAGGAACCCCACTGTTCTAATAACGGCCACCTATTCCAAGAGAGCCACTGTGGTGTAGTGCTTTGAGCATTGGACTGTGATCCTGGAGACCAGGTTTCAATTGCCCATTTGGCCATGGAGACCTGCTGGGTGACCTTGGGTGGGCCACGGTGCCCCTGAAAGGAGCCATCTTAGCAGAAGTGATGTTTATTCTTTTCCATCAGGGCTTGTACTACTATACGTTTGAAAGTGTTAACTTCCAACACACTTTTAAAAAAGCATTGAAAGGAATTAAAGGAAAGAGGTTTAGGAACAGACTTTTGTTTGTAATTTGGGTAAGTTTCTGGTTTGACACAGTCACGTAGGGATGGCGAGTGATGGAGGTGGTTTGCTCCCCCGCGGCAATGTTTTTGGGATGTCCCAGCTCGTAGCCACACCCCTGCGTTCCATGCCCATGCCCCCATGCACCACAGCTACCCCTGTGCACTATGGCCACGCCTCCACATGCCACGGCCACGCCTCCACACACCATGGCCATACCCCACGCACTGCAGCCACACTCCCATGACAGAGTTCCGCCACCTCCCACCACCCCCCGTCCACACGCTCCAAGCTCTGCCGCTGCTTTGACACAGCCCGTTAAGCACCCTGATGACCTCTTCCAGTCGACAGTGCCCTCACTGACCTACAGCTTAAATTTTCAGCTGAACTTCCATCATTGTGGTTTCCTGTAACCCTTCAAGCATTTTCAAGAGCATCCTTTGGACTTTTCACCCTTGTTTTTCAACATTGTCTCATTTTTACGAAGTTCTTCTTTTGAAGTCAGACATTTGTCTGTGGGCTGGTCCAAGCTGTTGCCAAAAATTGAGACACCACGCCTGATTTATTACCAGTTGAGACTTTCTGGAAAAACATTTGCAGTCCAAATGAATCTTTCTAGGCAGCAGGGAGGCAGGGAGTGGGGATCAGGATGATGAAGGCAATCAGATAGGCATTTTGATCAATAAGCATTTGGATTTCATAATGCTATAGACAATTAGCCAGCCATAAATCTCTTCTGTTGTGTTTGCTCACTATTGGCTCTGGAGACCTGGATGGGCATACTTTCTTTTTTAAATGTGCAATATTCCAAAAATCTTACTGTTCAGCCATAAAGGTCCTGTGTTCCCCCTCTCATTCAATGAAGAGAAAAGTGAATGCCTTTTGATCAAAAGTAGATAACCACACATCTTATTCAAAGTTTTTTTTCCCCTGCAATGTGTCTTGGAATAAAACATAAGCAGCCTCTAGGTAGGAATGAAAATACCTCTGGGTGTTCTATGGGAAGGGGAATGTCATGCAGTTTAACAACCCCCTGAGAAATTTAGCAACCAACAGCTCAACCAAGAGGAACTTTTCCTCTGTCTGTTTTCCCTTGTGTTGAACATCCTTGGCAATTTCCCACGTAGATATAACATATATTTCATAAACACTGTGGGTAGTGTTTCCAATCAGTCCGACAACACTTGTGTTTTGCATTAGTGCCATTTTTAAAAGCACAATAGCCACAATACTGCAAAGTGGCGATAAAGGCAACCTGGAGTCATCCCTGTGTGTTGACAGAGGCCTAGGAAGGAGGAGACGTGTTTGAAAGCAATGCAGCAAACTCAGGCATTCAGAGAATCTTTGGCTATTTAACTATTTTAATGGAATTGACATCTGAAGCTTTTGAGTGCAGGAGGAATGGCTGAAAGTTGGTAGTTTTCCTCTTGGATCCAGTTAATACCCCAAAAGAAGCATCATAGAGCACAGTGGGACTTACTTCTGAGTAAACAACAATAGCATAGCATTCAGTTTATAAATGTTTTATATTTTTGTATAGTTTGGTTAGATATCAGTTTGCTTCATATTATATTATTGCTTTATATTGCATTTTTTGTATTTTATCTGGATAATTTGTTTTATAATTATATGGTATTGCTTTTTATTCCTCTTTCCTTTCGTGATTTGTGTGGCACAGTGGTTAAATGCCAGTACTGCAACCACAAGGTTGTGAGTTCAATCCCACCAGGCTCCAGGTTGACTCAGCTTTCCATCCTTCGGCAGGTCAGTAAAATGAGTACCCAGCTTGTTGGGGGCAATTAGCTAAAACACATTGTAAACCGCTCAGAGAGCACTTAGCTGATAAGTGGTATAGAAATACACATGCTATTGCTATTGCTATTGCTTGTTTTTCTTATAAATATTAATTAATTAAGAAGAAGAAATGATTATTTAATATACATTGTTTTACTTATAGCTATAAATGAATTAGGAATTATTTAATTAATACAAATTGTGTTACTAGTATAAATTAATAATAAAAGAGAAGAAGAAGACAGCAAGAACTTATAGACACCAATGCTATGATGGGAATAAAAAGTAACTGTTGATCTCCTTTTAAAAAAGGACATGCAAAATCTGTGAACAGAATCAATAGCAGAATGAAGTGGCACACTCATGCACGGCCATGCCTTGATCACCTCCCTCCACATCTTTTGGGGAAGAAGCCCATTCTCCCGCTCCAATGACAGTGATGCCTATGGGCGGCCAGGTCTGTGTTGCAGGCGTTGTTGAAAATATCAACTTTTTCCATCCCGTAGAGTTGAGCAAGCACCACCTGCAGTTCATCCAGGCTGCATTCCTTTGCTTTGTCCTCACTGTTCTTTGCAATGGCCGCCCAGGACGTTCTGCCTCTCTTCGTGTGCACGCAGCAGGCTGCAGACCAGATGTGGCTGGGCTTGTTGACTCTGTAGCCCGAGACATAGTCATGCTTGCTGGGCACAGCTCCTGCAATGACATACAGGTCGCGGCAGAGGTGAGCTTTCTGGGCTCTTTCCCTGATACTGTTTTCGTATTTTGCCCACGAATATTTATTGAGTTCTTCAAACAGTGGGACGACGTTGGTCAGGGTGGAAGCTGCAGCTCTACTGTCATCATCGGGCTGATGGCCCATAGGATTCAAACGTCCCCTGTTATAGTTGAGAAGGTATCTATAGTCATTCGAAATAGCTTGGCTTTGTTTAATCTGCCACCTGGGAATTTGGGTGGTGTTCTCATTTTCCATGCTTCTTCCGAGATTGGGTTCGACAAGCTGAAAAGCAGGAAGGAAATGCATTTGTCACTGTCTGGTTGGGGATATGGCAAAACCAAGGCCATATACCACCACCCCTGCCTCCTATGTCTATTCTGGGTTCAGTGCAAGCAGGCTGGATCTGAGAAGGTCTGGTTACCTCTCTCCTAGCCAGACACACGATCATGACAGCTGCACTGAGATTTGCAGGGATCCTCCAGGGTGTCTCAACACTTCTGTGCCCTGCACTCAGAGAGCCTTCTCCATGGAATTCCCTCCCACAGGAAACTAGGGCCATTTCTGCACTACACTGTTATACAGTCAGCCCTCCACATTTGCGGGTTCCACTTTTGCGGATTTGATTATTTACAGATTATTTGCTATCACCTCTGCTGCCTCCCTGTGCCATTTTCAATAGGGACTGCAAGCCTCGTGAGATTGAGAAACTGCAAACAAGGCTTGTAAGTCCCTTTTAAAAATGGTGTGGAGCAGCAGTGGAGGTGGCAGGAAACCCCACCAGCCAGCCACTTCTGTGTTGTGAAGGAATCCTGATAGCAATAGCAATAGCAGTTACATTTCTGTACTGTTTATCAGTGCAAAGTACTCCCTAAGCGGCTTACAATGTGTTTAGCTAATTGCCCCCTCAACAAGCTGGGTACTCATTTTACCGATCTACGGAAGGATGGAAGGCTGAGTCAACCTGGAGCCTGGCAGGATTGAACTCACAACGTTGTGGCTGCAGTACCGGTATTTATCCACTGTGCCACCAGGGCTCTGATGCCTCAAAGGAATTCATAGTGGGTTGAATATGGTGATCATACTTTTTTGTGTATTAAATATGGCTTGGGAAGCTTAGAGTTATTCATGGTTTTTCCACATTCATGGGGGTCTTGTAACCCTAACCCTAGCACATCTGGAGAGATGACTGTAGTGCTATTATTCCACTTTCAACCTCCTGTGGAATTCTGGGGTTTCTAGTTTCCTGAGGCCCAAGAGATCTCTGGCTGAGAATTTTAAATGCTCCTCCCTAAACTGCAAAACCCCAGGATTCCACTGGAGGTTGAAAGTGGAATAAGAGCACTATAAAAGTGTAGTGTGGAGATGGCCTAGGTCTATCCCCCTCCCTGCTCTTCTTTCACCAGCAAGCAAGGACCCTTTTTCTTTAAGCGGGCTTTCAATGGGTAAGCAGGGAAGCTTCTTATTGAGATGTGTGTCTATTTATTTTAACTTTCGTATGTCTTTCAAGAGCCTGTGTGGTGTGTAGTGGTTTGAACGTTAGACTACAATCCTAGAGACTCAAAGGCAACCCTAAGGTGAATCTATCACAGGGCTTTCTGGAGGCTGAGAGTGTGTGACACACCCAAAGTCATCCAGTGAGTTTCCATGGTCAAGTAGGGGAACTGAACCCTTGTTTCCTAGATTGTAGCCCAACGTTCAACCACCGGACTGCACTGGCACTCACTAGACAGGTAAAAAGTCCCCTTACCTGGGGCTCTATCATCCACTCTTGAACAGTACTGCCACGACCAGGTTTGCATTTGTACGCAGAGTATATAGGAATGCGCTTGTCTCTGTCGTACATGGTGGCAAAGTGGTACGCCTTCTTGTAGAACTGGCAGATCCTAGCTTCGTTAGCAGGGGTCAGAGACTCTCCAGGAGGCATCCTATCCAAGAAGAACTCAAGGCAATTTGTAAAATCCTCCACTACCTCGCCCTCGCCCGGCATGAGAAAACAGGCAGCCAAAAAGGGCAGGAATGAGAAAAATATTTTTATAGCATTACACAATGGAATTCTGTGTCTGAAAGAAAGACAGGTGGGCAGATTACACAATCACTGTATTATTTCTGTGTGAGCTGGCTTACACTTACTTGGAGTTTACACATGGGTGCCAGAGGGATAGAGACTTCATCTTCCTTGTGCCCCCAACAGAAGCTAAATGGACCTCCTTTGCCTGACCTGGCCACTGGATCTTAAGGTGGGCCAGGATGCCATGTATGTAGTTTAACAGTAAGGCCATTTCCACACCTTATCAGTTCCCGTTGTCACCCCATCACGATCCCAGCAGTGCCTTTGCCAGGATGGGAGCATGATGCGAATATTCCCCTCCTCACCCAGTCGGATCCCTGAAGAAGGGAGGATGAACGACACGACACATGCCTGCCTGCCTGCCTGCCTGCCTGCCTGCCTGCCTGCCTGCCTTCCTTCCTTCCTTCCTTCCTTCCTTCCTTCCTTCCTTCCTTCCTTCCTTCCTTCCTTCCTTCCTTCCTCCCTCCCTCCCTCCCTCCCTCCCTCCCTCCCTCCCTCCTTCCTTTCCTTCCTTCTTTCCTGTGCTGCACTGGAGAAGGAAGAGCCAACATTGTAGTTTCTCCCATTCCACATGGTTGGTGATGATGGGAGTGTTGCACAATTGCAGGCCATTAATAGATTTTTTCCATTAATGGAATATCCCACAATCATGATGGGTTGGCAGTGGGACTGTGATGACGTTGTGTGAAAGCACAACTCACAGACTGCTGCCAATATATCTCCATCATGGGATGGCAATGCCATGCAGAAATTGTCAAAGACTACATAGTCTTGCCGAATACAGACTAGTCCCAGATCTGTAACTCCAGGCTGTGAATCCATAATTACAGTACTGAATAGTGGCTGTTAACTCTGAGAAATATGGAATGCAGTATTTCCATAATCTCTATATAAGATGCAAATGTTAGCAAGTATGGACACCAATGTAGTCTAGCTGTTATCTCATTCCTTCAGCTGTATAAATCTGCTTTATCCCTGAGGCTTTAATATCACTCTGTGTTGCATCAGAAGAAATGGGTTTATGTCCACAAAGGCTCATGCTAAAATAGAAAACCAATTAGTCTTAAGGGTGCTGCCACATACTTTTTTTCTCCTCCCTCTTCCTCCTTTTTATGCTGCTAGAGACAAACACAACTACTTCTTTGAAAACTGTTTTAACTCTCATTCATCTTTTCTTTATCTGACTCTCTAGCAGACAATGCTCCAGTTGTATCCCTCCCCGCCTTCACTGCATTCTCTGAGATAGGACTGGCTGACTTTAACAAAGCATGCACATTTCTCTCTTTCCAGGCATATTCAAGTCTTAAGAAGGAACTAGGTGTGAAAGAAGATCCAAAGCTGCAGGCCCATCCTATCAAATGTTGAAATTGATTTTCAAATTTGCAAATTTCTTAGGCTTGGGTTCCAGGGCAATTGGGCATGGTTAGCTTATTCCCTTTCTTGGGTTGCTTCAGGAAATTACCCAAATTTACTCAAATTCAGTAAGTTACTCAAATTAACAGGAGAAGTCCCAGTAGATGGGAGGAGGGATGTCATATGGAGGATGCTGGAAGCCTGCTTTCTGTTGCTCCAGAGATTAGGACATGGAGCAATGGCTTCAAACTTTGGGAAAAGAGATTTCACCGAAACATTAGGAAGAACTAATGAGCAGTTTGACAGTGGAACACATTGCCTGGGAATGTGGTGGAATCTCCTTCTCTGGAGGTCTTAAACAGAGGCTGGATGGCCATTGGTCTGGAATGCTTCGATGGTGAGTTCCTGCATGGCAGAATTGGGTTGGACTGGATGGCCCTTCTGGTCTCTTCCAATGCTAGGATTCTATGAAATTGGCTTTGCCAGTTCATCATCAGTTGAAGAGAGATGGGCACCCTTTGACTGAAGATCAGCTTGGTTTTTGTTTGTTTCATATTGTTTTTGTGCATGTAATTCATTTCTGTTCTACAAAGAGGTGATTTGCTTTGCAAATCCACTTTAGCTGTCCTGGTTCCATGCCATGGAATCCTGCGATTTGCAGCTTAGGGAAGAGGATTTACAATTCTCAGCTGGAAAGCTGTAGTGCATCACAAATCTAAAAGCCTCAGGATTTCCCAGGATTCAGCAACGGCACTTAATGTGGAGTCATAGCACTATATTTGTGTCATGTGAAAGAGCTTTAAAAGTGCAACAACACTTAACACTGAAGAATCTAGGATGTCTCAGAAGAGGTGGTCGTAATAGGGATAGATAGTTTGAGTTACCCAAAGTGCCCTCAGTTCTTGCCTACCCCTCCAGGCCCCCTGTGTGATGTAAACTGATACTCTTGGGGATATTTTCCTACCTGTTGACTCCCTTCCAGCCCTCTCTCAGCTCTTCCCTAAAATGAAACTGGATTAGATTAGCACCTTGAGCAACTTTCCTATCTTAGAACAGAGTTCCCATAATACAGTTTTTAGTTTCTTTCTCCAAGTCACTGGAGTCTTTGGCCATTTCTGCACTAGACTGTTATAGCGCTATGATTCCACTTTCAACATCCTATGGAATCCTGGGATTTGCAGTTTTGAGAGGATGTTGAAAGTGGAATCATAGCGTTATAACAGTCTAGTGCGGAAATAGCCTTTGTTCTTTAATATGGATCTCTAACTGCTCCATACACTCTCTATCATAGAATCATAGAATCATAGAAATGTAGAGTTGGAAGAGACCACACGGGCCATCCAGTCCAACTCCCTGTCATGCAGGAACACCCTCAAAGCACTCCCGACAGATGGCCATCAAGCCTCTGCTTAAAAACCTCCAAGGTAGGAGACTCCACTACTCTCCGAGGCAGCAGATTCCACTGCCGGACAGCCCTGACTGTCAGGAAGTTCTTCCTGAGGTTCAGGTGGAATCTCCTTTCCTGCAGCTTGAATCCATTGCTCCTTGTCCTGGTTTCTGGAGCAGCAGAAAACAAGCCCCCTCCTTCCTCTACATGGCATCCCTTCAAATATTTAAACATGGCTATCATGTCCCCTCTTAACCTCCTTTTCTGCAGACTAAACATACCCAGCTCTCTCAGTCTATCCTCATAGGGCATGTTTTCCAGGCCTCTCACCATTTTGGTCACCCTCCTCTGGACTTGCTCCAGCTTGTCAATATCCTTCTTGAATTGGGGTGCCCAGAACTGGACACAGTATTCAAGATGGGGTCTAACCAAAGCAGAGTAGAGTGGTACCAGTACCTCCCTCGATCTAGACACCATACTCCTGTTGATGCAGCCGAGAATTGCATTGGCTTTCTTGGCTGCCGCATCACACTGCTGACTCATGTTCAGCTTGTGGTCTATGAAGACTCCTAGATCCCTTTCACACGTACTGCTATCCAGCCACGTGTCCCCCATCCTATATTTCTGTATTCCATTATTTCTGCCTAAGTGTAGGACCTTACATTTCTCTCTGTTGAATTTCATTTTGTTCGCCCTGGCCCAGCTCTCCAATCTATCCAGGTCATTTTGAATTTTGATCCTGTCCTCTGGCATATTAGCAACCCCTCCCAATTTGGTGTCATCTGCAAATTTGATGAGCATGCCCTCTATTCCTTCATCTAAGTCATTGATAAAAATATTGAACAGCACTGGGCCCAGGACAGAACCTTGTGGCACCCCACTAGTCACTTCTCTCCAGGATGAAAAGCAGCCATCCGTGATCACCCTTTGGGTTCGGTCGGTCAACCAATTACATATCCAATTAACAGTAGCCCTGTCTAGCCCACATTTTACTAGCTTCGATGCAAGAATGTCATGGGGAACTTTGTCAGATGTTTGTCCCCTGCTTTGTGAAAATAAAAATCTTCACACATACACATATGCATACTATTCTGCTCCTCGTGCAATTTCTTTGCTTACCTACTAAGGTACTCTACTTTGATTAGTCTACAATTGCAATCGAGCAATCAATCTGTTAAGTTTGCTCTTAGAAGCCTTTCACAGAATCATAGAATCATAGAATTGGAAGAGACCCCAGAGGCCATCCAGTCCAACTTCCTTCTGCCATGCAGGAACTCACATCCAAGCACTCCCAACAGATGGCCACCCAGGCTCCGCTTAAAAACCTCCAAAGAAAGAGACTCCACCACACTCCATTGAGGCAGCAGCATATTCCAGTGCCAGACAGCTCTGACCATCAGGAAGTTCTTCCTGAGATTTAGGTGGAATCTCTTTTCCTGTAGTTTGAATCCATTGCTCCTTGTCCTAGTCTCCAAAGCAGTGGAAAACACACCCGCTCCCTCCTCGACAAGATGTCCCTTCAAATATTTAAACATGGCTATCATGTCCCCTCTTAACCTTCTCTTCTGCAGACTAAGCATCCCCAGCTCCCTCAGCCGCTCCTCATAGGGCATGGCTTCCAGACCCTTCACCATTTTGGTCACCCTCCTCTGGACACGCTCCATCTTGTTAATATCCTTCTTGAAATGAGTGCCCAGAACTGGACACATACTACTAAATTATAGCATGATGGTTCTTGCTTCAACTAATATGGCAACACCCGATGGAATCCTATGATTTTCAGTTAGAGGAGGGGGGTTTGGAATTTGGAATTCTCAGACAGAGATATCAGGTATTTCACCAGACTGCAGATCTCAGAATTCCACAGAATGCAGCCCCAGATGCTTGCGTGTAGAATGGACTGGATATTCCTCGATATTCTCTTCCATGCAAAACTTCTCTTCCTTTGCAAAGACAGCCTGTCTTAAGCTAACCAGAATCTCAGTGGGGGGGAAATTTCTTTTCACCCACACATGAGAAACCTCTGCTGCTGTTCTGGCACGGCAGAGAAACTCAATGTAGACCTTTTGCAGCAACATTCCTCTTGGCTTGCGGACAAATCATTACCTTGACTGACCATCCAGGTTCTTTCTCTTGGCAATAGGCATGTTTTAATTCTTGTGTTCAATACCGTTCTCTTTTGAGCAGCTCTGTGTAGTTACTGGTTCTTGAGGTGTACTGCTGTCAAGGCTAAAAGGTCCCTTATGGGCATTTCAACTCAGAACCTGTGTGAGTTCATAATGTGTTCTGACAGCATCCTTGGCAACAATGGTTGGAATCCTTTGGTATGCTACTGTCCTGTGCTGGTAGCCAGCCAAGGTTCACAGCTCTCCAGTTACAGTCTTTTATCAGCAGTCATGCACAAAGTTAGCCAGTTGCTGGTCATTGTTTTCACAGTCCAAGTCTGTAGTAAATTCAGAGCAACAGTCCAGTAGCAAAGTATGTACACAAGGCAAGGGTCAAGGTTTCCAGGACCACGAGCAAGGGCTCTGAACATGAAGTGCACTGCTTCCCCAAAAAGATCGGTTGTCTGCAATGGCTTCTTCCCAGCCCTTTCTCTGTTTTTATTGGCTGACAGCCTCCTTCAGCTGTTTGCCTAATTCATGTGTTCTCACTATATAAATGCTCCAAATCTCATGAGCTCTCCCATTTTACCTACGCTGGCTGCAGTAAGTATTGTCCCGTTCATGTTTGTGTTGTGGCTCTTGGGAAGGATCCTGTCTGGGTCCTGGGACAGGGAAATGACAACTATGATGGTCAGTGATGTAGACTTGAGTCGACTGACTTGGACCCAAGTTGGACTTAAGTCACTTTGGTGAGTCAACTTGGACTTGATTTGGCAATAAATGATGCACTGACTCAGCTCGACTTAAGACTTGTGTATTTTTAGTGACCAACTTGCTGCTCTTGGTTCAGTAACATAAAATATTCATCCAGAAACCGTAGGACTTTGAACGACACTTCCATCTCTTTTTGCCTACTGGTCACATGATGACCTGTCTCAAGCTCAAAGTGTGGATGCATTTCTCAGAGGGGAACAGCAAACGGGTTAGACAATGGACTCAAGGCAGGCTTGAGGTCTGCTCAGCAACCTCTCCCTGCTGCATAAAGGAAGAGACTTCTAAAACTATTCCTAAGAGCAGAAGACAAGACTCATCCCCTAGAGCATAGGGTGCATTTCTCAGAACAGCAAACGGGTTAGGCAACAGACTTGAGAAGGAAGAATCCTTCCTTCTAAAGCTTTCGAAGCTTCAGTAATCAGAAGTAAGAAGGATCCTATCTCCAACTTCCGAAAAATCCTTCAGGTTCTGAAGTGGGAAGTAAGAAGGATCCTATTCCCATGTCCAAAGCTGCAGGTGGCAAAAGCACAAATTTGGAGGGTCATCTCTGCTTAAATTGTTAAATTCAACTCTGTCCAAAAATTCTGGAATTTAGGTTAGGGTATAAAGTTGGCTCCCAGACTCGAGACTTGACTTGAGACTTGGAGTAAAAGACTTAAATACATCACTGATGATGATGTAACTATACTGGTCTTGGTGGTGACATCAGGGGAGCTTGACTGTGCTACAGCAGAAGTCACCCAATGCACCTTTGATCACGTTCCTCCTTATACCTGCTGCAACCTAGGCCTCCATCTGCCCCAACCGAAGCAATTGGCCATGATTTTGTCAAGAAGAGTCTTTGAACTCAGAATCAGTCTTGGGTTAACCTGTGAGAACTGTCAGCTTCGAGAAGTAGTCCCATAATATACAATGCAGATCTTTACTTATTTGATGTGAGAGGAAAATTATGTGGCAATGTATGCTAGCTGTGGTGTAGCTGTGCCAGTTTTCTGGTTGTGGTTTAAACACAATTGTCTTTTTAAAACCTGGAGGTCCTGGTTATAAAGACCATCTCAGCCTGTGTGAGCCTGCCAACGCTCCAAGGCATCTCAAAGAGATCCTCCTCTCATTTCCACCACCATCACAAGTATGTTTGATGGGAATAATAGAGAGGCCTTCTTGGTGGCTGCTCCCAGGTTTTGGAGCACCCAGGGAGGCTGGGATGCTTTTCTCCTTGCTATATATCCACTTGAGGCCCTTCCCTAAACTGCAAACCCCAGGATTCCATAGGATGTTGACAGTGGAATAATATAGTGCTATTATTCCACTGTCAACATCCTATGCAGTTGCAGTCTAGGGCCATTTCTGCACTACAGTGTTAAACTGCTGCTATTCCACTTTCAATGCCCTGTGGAATTCTGGGGTTTGTAGTTACTGAGACCAAAGAGCTCTTTGGCTGAGAATTTGAAGTGCCCTTCCTAAACTACAAACCCCAAAATTCAATAGGAGGTTGATAGTGGAATAGCAGCACTTTAACACTGTAGTGCGGAAATGGCCTAGGTCAGTTCTGCACTCAACTGTTGTAGTGCTATGATTCCACTTTCAGCCTCCTATGCAATCCTGGGGTTTGCAGTTCAGGGAGGGGCATTTAGAATTCTCAGCCAGAGAGCTCTTTGGCCTCAGGAAACTACAAAGCCCAGGATTCCATAGGAGGTTGAAAGCGGAGCAATAGCACTATAACAGTCTAGTGCAGAAATAGCCCTAGCGTAGAAATGGCTCCTCACTTTTAAATTAATTTATTGCGCACTGAATCCTACTGATATGGGTTTTCTATGGTGCAGTGCCCTCTTGTGGCTGTGAATGTAGCATCGTAATATGAAAAGCAGTAGTGAAGAAGTCTAGTGCTACCTTTGAGCCTTTATTTAGGATGAGCACTCATACATTTCAACCCACTTCTTCAGCTGCATGGAGGGAGTGTAATATTCCAAAAGGTCTCAGGTATATCTACACATGGACATAGTTGTGGGGGTAGTATCAAAATGTGGTGGAATACAGAACAATGCAGATTGTGGCCATTTCCGCACTAGCCAGTTATAGCGCGATGATTCCACTTTCAACATCCTCTGGAATCCTGGGGCTTGCAACTGCAAACCCTAGGATTCCATAGGATGTTGAAAGTGGAATCATAGCACTATAACAGTCTAGTGTGGAAATGGCCTGTAACACTGGTTAGAAGCATTTAAAGCCTGAGGGGGCAACTATGAAAGGCTAAGGGGGCTCATTAGCCCCCTAAAAGACCGTGGGGGTCCACACA
This sequence comes from Ctenosaura bakeri, assembly GCA_948474755.1. NCBI lineage: Eukaryota > Metazoa > Chordata > Lepidosauria > Squamata > Iguanidae > Ctenosaura > Ctenosaura bakeri. Next base: position 845,625 of record CAOLHI010000908.1, on the reverse strand, counting down.
ATCCCCACTGTACCCACTGCCATAAGAAATCTCTCTTTTTTGCCCCCACCCAAGATGTCTGCAGATCACAGAATCATAGAGCTGGGAGAGATCCCATTGAGTCCCACCCCGTCCTACCATGCAGGGATACACAGCCAAAGCATCCCCCACCGATGGCCATCCAGTCTCTGCTTAAAAACCTCCAAAGAAGGAGATTCCACTACACTCCCAGGCAGCATATTCCACTGTCAAATTGCTCTTACTGTCAGAAAGTTCCTCCTAAAGTTTGGGTGGAATTTCTTTTCCTGTAGTTTGAAGCCATAGCTCCATGTCCCAGATTCTGGATCAGCAGAAAATAAACTTGCCCTCTCTTCTATATGACATCCTTTCGAATATTTAAACATGGCTATCACGTCACCTCTTGACCTTCTCTTCTCTAGACTAGGCATATCCAGCTCCCTAAGCTGCTCCTCATAGGACTTCATGGTTTCCAGGTCTTTGACCATTTTGATCACCCTCCTCTGGACATGTTCCAGCTTGTCAATATCCTTCCTGAATTGTGGTAACTTACCACAACAAACCTACTAAAGCAGGACTTTCCAAACTGTGTGCTGTGACACGTTAGTGTGTTGCCTGAAGTGTGTAGGTGTGTCATCTACAATCTTGGAAATGTATATTATTATTTATAAATCGTGTATTTCTAAAAATATATTAAAGGTCTTCATGAGATATGTTGTATCCTCATACATTTAGTTATTGCAATTTATGTATGTGTCCGTATCTTTTATAAGGGGTTAGTTTAAACTCTGGTTTGCTAGTAAAACTGAATTACCGTGTCACGAAAATGATGCATGTCTAAAGAGTGTGTCACCAACATGAAAAGTTTGGAAAGCTCTGCACTAAGCAACACAGCCACTGACCCACAATAAGGGGTCACCTTGAGGTCGAAGTATCCAATCCAAGAAGGGATTAAGTTGGAGGAGCAAGGTGAGTGACAGGAACCCAGGATTATAACCTTGGGGATCCATCACACCCATCCTTCTTCATATTTGCTCAAGGCAGTTGTTATTGTTGTTGTTGTTGTTGTTGTTGTTGTTGTTATTATTATTATTATTATTATTATTATTAATTTGTATCCTGCCTCTCCATATGGATCGAGGTGGCGAACAACTTACAAATAGCATGTATTTTGAAACATTTCTATACATGCCCCCAACAAGCTGGGTACTCATTTTACCGACCTGCGAAAGGATGGAAGGCTGAGTCAACCTAGGAGCCCGGCAGGATCAAACTCACAACCTTGTGGCTTGCAGTACTGGCATTTAACCACTGCGCCACCAGCTATGAATTGAAACAAGAAAAATCTCAGCTTTCAGGACCTCAATAGCTGTTATCAATTATCAGTTATCAGTAGTCTTAACCGTGTAAAAGGAGACCTCTGTCTCAGTTCCATATTTCTTACCAAGCTCTAAACAAACCGTCCATCTGGTTACATCCACAGTCTTGATAATGACTTCACATATGGCTACTGGAACATAGCCAGACTCTTCTCCAACAGACGCAGAACAGCTGTGGGGAGGAGATGCAATCGCTCTCCGATAAGTCCAAGTGCATTTCTGATCATTGTGGAGGAAGAGGAGGAATACCAACCTCCACAGCAACCAAAAATAGACCTACGCAGGTGTCAGGTTAACTTATACCTGCATACTTCAGTAACTAGATTGTAGCCAAAGCAGTGTCTCTCTTTCAGGCATGATAATTAATTATAATCCTGAGAAAATAACTCATTGCTTAAAATTTGCTACTTCAAACTCTGTATGAATATTTTTAGATCTCTGCACATCAGAGCCTAAAGCCCATGGTTGCTACCAACTTTTAGACCATTTCTGCACTAGACTGTCACAGTGCTATTATTCCACTTTCAACATCCTATGGAATCCTGGGGTTTGCAGTTTAGGGAGGGGCCTCAAAGGATTCCATAGGATGTTGAAAGTGGAATAATAGCACTATGACAGTCTAGTGTGGAAATGGCCTTAGTACACCCACTGAATAAATAGGAAGTCAACCTGCATGTAAATTCTGCTGATAGAACCAGCATGATATAGTGGTTTGAGCATTGAATTATGACCCTGGAAACCAGAGTTCGATTTCCCGCTCAGCCATGGAAATCTATTCGGCGACTTTGGGTACATCACACTCTCTCAACCCCAGAAAACCCCATGATAGGTTCATCTGAGGGTCACCATAATTCAGAAACAACTTGAAGGCACACAACAAAAGCAAGTTCTATAGATCGAATGGTTCTAACTTAATGAGATTTAGGCTCAGGTGGTCAGCAACAAGTGGGGACATTTTATCCTATGTGGTCGACTTGTGAGAAAGCTAAAGAATTTTTGAAATAAATACATAGTAGCATTCAGAAGATTTGAAGGTTAATATTCAATTGAAACCGAAACTGTATTTATTAGGACAGTTGGATGACCAAGTGGAGAAGAAATATTGAAGATATATGACCATGGCAAGAAGATTTACATAGGCACAGAAATGGAAAAATGCCGCAATTCCAATGAACAAAGACTGGTTGCTGACACTATTTGACCTAGCTGAAATGGACAAATTATCAACACTCATTAGAATAAAATCATTGGTATCATTTTCAAAAAGTTGGGAACCTTTTATTATCTTTTGGTAGCAAAGTGAGAATAACATGGTAACTGTAGGTTTTTATAACTAATCATCAGCATCATCATCAAGTTTATTTGTCTGTGGAACAACGTCCATTACAAAATATTGCAAAATTTTATAACTAATAGGTTTGGTTATGCTGAAGAAATGTAGGAACAGTATATAATCAAAGAAGTTATCTTATGTAGTACAATATATAACCATCCTTGGAAAGTTGGCAATGTTAATTTTTTTCTTTCTTTTTGACTCTTCTCTGTTATTTCTTACTTCTTTCTTTTGCTTTCTTTTTTGTTTGGTTTGAAAATTTTCTAATAAAAATGTACAAAACTTAAAACAGAAAAAGAATTGATGTGCTATGTAATAAAGATAGTTACGGTTCAACCGTGGCTTATTTACAAGCGTCGTTGAAAGGGTCAACTTTTGGCTTCCCATAGAGTTCAGCAAGCTCTTTCTTGAGTTTCTCCCAGCTGTATTGCTTCACTTCATTCTCACTGTTCTTTGCAATGGCACCCCATGCGTTTCTGCGATTCTTGTCCCGCACGCAGCAGGCTACGGACCAGATATGGCTGGGCTTATTGACCCTGCCGTCGGCTATGTATTCATCCCCGGGCACAACTCCCGTAATGACATACAGCTCCTTGCAGACTTCTGCCTCTTTCTTGAGCGTGAGTTCGTAGTTTGCCCAAGCATCTTCATTGAGTTTGCTAAACTGGGGCACGATATTGGTCAAGGTGGAGGTGGCCGCTCGGCTGTCTTCATCCGGTTGGTGGCAGACGGGGTTCAGGTGTCCCTTTTCGGTGTTTAAGGCCTGAGCGTAATCCTTGAACGTGGCCTGGTTCTTTTCAAGGCCAGTGGCAGCGATGTTGGTTTCACGCTCGTCTTCCATGCTCTTTCCTAAAGCAGGATCTACAAGCTGAAAAACAAAGAGAAAAATGGGAACAGACTTGGCAACGTACGCAGAAATTTACCGCGGCCCAAAATTTAAAAGAAAACTACTATAAACTATTTCACAGATGGTACATGACACCAGAAAAATTAAAGACAATTTACAAGACAGGTACAGGTCGATGTTGGAAATGTCAAGAGAACTCTGGCACACTATTTCAAATGTGGTGGTCATGTCCCAGAGCACAAAAATATTGGAAAGAAATACATAAGAAAATAAGTTCAATTTTGAAAATCCAATTTGGGATGTCACCTGAATTTTACCTGTTAAACATGACACATACACTAGATGGAATGCCAGCCAAGAGATATCGGAGAATTATATTGTACATGGTGACGACGGTCCGTATTGAATATGCACGACTTTGGAAAAATGAAACTACACCCACAACGGAACAGTGGTGGACAACTTTTATGGAAAACAGAAAGGCGGACAAACTCACACAAAGCTTGAAAGGGAAACCAGATGAGGATATTAACAAAGAGTGGAAGATTGTTACAGATTTGGGTTGGGGGTAGACAGAGGGTAATACATTTTTCATGATAACAATTATTATACAGTTAACAGTTAATGAAATATCATGTAACAAGTGAAGTAGAGATATATAGCAGGAACTAACAAACATAGATTATTAACATTTTATTGCGATACGTGATATAGTAAATAGAGGGAATATCAATAAATGTAATCCAGAAAGGAAAGGAAGAAGGAAAAACATTACATATAAGCATTGCAGAAATTATTGTTTGTTTTATTTGTTGAAATTTGAATAAAATTACTAAAAAAAAAAGAAAAAGAAAAGACAAACAAAGAGAAAAATGTCTGAGCGGAGACCCTCCCTGCGTGTGATGTCATGGACTTTTTGTAAAATATATTTCTGTATGCATTGAATGATAGAGGTAAGCAGGTAAGGAGCTGGTGGGAAAGGGTGATTGGTGGAATGGATGAATGGATTTGAATAAGGTTAAGGATATAGCATATTGTTGTTGAAAACTGGGTGTGTGTGTGAGGGATAATGAGTGAAGAATAGAGTTATGGGCATCAGTCAGGTTTAGGAATTAATGAAGGAGGTTTAAGAGTCTGTGTCAGTAGTTTTAAGAGAAGAATGTGAGCGAGAGTGACCTATTTGACTTAAACGTAATAAATTACTAATCTGTTTTATTTTGTTCAACTTCTGTTAATGAAGTATTGCTTTTGCGTGTCACAAGTTTTCAGCCTAGATAGATGGATGGATGGATGGATGGATGGATGGACGGACGGACGGACAGACGGACAGACGGACAGACAGACAGAAGAGAAACAGACCAGGAGCCCTTCCACACTACAGAATTATAGTGCTGTGGTTCCACTTTAGGTGCCATGTTTCCATCCTGTTGGTCTGAAGTTCAGGGTGGACTTTGCAGAATTCTCATCCAGAGAGAAATAGGGGCCTCACCATATGACAAACTGAAGGATTCCGTAGGATGTTGTTAAGGTGGAAACAGAGGGCTGTAATTCTTTAGTGTCAAAGGGCCCTGGATGTTTCAGAGTGGATGGTTGAGTTGTCCTCTTACCTGGGGCTCGATCATCCAGCCCTCGTACCGGTGACCCTTACCAGGTTTGCACTTGTAAGCGGAGTATATAGGTATGTGTTTCTCTCTGTCGTACATGGTGGCATAGCGGTAGGCATTCTTGTAAAACTGGCAGATCCTGGCTGGGTTGGACGGTGTCAGGGATGCATCAGGAGGCGTCTTATCCAAGAAGAACTCAAGGCAGTTCTTAAAATCCGGCACCACCTCCGCCTTGGCAGGTATAAGGCAATAGGTGGCCACGAAGAGCTGGATCAGCATCAACATTGTTAAGTGAATGTTGTGTCTGAAAGACAGACAACTGTATAAATTATCCCAGAATTCCTCGTAGGGGAATGCCTTTACCAAATTTCACAAAACAGCATCACAGAATCATACAATTGTAGAGTTGAAAAGGACTTTAAAAACCATTTAGTCTAAACTGCTATCAATGCAAAAATCCATAGGGAAGCATCCCCAGCCGTCGATACAGTGAGCACATACTCAATACCTGTTTGATTCCTGAATACCCAGGGGTCCATTCACACTACACAGCTATAGAGCTACTATTCCATGTTAGCTGCCATGGCAACATGAATATGATGATGATGAGGAGAAGGATCATCATCATCATCATCATCATCATCATCATTTTATTGATTTATATCCTGCCTTTCTCCCCACAATGGGAATTTAAGGCAGCTAACAACACATTCAAGACAATATAAGAGCATCAATGAAAGTATATAAGGCCATTTCCGCACTACGCTCTTATAGGACGATTATTCCACTTTCAACATCCTATGGAATCCTGGGGTTTGCAGTTTAGGGAGGGGCTAGCCGGCCCCTCCCTAAACTGCAAACCCCAGGATTCCAGAGGATGTTGAAAGTGGAATAATCGTCCTATAAGAGTGTAGTGCGGAAATGGCCCCCGACTTAAAAACAATTAAACAATGTATGAAGTTAAAACATCAAATACTACAAATATCAAAATGCATTAAAAGGCTATAAAAACAGAACCATACAGCATTAAAAGCGGATCCCAAGTCAGTTTGTAAAAGCCTGACAGCACAAAAAGGTTTTGACCTGCTGACAGAAGGTTAGCAAAGATGGGGGTCCCCTGGCCTCTCCAGGGAGGGAGTCCCAAAGTCTGGGAGCAAGCCTGAGAAAGTGGTGGGACAGAGAGAAGGGCCTCTCTGGACGATCTTAGAGCAAGAACAGGCTTGTAAAAGGAAATATGGTCCTTCAATAACTTCAAATAACTTGACCCTAGTTGTATAGGGCTACATATCCTATGGATTCCTGAGGTCTGTAGTTTGATGAGGCACTGGAGCTCTCTGGTTGAGGATTCTGAATACCCCTGTCTAATTTGCCTGTCCCCAGATTCCCCGAAACAGAACCATGACAGTTAAAGTGGAATAATGGTGCTAAAATTGGGTGGTTTGAACAGACTTCAGAATTCTTCGGGCTGGGTATTAAACAAAGAGCAAATGGCTGGGGGTCTGGAAAGGAAGGGGAAAGCTGGTTGATCTTGAAGCCACAGAGTCAGCACAAACATGACTGTCCCCATGCGCTCAGTACAAACTAGACAAAATTAAAGTGCCCAGCAGCAGAATAATTATCATCCATGTCAAAACTTGGTCACATTTCAAAAGCAAGTTTTGATATGGGATGGCTGTGTCAAATCAGTGAAGGTGTCCAAGATATTCCATCGCTACCACTGAATTTCTTAGCCAGGAGATATACCACAGACCTGGAATTTTGGCTTAGAGGTTAAGGGCACCAAGCATAGCTTGGAGTCACAGGAGACCCATAGCTTTAAAATTATATTTTGTGGTGCAGGACTCACCTCAGGCTCTGGAAATTTCAGTCCAGGAGAGAAGAAGGGCCTGCAAAGAAACAACAAAGCAAAGCAAACACAAAGAGATGACAACGCCAATGAAAGCTTCCAATTTGTTAGCGATATGGGATCCTGCACTGGAGGCTGCACATCTGATTAAACAGCTCTTCTTGCTGAGTTCTTATAAAGGAATATTCAGCCACCATTCACCCCCCACCACTGGCAGTGAAAGCAGCAGATAATGGTGGAGAAACTTGTTGGGTTGGGTGGAGATGTTGCAGAACATTAAAGGTGGTCATAGATCTTCATCTAAAATATCCATAAAAGTCTAGATTATCCAACATTTGCAATTCTATCTGGAAGACCTTGAGAACTGAAATCACCATTTGAATTGCTGCATAAGAGGTATTGGTGAGAGCAGGGAGGGGAAAGATATGGTGGGATTGACTGTGAAACATTTTCCTTTCTTCTACTGAATATTGGAAGCTCCTCCTCCTCCTCTTTCTCATTATTATTGTTAATATTGATACAGTCTTCAAATTATCTTGAAAACCTGATGATCCTCAAATATCATATAATTTTTACCAGACCTTGCTTTAACATTATCCTTTTTGCTATGCTGGATGATCCCTTCCAAGGAATTCCTTACAAAAATCATATTTGTCCATCTGGAGATAGGCTAGTAGAGAACTCATGAGTCCACATGATTATCTCATACACTGTTCTTTTGCAATATTTTTATTGAAATGAGCAAATAAGACATATTACACCTCTCTTACATAAATTCCCTGGAAGATCTTCTGTTTGGTACTTGATTCATTTATCAGCAGATGCTAATAAAATGTGTAAGAGAAATTGTCACAAATTTTCTTCTCTCTGTTGCCAGGATCTGCAAAAATATTATTCAGACCAAATAATATCTGGTGGTTTTTCTCCTCCTTTAATGGGACTATGTTTATTATGTTTTAAAATTTTATATAACAGCTGAACTGCTACTTGCTCAGTCTGTTTTCTATTGGATAACTTTGTATTTTGTTTTATATGATGGATGTCTCATGTTTTGATGGTTGGTGATTACACAATAAATACAGTATAATAGGGTTCCTACATCAATTATATCCATAATAAGTTTGAGGGGGATGTAAGAACAGGTACTGTTCACCCAGAATAAGTTTTAAATCTCCTGAAATTATATCCTCACATAGCCAGGAAAGAAACTTTACTGGATGGCACTAGATCCCATCAAATCCAATGATTAATTGGGACATGAGGACACATTGATCAAATAGAAGTGAGCACATTCATTTGACAAGCACTTGTGGTGAGAGCAAGCTTTGGAGCACATGCAAGCCATAGAACTATAGAGTTAGAAGGGGCCTCGTGGACCATTGAATCCAACATCCTGAAGCACCTCAAGCAGGTAGCTGTCTAGGACAGCCGTTCAGCAATGTTTTCTTCCTAATGTACCCAGGGACTGGTACCTTCTGTGTGCCCACTGGCTACAACTGTTTCTTTCTTTCCTGGAAACTCTCCATAGACCAGCAGCCAATGGTTCCCTGACCAGCGCTGGTCCAGAAACTACTACTTCAAGTAGCACTGGAATAGACCACTTCAGAAGGCAGTGAGGTCCCCTTTGTTGGAGGTTTTTAAACAGTAGTTGGATGGTCACTTGTCAAAAATACTTTAGCTGTGGATTCCTGCCTGAGTAGGGGTTAGACTAGTCATAGAATCATAGAGTTGGAAGAGACTTCATGGGCCATCAAGTCCAATCCCTGCTCAGTGCAGGATCCCCATCTAAAGCACGCCCAGTAGGTAACTGTCCAGCCTCTTTTTTGAAGACATTTGGGCAAGGAGACCTCACCACCACTCTGGGCAATTGGTTCCATTGTCCAATCACTCTTACTGTCAAGAAGTTACTTCTAATGTTCAATCAAAATCTATTTTCCTGTAGATAAGTTCAACATGTCAATCTGAGAACTAAGAATTCAAAAGAAAAGGTGATATATCATGGTGAGCAGATGCTTTGGGAGCCATGGGTGTTTCATTTTTGCATCATTTGTGATGGGAAAAAAGATATTCTAAGCTTCCTTCCACCATATTTGTATTTTGTGGATTGTCATGCATTAATGTGTGTGTTGCAAAAAAGATGGTTTTTATTAAAAGGATTTATTATTTCTTAAGACAGTGGTTCTCAACTTTCCTAATGCCGCGATCCTTTAATACAGTTCCTCATGTTGTGGTGACCCCCAACCATAAAATTATTTATGTATTATTTACAATGCCTCCCCCCTTGGCAAAGGCCACCTTGCCAGCCAGGAATGGGGGGGGGGTGGGCAGGGAGGCAAAGAGGAGCCGTGTGTCTCCCCCAGGAAAAAACTCCAAGAACCCCCCCCGGGCTCTGCTTCTGCTTCGCTCTCATTTCCGCTGGGGGGGGGGCAGTGTGGGAAAAGTTCTCAGAGTGTCAACCCTGGCCGGGGGGGGAAGAATCCCAGCGCCTTTGTCTTTTGCGTTGGGCGCAGCTTGCTCCCCCGGAAAAGCGCCCCCTTGCAGCCCCCCGGCCCTTCCGCAGCGCCCCCCTCCATGGCGAGTGGGGCAGGGGCCGTGGCGAGGAGGGGGCCTGCCCCCTGTGCTGCCGCTGCCACCCCAAGCTGGCCCGTCAGATGGGAGGTTCTCCCAGTAGCAGAGAAAAGGAGCGATTTCAGTCCCTTCTGAACAGGGGGCAGGAGGACGCAAGCGCGTGGCTTGCACTTGCGCACCACCACTCCTGCTGTGGCGACACTGTGGCCACACGCGCTCCTGCCAAAGGGGGCAGGACGACGCGAGCGCGTGGCTCAGGCTTGTGCACCACCACCGAGGAGGAAATGGAGCCTAAGACCATCGGAAATATGTATTTTCTGATGGTCTTAGGCGACCCCTGTGAAAGGGTCATTCGACCCCCAAAGGGGTCGCAACCCCCAGGTTGAGAACCGCTGTCTTAAGAGCTAAGTCATGGATAAGGAGCTGGTTTGGTGTAGTGCTTTGAGTGTTGGACAGGACTGTAGGAAATCAGGGTTTGAATCCCTGTTCAGCCGTGGGGACCCACCAGCTGACCTTGGCCAAGCCATACTCTCTCAGCCCAACAAGAAGACAGTGGAAAAACTTGGCTGAATAAATCATGCCAACAAAACCCTAGGAGAGGTTACCATAAGTCAGATGTAATGGGAATGCACCAGCAGCCAGCAAAGTATAGAGATGTAAATGTTGGCTTAAGATTCTTCCTGAAAAAGATTCAAATCTTTGCTCAACCACAGAAACCCACTGGTTGATCTTGGGCAAATCACATGCTGTTAACTTGAGAGGAAAGCAACAGAAACTCTCTCTGAAGAAATCTTGGCAAGAAAACTTTGGAAGAGAGCTGCCATTTATAAAAAATATAAATTAAAAATATAAATTAAAAAAAAAAGAAGAGGGCCACGTAAGTTGGAGGCAGCTTGAAGTCACATAACAAGTGTCTGTCTGTCTATCTGTGTATGAATGAGTTAAAAGAAAACAACTGAACAGCAGTGTTTAGAAGTAGAACCCGAATGCCGGAAGAAAACTACAACATTGAAGTAAATTTAATAGGATGACTGAAAACAGGTACAGTGGACCCTCAGTATCCACTAGGGTTTGGGTCCAGGACCCCTCTCGAATAGCAGAATTCATGGATGCTCAACTCCCATCAGCTATAATGGTGTAGTAAAATTGTGTCCCTTATATAAAATGGCAAGATCAAAGTTTGCTTCTTGGATCTTTTTAAAAAGAATATTTTCCAGCTGTGGTTGGTTAAATCCATGCATACAGAATCCGCGGATATGGAAGGCCAACTATATTTATTAAAAGCATCAAAAGTGTTGACTTCTGCCTTCCTTGGTGATGTTTGTGGGTATGGTTAAAATAAACAGTATCCAATGGCAGATATACGTAGTTTTCTGAAACCTATTTTGGGTTGCAGGAGCACATAAGCTTTCGGTCCTTATGCAGTTTACTGCCTGAGATGTATTTTGAACTTTTGTATAAATCAGGTACAGACATCTTGTAACTTTCAGCATTGTTTTATTTTTTTTTAATGTATTTATTTATTTATTTGTATCCCGCCTCTCCATACGGATCGAGGCGGCGAACAACTTACAAATAGCATGTATTTTGAAACATTTCTATACATGCCCCCAACAAGCTGGGTACTCATTTTACCGACCTGCGAAAGGACGGAAGCCTGAGTCAACCTTGGAGCCGGGCAGGATCGAACTCACAACCTTGTGGCTTGCAGTACTGGCATTTAACCACTGCGCCATCACGGCTCCTTTGCAAGGTTCAAAGGAATGCTTTTAATGTTTAAGCAAGAAATCTTCTTGTTGGGATGTGGGTTTTCTTTAAAAGCATTTAAATGTCTTTCAAATTATTTTATACTGTTTAATGTGGACATTTTAAATTGTTTTTTTTTTAATTTATTGTTAAGGGTTTTTTTTTTTAATTGACTCTCTTTGGGAACTGCCTTGGGTCCCCCTCTGGGAGAAAGGCAGCATGCAGATGAAATAAATGAATAAATCTGGTCAAGACTAGGAGGATCAAGAGGTATGAATATCTGTACCAATGACAATGCCTGGGCCTCAGGAAGAAGAAGTAAGAACAGGTTGCTTACCTGTAACTGTGGTTCTTCGAGTGGTCATCTGTGCCATCATACACTAGGAGCTTTAGCGCCTGCGCAGTAGCGTTCGGAAACTTCTAGAGCTTGTTCGCTTGGCGGGAACCCCTCCCCCACGCCGGTACTGCGCATGCTCCTCCCACCGAGCAACGGTCTCTCCTCAGTTCTGTCGTCCGCCGTAGAACCTACAGGGACCTGAGAAAGAGGGGAGGAAGGGCGGGTGTGTATGATGGCACAGATGACCACTCGAAGAACCACAGTTACAGGTAAGCAACCTGTTCTTCTTCTTCGTGGTCTCTGTGCCTTCATACACTAGGAGACTGTGTAGCTTACCGGTCGGACGGCGGGTCAGGTCCTACAGCACGGAAGCCAGCACCTCACGTCCAAACCAGGCATCTCTGCGCGACCGGCAGTCGAGCCTGTAGTGGCGCACGAAGGTCGATGGTTGGGACCAGGTCGCCACACGGCAGAGTTCATGCAGGTCAACTCCTCGTAGGAGGGCCGCAGAAGTAGCCACAGCTCTGGTGGAGTGGGCTCGAAGCAGGACTGGCGGAGGCTTCCTCGCGAGCTCATACGCCAGTTGAATAGTCCTCACCACCCATTTGGAGAAGCGCTGGGTGGACACTTTGAGGCCCTTCCGACGTCGCCCATAGCAAACGAAGAGATGCGGCGTCTGTCGGAAGGAAGCAGTCCTGTCCATGTAGAAGGCCACGGCCCGACGCACGTCCAGGGAGTGGAGAGACCGCTCCAACGGTGTCGTCGGGTTCGGGAAGAAGGCAGGCAGGATGATGTCCTGGTTGAGATGGAAACTGGACACCACCTTAGGCAGGAACGAGATGTCAGGTCTCAGGACCACCTTGTCTCTGTGGAAGACCGTGAAGGGCTCATCGGATCGAAGAGCTGTGATCTCACCCGCTCGCCTCGCTGAGGTCACCGCTACCAAGAAGGCAGTTTTCATTGTCAGGAGCCTATCATCCGAGGTCGCCATCGGCTCGAAGGGCGGCTTTGTCAGCTGCGAGAGCACCACCGAGAGGGACCACGGCGGTAGCGGCGGCGATACCGGCGGGTAGAGATGATGAAGTCCTTTCAGGAACCGCTTAACGGTATCGTTCCTGAAGAAGGCCGAGGCAGCCGATCGTGGCGGTTGGTATGCCACGATCGCGGAAAGATACACCTTCAGGGATGGAAACGCCAGCCCCTGTTGCCGGAGGTGCAGGAGGAAATGCAGGACGGTAGAGAGCCCCGCGGGCGATACCGGCTCACTCCTCTCGTTAGCGAAGGTCCGGAAGCGTCGCCACTTGTATTGATAGTTGCGACGGGTGGATTCCTTCCTGGCTGCGACGAGGACGGTACCGAGCACGGGATCGTCTAGTGCGATATCCTCCAGGCATGGAGGGCCAGGCGTGGCAGGTCCGGATGGAGGACTCGGCCGCCGGAGTGGGAGAGCAGGTCCGGTGTCGGTGGCAACCGGAGCAGGTCGTCTCGTGCGGCTTGTAGCAGGGGTGCGAACCAATGTTGCCTCGGCCAGTACGGGGCTACCAGGATCGCGTCGGCTCGGTCGGCGAGGATCTTCGATATCGTCCGGCCGAGCAGCGGGAACGGCGGGAACGCGTAGAGGAGTTCCCCGGTCCACGGAAACTGGAAAGCGTCCCCGATGGAGGCACGATCGTGGCCCGCTCTGGAACAGAATCGGCGACACTTCGCGTTTTCCCTGGTCGCGAAGAGGTCGATCGATGGTTCGCCCCAGCGGTCCCGAATCAGTCTGAACGCCTCTCCGGAGAGAGACCATTCGTGATGGGATGAGGTGTCCCTGCTGAGGGCGTCTGCCGTGGTGTTCTCCTGCCCGGCCAGGTGAACTGCCACGGGATGCGTATGCAGGCGAATGCACCATTCCCACAAGTCGAGCGCGATGTTGAGCAGGGTTGTGGAGTGAGTCCCTCCTTGTCTGTTGATGTAACAGACGGCGGTGGTATTGTCCGTCAGAACCAGGACCGTCCGCCCCGCTACGACGTGGCGGAACGCCCGTAGCGCTTTCAAGACGGCGAGTAGCTCCAGCGCGTTGATATGGAGAGCGGTCTCGTCGTCGGTCCATCTGTCGCGGACTCTGAGATCGCCGCAGTGGGCACCCCATCCATACAGGGAGGCGTCGGTCGTTACCGTCACCTTCGGTGTCGGCTGTTGGAAAGGCATCCCTGACATGAGATTGCGTCGCGACTGCCACCATCGGAGGGATGAGCGGACGTCTCCCGGCAGCTGCAGTCGGAGAGTCTGTTCGTCTCGCAGGGGGTCGAATATGCGGACGAACCAGTGTTGAAGAGGTCTCGCTCTCAGCCTGGCGAGATATGTCACAGCGGTCGTCGCAGCCATGTAGCCCAAGAGCTGCTGGACGCTTCTCGCAGATAACGTCGGGGCCGTACGCGCATGAGCGGCGGCCCGGATCAGGGTTTGGGCTCGAGACTTGGTAGGTACGCCCTGGCGGAGGTTGAGTCGAGCGTCGCCCCGATGAAGTCCAAGATCCTCGCCGGTTCGAGGTGGGACTTCTTCGGATTCACCCGTAGACCAAGGCGGGTCAGGAGTGACAACGTCATGTGGACGTCGTGGTAAAGTCTCTGTTTGCAGGACGCCACCAACAGCCAATCGTCGAGGTAAGGGAAGACGGAAGCACCCTTCGTCCGCAGGAAGGATACCACCGGGGCCATACACTTGGTGAAGACCCTTGGGGCAGTCGAGAGTCCGAACGGCAGCACCTTGTACTGGTAACAGGTGTCGTCGACTGCGAAGCGGAGGTACCGTCTGTGCTGCGGGCGAATGGCGATATGGAAGTATGCGTCTCGGAGATCGATGGAGGCGAACCAGTCCCCTCGATGTAGGAAGGGCAGGATCGACGGTATTGTGACCATCTTGAACCTTTTGGGGCGGATGTAGTAGTTCACCCCTCTGAGGTCGAGGATCGGCCGGAGGGTACCGTCGGCTTTCGGTACCGTGAAGTACCTGGAGAAGAAGCCGGTGGTCTTGGCCTCTTGCGGGAGCTGCTCGATCGCCCCTTTCTGGAGGAGGGATTGGATCTCTTCCAGGAGGGCCGGACTCGACGGCGTGGAATAGTAAACACCTCGAGGAGGAATATCGAGAAACTCGATGGCGTAGCCAAGACGGACGATGGAAAGCACCCAAGAGTCCGTAGTGACACACTGCCACTCCGCGAGATGTCGAGCAAGAGTCGGTCGGTCTCCGAGCGCTGATGGTAGGCTGAAGAGTGGGTATTGGTAGGTCCTGCCAGGCACGTCAAAACCGAGACTTTGTCTCGGAGGAGGACTTCTTGGACGAAGCCGGGCGTCGCCTAATCGTGCGTCTGGCCGATGAGCCGGAGGACGGTCTCGACTGTCCAGACTGGGCCGAACGCTGGAACGACGAGGTGGAAGATCGTCGCCAGGATGGGCGGAAGGTGGAGGTCCTGCGGGCTTGCGTGGCCGGCTGTAGCCCGATCTTCTTGGCGGTCAGCCTCGCCTTAACGAGATTGTCCAAAGCTTCGTCTGTGGACGAATTGAATAGGCCCTCACCGTCGAAGGGGAGATCTTCAATCCTCCTTCTGGTGTCCTCCTGGATGTCGGCCGGTCGCAGCCAAGCATGGCGGCGCAGGCCGACGGATCCCACCATGACCCGGGAGGCAATCTCCACTGCGTGCCTGGAGGAGGCCATCTGCTGCCGAGCGATGGAGATGGCCTCGTTGAAGATCACGGAGGACGCTTGGCGAGATGTCCTCCGGTACCGCCTCCATCGCCGGTTGCAGGCGATCGAGCACCTTTTTCAGGTATGCCGCGAGGCAAGCCTGAGTGTTGGACAGCCTGATCTGCAAGGAGGCAGCTGAATAGAACCTTCTTGCATAGGCGTCCAACTTCCTGCCCTCTTTGTCCGGCGGGGTGGTGTGTTGCCTGCCGGAGCCTTTCGTCTGTGCCGACTCGACCACCACAGAGTTCGGTGCAGGGTGATTAAAGAGATAACCGGCGTTATCCTTCTGCACCCTGTAGAGGTGTTCTAACCGCTGCGGTATCGGCTGAGCCGAGGCCGGTCTATCCCAGGCGGCCTTCACCAGTCTGGATACCCGGGGCAGGAGAGGCAGCGGGGCCGTGGAAGGTCGCTTCTCCTCGAAGACGGAGAAGGCTGGATCGTCGTCCTCCGGCTCCGCATCGGCGATCTTAAGGCCGAGGGTAGTAGCCATGCGGAGCAGCATCGCAGAGAACTGGTGGACGTCCTCTGGAGCAGAATCTGGGATCGGGTCCCCGAATCCCAGCGGAGGAGACTCCTGGGAGGCCGCCTCAGACACCTCTGATTCCGCACTCGAGTCGTACGACTCTGAGGTCGGTGAGTCCTCTCGCCGCTCGCTTTCCGGCTCCTTCGCAGTCGCCACAGGTGTTGCCTTCCTAGGCTTCTCTGCAGCCGGGGCGGTGGTAGCAGCAGCGTCCCGCTTGGGCTGGCTGACTACTGACTTCACCTTCTTAGTGGTGACAGGGGTAGTCTGGCAGGCTGACGTCGTCGTAGCCCGCTCAGTCACCACCGACTCCGTAGGGCGCGTCGTCGTTGCCGTGACCCTAGAAGGTGGCGATATCGCCCGATACCGAGGTGAAGGCTCCCTCGCCCTATGATATCGAGGAGAGGGAGAGCGGCTGAAGGAGCGGCGGTCCGACGGAGATCGGCTTCGGCATCGACGGTACCGAGCCTCGTCCCCTCTAGGCGAGCGCGATTCGCGCTGTCGACGAGGTGACCGGGACCTCCGGAAGGTCTCCCAGCGACTCGGGCCACGATGGTACCGATCCCGGTACGATGGCGAATGTGACCGATAAGAGGCCGGGCGCTCTCTCCATTCAGATTCCCTCGCGTACCTGGCCACGTAGGACGCCGAGGTGTATCTGGAGGCAGACGAGCGAGGTTGTTCCTCTCTTGTCTCCCTAGGAGGCGGCGAGGCCACCGGACGCTCCGAAGAGCGGGACCGGGACCGGAAGGAGGTCGAACGCCGCTCCGGAGAAGCAGAGGGCTCTCTCTGCTGCAGGTCGGCCGACCTGCGACGGCTAGGAGGGCGGTGGCGCTCCTCCACCAGGGTCGGAGGGTCTGCCACAGGCGAGTCCGGGCGCTGTTGGGGAACGTCCTCGATCTCATCATCCGAGAGATCGACGGACTCGCCTCGCCCTTTGGAAGGCTGCTGAGTAGGAGGAGGAGTAGGAGGTTGAACGTCCCCAGCCGGGGAGCGCTTCTTCTCCTTCTTCTTCTTCTTCTTCTCCTTCTCCTTGCCCTTGCCTCCGTCCGGAGCAGGGCGCTTTTTAGCAGGCGTCTCCGTCAGGGGAGCCTCAGCCTTCCTCGCCGTCGAGGATCCTTTTGCTGACTTGGCAGCCGCCGACAGCTTCGGGATCCTCGGTAACGCCGAGATCGGCGTTTCGCCGGTACCGAGCCCGATACCGACGAGGTGGACGGAACGGCAGCCGCCGATACCGTCGATGGCGTGGTCGTCTTCTTGTCAGCCATCTTGGAAGTGGAGGTCTCGTCTATCGTCCGCAGAGACTGTTCCCAACAATAAGACTTAAGTCTCGCGGACCGGTTGCGGAGAGTTTGGGGAGTAAAATCCCGGCAAATTGGGCAAGTCCGGATGTTGTGGGACTCACCCAAACAGAAGAGACACTCCTTGTGGCTGTCGTTGAGGGCAACCTTGCGCCCGCAGGACACGCACTTCTTGAAGAGCGCGGACATAAGACGAAGAACGCCAAACTGCGAAAATCCGAAAAGACCAAAGCCGAAGGGGAAGTCCGAAAGAGAGGTCAGAGACAGTCCAAAATCCGTAAAACCGTGAAAACAGCAAGCCAAGCACAAAAGTGAGAGGAACAAACCAAAGAACCTTCCGTACGCGACGGCGGACGAGAAAGAACTGAGGAGAGACCGTTGCTCGGCGGGAGGAGCATGCGCAGTACCGGCGTGGGGGAGGGGTTCCCGCCAAGCGAACAAGCTCTAGAAGTTTCCGAACGCTACCGCGCAGGCGCTAAAGCTCCTAGTGTATGAAGGCACAGAGACCACGAAGAAGAAGTGATAAAGATAAAGAGGGAAGAAAATCTTGTTGGATACATAGATAATAGACTTTTTGGTGGTGATTGGGAATTGCCCTTCTGGAGACTGGGTTTCTTCACTCAGCCAGTTTTTGTCAGTCAGGACAAAGGGTTGTATTCTGGATATTTTACTTGTTTGGCTTATGGTCCATTTCAAAGCTGCAGACAGGGACAAGAATGGGCTCTAGGTCTCTCCTTTTTGAATACTCCCAGGCACTGATGGATCGATCTGATACAAGCCAGGGTTCCTCATTTTAAAAGGACTAAGCCTGTTGAGATCCACTAAGGCAGAAAATGCTTCTCCTTTTTTTCTCTCAGAGCTTGGAAAAGTTACTTTTGGAAGGCCTAATTCCTTTTATTCCAAGTCTCAAGTCTCTACCTTCAAGTCTCAAATCAAGTCTCAAGTCCTTGAAGACACTTTCAAGTCAAGTCTCAAGTCTGCAAGCCAACTTTACACCCCAACCAAAATTCCAGAACCAAAATTCCATCCGGCCTCTCCCTAAACTGCAAACCCCAGGATTCCATAGGATGTTGAAAGTGGAATAATAGTGTTTTAACAGTCTAGTGCGGAAATGGGGCTGGTCTTAAAGGTGCTGCTGCATTTTTTTTAACCCTTTAACCTTCACTTTTTTTTATGTTACAAGAGATTATAACACAGCTACAGTCAGCCCTCCATATTTGCTAGGGTTGGGTCATAGGACCTAATATCGCATTAAGTGGAAAAATCACAAACATCCAAAGGTGTCTGTGTCTGTGGAAGGAGATAAGGCACGGTGGAGAGAATGGACACCCTGCGTCCAATTTCCACACTAGGCTGTTATAGCGTGATGATTCCACTTTCAACAGCCTATGGAATCCTGGGGTTTGCAGTTCTCAGCCCAGCCGGCCCCTCCTGTATCTGCAAACCCCAGGATTCCATAGGACGTTGAAAGTGGAATCATCGCGCTAACAGTCTAGTGTGGAAACCATCAAAGCATTCCTGACACATAGCCATCTAGATTCCATTTAAAAACCTCCAAAGAAGGCAACTCCATGATACTCTGGGGCAGCATATTCCATAGTAAAATTGTTCTTACCATCAGGAACTTCTTCCTAATGTTAAATGGAATCTCTTTTCCTGTAGTTTGAAGCCACTGCTCCATGTCCCAGTCTCTGGAGCAGCAGAAAACAAGCTTGCTCCATCACCTGACATCCTTTCCAATATTTAAACACAGCTATCATGTTGCCTCTTAATCTTCTCTTCTCCAGGCTAAACATAGCCAGCTCCCTAAATTGCTCTTCACAGGGCATGGTTTCCAGGCCTTTTGCCATTTTGGTCAAATGTAAATATTCAGGCCCCACGTATATAGGAGAGGGACAAAGTTACAAAGGTGAGATCAGAGTGAAATGGGATTAGAAAACGATCATTGTATCGCTATGGGCTGATTCAGCATAAACCACAAGGCTGCACTAGAGGAAAACAGCAGGAAAGGGAATCCTTGAATCGTGTTTCTTAAACTTGCTGCATTGCCTCGGTCCATGCCTGTGTACGCAGACATCCCACTGAACTCTGGAGTTGGTACAATTTTTGAGTGCTAAACAAAATGCTGGGTCCAAATAGCATCATCCATGCTTGTGTTGAACCTTGTTCCTCCAAAAATGACTTGCAGGCTATAACAAGTTTCTCTGAACTCAGCCTTCTACCAAGAAAAGGAGCAGATTAATGTTGGAACCCGCATCAGATCTGGTTCAACCAACCAACCAACCAACCAACCAACCAACCAACCAGGTATGTTTTCTGTGAGACTGACAATGCCTGATCCAGATGGTATTTTACAGTGTATCTGCACCACACTTGTATCAGTTCCATCCCACTTTAACTGTCATGGCACCACCCTATAAAACACTGGGGCCTAAATCCTATGGTTAGTCCTAACTAGAGTGGAACCATTGCATCAGTTAGATTTGCCCCATGTGCTGACTCACCAGCCAATAACGGACTAAATGGGTCTCCTCTAGTCAGGACTAATCAAGAGGATTCCAGTCGGAGATTTTTAGGTCAGTGAGATTCTTGGCCTGCAAGTCCCATTTGCCCCAAGCCAGCTAGCTGATAATGATGGGCGATGGGATTTATAGTCCAAGAACTAGACTACATTTCCCCCAGAGCTACTGTAGACAGATGGTAGAGCTCTCAGGTGAAGAATCCTAAGTACGGACCCAAACTACATATCCCAGGATTCGTCAGGATGGAGCCATGGGTTAGACTGTGTACTGTACACGCCCTAGACTCAGATGTGAATTTCAGGGAGACGGGTAAGGCACTTGTAAGTGGCATTTTGGTCCTGCACCTTATGATGCCAGTGTGGTGTAGAGGTTTGAGTGTTGTTAACAACATTTATTTATAACGCGCTTTACACCAAAGGGTGATTGGACTCTAACTCTGGGAGACCAGGATTTAGATCCCTGCTCAGTCATCGAAAGTTACCTAAGGAAGGCAATGGGAAACCCCTTTTAAACAAATCTTGCCAAGAAAATTTTATGTTAGAGTCACTTTAGGGATTGCCCATAAGCTGGAAACAACCTGAAGGCACACAAACAATCCTTCTGAAAATGTAACTGTATTTGTTGTATGAAGTGCAGACAGCAGAGGGCACCACACACCCAGGAAATTTTAGCGGAGAGGGCAAGAGTGATCATAACTCAGTGGTGAAACACATTCTTTGAATGCAGGTTTCATTCATAATCCCCAGTAACCCCAGCTGAAGGAAGGAAGGAAGGAAGGAAGGAAGGAAGGAAGGAAGGAAGGAAGGAAGGAAGGAAGGAAGGAAGGAAAGAAGGGTCAAGCAGCAGGTGAGAAAGACTGAAGGGATGTCACATGGATGATGGAGCAAGGCTCTTTTCTGCTGCTCCAGAGACTAGGACAAGGAGCAATGGATTCAAGCTGCAGGAAAGGAGATTCTACCTGAACCTCAGGAAGAACTTCCTGATGGTCAGGGCTGTCTGGCAGTGGAATCTGCTGCCTTGGAGTGTAGTGGAGTCTCTTTCTTTGGAGGTTTTTAAGTAGAGGCTGGATGGCCATCTGTTGGGAGTGCTTTGAGGGTGTTCCTGCATGGCAGGGGGTTGGACTGGATGGTCCCTGGGGTCTCTTCCAAATCTACATTTCTATGATTCTATGACTGCCAGCCCCTGGCAGCTACAGTAGAAAACATGGGGCTAGATCAGCCTTATAGATATTCAGCAATACAGATCTCCAACAGCTATGAATAGCCTAAAGGCACCAAATTCCACCTTATTTTAGAAGCTAAGCAGGGCCAGCCCTGGTTAGTACTTGAATGGGAGACTGCCAAAGAATACCAGGCGCTGTAGGCTGTATTTCAAAGGAAGGAACTGGCAAGACTACCTCTGAATATTCCTTGCCTAAGAAAACCCTATGAAATGCATGGGGTCATTGTAAGTTGACAGGTGATTTGAACACACAGACACCCAATGGCCATGATGGAGGTTGCAGTTCAACAGATCTGGGAGATGCCAGTTTGAGGAAGCCTGTGGCTGGATAGTACAATGATCTGACCTAATACATAAGGCAGTACGCTAACATTTTTCCCTTTTCCAAACCTGTGCTAGCAAACCACAGAATCCACTCTTTAAAGCTCAGAAGTTTTTTTCTTAGCACAACTCACAGAAGTGGCTGCTGGCCATGGTGGTTAAAAAGATCTGGGAATTTTAGTTCACAAATAGGAATTTTCTAAGCTCTAGTCTCTTTGGCTGAGAACCTACATTATTTTGGTGTAGCACATTCACCAGTGGACTTATGCTATGCTAGCACAGTATAGTCCTTATACGGAATACTATCTTACTGCAATGTGTAAGAAATAATGAATGCACATAATGCACATAGGTCATGTGCACTGGCACACTACTCTAGATGCACTACTGCACATCTTCAACTGTATTGTAGGCAGAACTCTGCTCTCACCATCATCAGCTGGACATATCTGTTCCGCATTGTCCAAACAAGTCACTCTACATGTGCATGCCCACGTATGTCAACTGGCCTATGTCTTCCACAGATTACAAGCTACTCTTACTTTGCCCCTGTTCTGAGCAATCTCATTCTCCATCGCTGCTAACATTTAGACAAAAAACTCTTCAGTTATTGCCTGTGCCATAAGATTTCCAATTTCTGTCTATGGTTGTGACAGCTGGACTGAAAGCTGATAAGAAGAACATCAGCTCATTTGAGGTGTGGTGCTGGAGAGTTTTTCAGATACCTTGGACAACCAAAAAGATACGTAAATGGGTTCAAGAGCAAATCAAAGCTGAGCCTTCTCTAGAAGCCAAGATGGCTAAACTGAGACTGTCATACTTTGGATGCTGTTCAACACTTTTATCAATGACTTGGATGAAGGAATAGAGGGCATGCTCATCAAATTTGCAGATGATACCAAATTGGGAGGGGTTGCTAATACGCCAGAGGACAGGATCAAAATTCAAAATGACATGGATAGATTGGAGAGCTGGGCCAAGGCGAACAAAATGAAATTCAACAGAGAGAAGTGTAAGGTCCTACACTTAGGTAGAAAAAATGGAATACAGAAATATAGGATGGGGGACACATGGCTGGATAGCAGTACATGTGAAAGGGATCTAGGAGTCTTCATAGACCACAAGCTGAACATGAGTCAGCAGTGTGATGCGGCAGCCAAGAAAGCCAATGCAATTCTCGGTCGCATCAATAGGAGTATGGTGTAGAGATCGACGGAGGTACTGGTAACCACTCTACTCTGCTCTGGTTAGACCCCATCTTGAATACTGTGTCCAGTTCTGGATATTGACAAGCTGTAGCAAGTCCAGAGGAGGGCGACCAAAATGGTGAGAGGCCTGGAAGCCATGCCCTATGAGGATAGACTTAGAGAGCTGGGTATGTTTAGTCTGCAGAAGAGGAGGTTAAGAGGGGACATGATAGTCATGTTTAAATCTTTGAAGGGATGCCACGTAGAGGAAGGAGAGGGCTTGTTTTCTGCTGCTCCAGAGACCAGGACAAGGAGCAATGGATTCAAGCTGCAGGAAAGGAGATTCCACCTGAACCTCAGGAAGAACTTCCTGACAGTTGGGGCTGTCCGGCAGTGGAATATGCTGCCTCGGAGTGTAGTGGAGTCTCCTTCCTTGGAGGTTTTTAAGCAGAGGCTTGATGGCCATCTGTCGGGATTGCTTTGAGGGTGTTCCTGCATGGCAGGGGGTTAGACTGGATGGCCTGTGTGGTCTCTTCCAACTCTACATTTCTATGATTCTATGATTCTATGTACATATGCCTTTTTTAAAGTAAAGACAGTAATGCTTGGCGAAGTGAAAAAGGCAGTAGTAAAAGAGGAAGGCTGCATTATAGGTGGAGAGACTCAATCAAGAAAGTCATGGCCCCGACTTTGCAAGACCAGAGCAGGGCTGTTAGTAACATGGTGACTTGGAGGTCTCATTCTTAGTCATCTAGAAGTTGATCAGACAGCAATTAACCACAACAAATGCTCTTGATTTGCAAAGTGCATTACAACTTTTATTGTACTTGACTATGTACCAGCCCTGTCAGGTAGACTTCCATTTCTCCTTTGTAGGAGAAAAAAATCATGCGATCCAGCTCAGTTCTGGACTCTTCCTCTCCGTGACTCAGCGGAGTCCATTGCAGAGTTAGGACTTCAACCCATGTCCTGTTGTTCCAGCTTCGATGGCTGAAACAAGCAATTTCTCCATCTCTGTGCTCTGCTGTTTGAAGCTGCTTCCATGGTGATATTCCCCAATCACTATAACCGATTTCAAATGGTGCTAGAAAGAGAAATAGACTCCGAACACCAGAAGAAATCAGTCATCCTTTAAAGGGGCTCCCAGAATCTGCAGAAGCAAAGGTTGATGATCGTCATTTAATATACACAAAAGACATCTCGAAAGCATCTCATTTTAAAAGAGCACATCCATTCTCATAAGTACAATTAAGTTTAATTGGTCTAACATAATAGAATTTTTGCTCATTCAACAACTGAAATAAAAAGAAGACTCACTGTCAGAATTAAAACACTTGCATAGCTCAATGGGCTATACATGCAGCTGACAAAAGCTGAGGCACGATCGCTTTACACTCACCAATTCAGTTTCCTTTGAGTGGGGGTGTTCTGAAAACAATTTCCTCTTTGCTAACTGGGTCAGATTATTCAGTCTTTGTTCCCATCAGCTTTAGGATGGTGCTTCCTACTAGCAAGCTGAAAAGGAGATTCTTAGGAATCTGCATGATGGAAGACATCTTTTTTTTTTGTAGGCTGAGCCTCCCCAGACCAAAATGCTTGGGACCAGAAGTGTTTTATTATTCCGGATTTTTTCCCCTGGATTTTGGAATATAGTACCTTTTTGGAATACCCTCATGCCTCACTCGTTCCCTACTTGTGTTAGGCATGAGATTCTGCAGATGACACCAAATTGGGAGGGGTTGCTAATACGCCAGAGGACAGGATCAAAATTCAAAATGACCTGGATAGATTGGAGAGCTGGGCCAAGGCAAACAAGATGAAATTCAACAGAGAGAAATGTAAGGTCCTACACTTAGGTAGAAAAAATGGAATACAGAAATATAGGATGGGGGAGACGTGGCTGGATAGCAGTACGTGTGAAAGGGATCTCGGAGTCTTAATAGACCACAAGCTGAACATGAGTCAGCAGTGTGATGCGGCAGCCAAGAAAGCCAATGCAATTTTTGTTTGCATCAAGAGGAGTATGGTGTCTAGATCGAGGGAGGTACTGGTACCACTCTACTCTGCTCTGGTTAGACCTCATCTTGAATACTGTGTCCAGTTCTGGGCACCCCAATTCAGGAAGGATATGGTCAAGCTGTAGCAAGTCCAGAGGAGGGTGACCAAAATAGTGAGGGACCTGGAAGCCATGTCCTATGAGGACAGACTTAGAGAGCTTGGTATGTTTAGTCTGCAGAAGAGAAGGTTAAGAGGGGACATGATAGCCATGTTTAAATATCTGAAGGGATGTCATGTAGAGGAAGGAGAGGGCTTGTTTTCTGCTGCTCCAGAGACCAGGACAAGGAGCAATGGATTCAAGCTGCAGGAAAGGAGATTCCACCTGAAGCTCAGGAAGAACTTCCTGATGGTCAGGGCTGTCCGGCAGTGGAATGTGCTGCCTCGGAGTGTAGTGGAGTCTCCTTCCTTGGAGGTTTTTAAGCAGAGGCTGGATGGCCATCTGTTGGGAGTGCTTTGAGGGTGTTCCTGCATGGCAGGGGGTTGGACTGGATGGCCCCGGGGTCTCTTCCAACTCTACATTTCTATGATTCTATGGGACATGAGTCTTGAGAGACACTGGGGATCTGTGAAATGGCAGGAATCGAAGTACAGTGCTCAGTGCGAATTCATACCTCCCATCATTTCACAAATCCTCAGCCTCTTTCTTTTTGCAGTTGGCTATCTGCTTCTACTTTCAAGCTGGTGGTTGCAGTGCTGAGAGACGAATCTGAGAGACGAATGAGCAGCTGTGCCACAGCTGCCTCTTCAAAGGCAGAAGTGGGCAGCTGGTGGCAAAAAGTTTTGGCTTTTGGATTCTGGATAAGGGAGGCTCAGCCTGCGTGTCAACAATTGATTTTCCTAAAAAGTCACACACACGCCCATATCATATGCCTCACGCCAGTGGTTCTTAACCTTTTCTTTACCAGGAACCGCAATATAATTTGTTGCCAGGGACCCCCAAGACTTAACTCAAAATTTAAATATTCAAATTTTTATTTAAATATTTAGCTATTAAAGGCTTCTGGAGACTAGGATTCAAATCCCCACTCAGACACTGGGGGACCTTGGGTAAGTCACATTTTCTCAGCCTCAGAGGAAGGCAAGGCAAACCTCCCTCAGAACAAATCTTGCCAAAAAACACGCTGTGATAGGGTTCCCCTTAGGCGTGCCATAACTGGGAAGTGACTTGAAGGCACATAACAAAAAAGTACCACTGATGGGGGGGGGATCTTCTTAGCCATCATGTCTCCCCCACCTTTGAAAACTGAGTTATGGCAACCCTAAAGCGAATCTATCATGGGGGTCTTCTTGATAAGATTTGTTGCCTTTGCCTTTATCTGAGGCTGAGAGAATGTGACTTGGCTGAGGTCACCCAATGGATTTCCATGGCCAAGTGGAGATTCAAACTCTGTTCTCCAGGTCATAATTTGGGCATGCAGACACAGACCTTCCCCTGTTTCCCTTTTGTCAGGGATGTGGCAGTGGAGGGGTGTGTGTGCTGAAACTGTTCCCTGGTTTGCTGCCATGCACCTGCTATGGCTGTTGGTATCTAGCAGAAGGGCTTTGCAGACCTTTTGTGAGGGGTTCCTAGACCCCAGCTTAAGGACCATGGGCATACGCCATACGATGTAGGCATGTCAGGGATTATCCCTGGCTGGATGTATTACAACATATTAATTTTGCATTAGAATCATCTTTCGTATTTCTAGAGGCAGACATTCTTTTAAAATCCATTCCTGCAGTGTGGAAATTTAACTGAGGATCAACTCTGTTGGATCCTGCAAGTTTTTGCCTGTTGCCAAAACACCTGTACTCTGAAGTTTGAAAGGTAACTATTGAACATCCACTGTTTAATGCTTAGAAGGTCATAACTGCTTTAGCTATGCATGCATACATATTTTACAGAGGTCAATTTCACACAAATACAAGAAGCCCCCAGCTTTTGATGCCCCATTATCTGACAGCTCACTTTTTTGATGCTTCCAGGTTAAGAACAAGTCCCATTAATTCAACAGAGGTTTTGCTCTTCCACCCATTCTTCTTGCCTATGGTGGTTCGCTGGAACTGCTTGCGTGCACATACTGCTTGCAAGGCGAGCTTGGGTGGGGGAAAGCACTAAGCTGGCTGAGAGACTTTGCAAGCAGCATGCATGCAGTTGGTCCCAAGTGACCCTCCGTAAAGCCTTCACGCCCCCTACAGTACAATACCTGGGTTCTGCTTTTCAACCAATCTTTTTTTCTGTCAATGCTCTGGTTCTTAACCTGTCATAGAAATGGGGGAAGCCTGGAAATATGCTCAATTTATACTAATGTTTATACCTAGCCCCTCTTTGTTTTTTCAATTTATTTTTATTAAAATTCCATAAAAACTAAAATTTATATATCATGTGCTGTTTACATTATTACATATTTTACACCATTCTTACATAACTTTACTATTATTAATATTTTCTGTACAATATTAAATAATTATTTTCTTCCTTAATACATTGTTAAATAAAGCCCTCTTTCCCCCTCCCTCTCTATCCTGTCCCTCCCAATATTAACAATACATTATATATTGGCAATGTATTTTTGCCATCAATTTATCCTCTCCCTATGTCCCTTCCCCCTCCTGCCTTCCTTTCCTTATTACGCATTTTCCCTCCTCCAATCTCTTTTTTCTTACTCTAAACCTCTTTCGTGTGAAATCTCTTTTTGTTCTTGTAATCTACCTTAATTTCCCTACTCAGTCTATATTTCCGCCTTAATGTGTTACCCATACCTAGCCCCTCTTCGTATGGTATATGTCCCTCTCCTCCCTCTTTTTTCCCATTTTTTCTTTACTTTTCTGTTTCTTTTAAATCATATTTTAAAATCAAAGAAAAAAGAAGTCATGTCTATGCTTATAAACAGTTCGCATCATGTAACAGGCACGTATTAAAAGCAAAAATCATAATGCCAAGATGCATTCATGCTCGATGTCTCATCTTCCACTATCATTCCACCCACCCTGCATCAAGAAACCCCAATTCTGCCTCAATAGGGAGAGGAGTATAACCATTGCTATAAACTCCATATTGGTATCTCAGCCAATTCCTAGGAGAAGATTCATTTTTTGTGATTACTGTAAGCAAACTGTTTGGGTTATTTCTTTTTTGGCCTTCCTTTCACTTTGCTACCGAAGCTCTCTGTAAAATGCAGGTCGTAAATCTTTTTTAAAGCTCCTCGTTGTATGAAAATACATCTTGTCAGATGCCTTAAATCTCCTTCGCCTTGGAGCCCAGGGTCGTTTCCTGGGGAGACTTAAAGGGTAGCCATTCTTCCTCCAAGAACACTGATTTCAAATGGTGCTAGACACTGCGTACTTAAATCTAAACCACCATATGAAACCAGCTTCCTGAGGGAGCTCCAGACGGACTTCCTTCTGGTGTGGAAAGAGTCCACCGCCTGACCTAGAAAAAAGAGATGTTAGCACATGTTTGGGTTTTTTAAAAAAGAAGTTTCCCGCTTGCATTGCCATGCAACCAAGTACCTAGTGGAACAGCAGCAGATCAAACCAAAAGAATCTGGGAAGGTTCCTTTTCTGGGTTATACCTCCCAGATTCCCCAGCCAGCATGGAATTGTAGTCAAGAAAAGGAACTTTTCAAAACCCCGGCTCCACAGCAGCTGCAATGATAGTACAATCTCCACTCTGCACACAGTCTTCTAATGCATTTAACAGGTGCAAATGGAGAGCGCATAGGAAAAAATATTAGAAGTAGTACTGGTGAAGGATACAGCAGTTAAGAATACCAGTACTAAACTGGACCAGAAACCACATGTCCTTATAGCTCAGTATTCTATTGACAGTGGGTGGCCACAAGACCCTAGAGAAGATTACTTGCATAGCATCACGGGTAATATCTGTTCCCACTTACATTTTTTAGTTTCTAGCAAGAATCTCCAAGGTGCTAGCTTTGGTCCTCCAGATCTTTTGGACTTCAGCTCCCAGAATCTGTTTTGGCTGAGGTTTCTGGGAGATGAACTCCAAAAGATCTGAGGACCAAATACGCATCTAGTCTGCTAATGCAGTAGTCAGTGACTTCCTCTTCCATCCCTCTGTGCTACCAATCAACTCCCTGGCCATGTATGTCCAGCCAGACTCACCTCATCCCTTTTCATCTGTAGTTCCTATGGACAAATGGCTTGGGGGCGTTGGCACTGTGACAGTGGGAATCTGTTAAGGAGTCGAGCAAGGGAAGTCAAAGCTATGAAGCAAGAGATATGAGTTACCAACCATTAGCTACCAGCATGAAAGACATTCAGTGGGACATCTTGCAGTTTGGGAGAGGCATCAAGATGCTGGTCTTATCCCCCACAATAATCCAGATCTGGTGTATTGTGGCTTAGTTTCACAAGTGTCTTTGCTAAGCTTTGCCTTGGTTGTTTTCTTTCTGGAAAGCTTTATTCTTGGCTTAGTTTCACAAGTGTCTTTGCTAAGCTTTGCCTTGGTTGTTTTCTTTCCGGAAAGCTTTATTCCTTTGTTCCCTTCTTATCTTGCAACCTGTTAAGAGTAAGATGAATTCAAGGTCTCTTGTTCCACAGCTGGGCAATTCTTGTCGATTCCCAACAGAACTTTCAACCACAGGAATTTCCTCTAAGTGAGGAGCAATCCATCAATTTACTCCACCAAACTTGAACAACAACTGTGTGCATTCTGGAGGCGATGACTGCAAGATTAATCACAAAGAATTCAAATTGGTAACCTCCTGGAAAGGCTTCTGGAGGAGGCAGCATTTCCATTTGAAACATTTCAAAAATATGAGTGTAGTTCCGTTCCTTTCCCTCACTTTCCCCCTGGCTGAGGGATGTGCAAATGTGGTTTGCAAATTATAGGGTGATTTCTTCCTTTGCAATCTCACATATAGGTCAGAGTGAACCTCTGCCATAAAAGTCGACAATTATTCTGATGCACTTAAGTCAAATGACTCAATTCAGTTTTTAAAGAAATAGGCATGAGTTTCTTCCACTCCATCTTCCTCCTTTGCCACTGTACTGTTGCCTTCAGCCTTTGCTTCTCTAGCAATATCAGCTGTTTGGAGGTTTCCAGTAATCTCTAGCCTGACTCTACTTATACGCTTTTGCTGGGCTCCTATGCCTGCAATTCTAACCATGGAGTGAATCACAGGGCTGTGTGATCTGCAAGGACCCACATAAAGCCATCTAGTCCATCCTCTTAGTTGAAGCAGGAAATTCAAAGCTACAGCAACCCGAGCAGATGAGATCTTCACCATATTTCCAGGTCATTCATTCCACTTTCAAGCTTTTCTTGCCAGAAAGGAGTTTCTTGTAAGATTCAGCTGAACTCTGCCCTCCTGTAATAACTGTATATAAGGGGGAATTTCAGCAGGTGTAGCTTGTCACACAAGCCACACCTGTTGAAATTTCTCCCTTCCATACAAACATTAAAGGTGCAAGAGGCATGTTCTCAGCTTCATGTGGATGCCTGAATGTCATTTTAGTCTTGTGAAGAAGCAAAGGGCAACAAATTCCACTCCCAATGTCTCCACAGCATTGCTGTCTTCTTTCTAGTCCAGCATTGAAAATCATGCAGTCCTCCAGTCATTGCTGAATTGCAATACCCACCCTCCATCATTTGCTGTTCTGGCTAGGGCTGCTGGGCATTGCAGTTATACAACATCCGGAGAGGTGCATGATTCCCACCCTTGGCCTAGTCTCCTCGAAATCTATGTCTCCCATTAGGCAATTTGGCTTCATTTCTTATTTCGAGGGCTGAATCAAGTAAGCCACTGCTCTGAGCTTTCAAAATCTGAGCAGGGCTGTTGACGTTTGGAAGGTCTCTCACTGATAGGATCATCCTAAGTCAAAGCTAACTTGATCGCAATTAACAATGGCAACAAATCCAATTGTTCTTCCCAGCTAGAGAGCATTAAATCATCTGCTGAATGAACTTTGATAAACCCCATTGATTCTATGGTCAATATCCTACATGGTCAAACATAGGGTAAGAATTTTGTATAAGAAATTCTACCATGGCTTCCCTGTCACTATCCCACGACTCATAGTTATGTGGGATTGCTTCAGACTCAGGACCATTCTGTTCCTGTTGGAGAGCTGAGAGGATCAGAGGAGATTCTGGCTGTGTTCCCATAGTCAGTCACAGACCGCAGACATCTACTGCTGAGATCTGCTGGGGTGTGTCACAGGTCTCAGTAGATGAAGTCTGGCTACTGGGTGATAGCCAGATAGATGCTTCTTCAGTATTCTCCACTAGTCATGGCATGGTGTAAGATAGTCTTATGCTTGCGTATGACAGTAACAGGATGCCAGATCTGGAGTGATCATAACACCTGATGTTACTCCAGTATGGTCTACTAGTTAGAGCAGGAGTGGAGAAAGTAGACCACCAAAGCTGTATTTTGCAGCTCCCATTTCTTTTCATGTCTTTCACCTCACCCTCCAAAAACTGATTTCTAAAACTTGTTTTGCATTCAAATGGCCAATGGTGCTTTCCTCCCCCAGGGCATCACTCCACACCTAGCCATGGAATCACAGCCAGACACTTCTCCAGTCCCTTTCATTCTCCACCAGCAATGGAAAGGGTCAGCTCTGGTCAGTTCTTCCCTCCTTGCCTTTTTCCTGGAGGCAGAATGAGGGAATTATAGAGGTTCACTCGGGACCACATGCACGCACTGCTTGGAAAGCAAGCTGAAGCTTGGTGGGGGGCGGGGATGCACCATGCTGTCTGAAAGACTTTGAAAGCAGCATGTGTGTGGGGTCCAAAGCAAGCTGCAAGGGGAAAAAAGGTGCCAAACCAACTGAAAGACTTTGCAAGCAGCACACATGTGCACAGTCCCAAGCAAGCTCCTGTAATTCCCTCATGTTCCCTCCAGGAAGGAGACTTGGTTCCATTTTTCAAAAGTTTCAGATTTTGGAGCATTTCTGGATTTCAGATTTTTAGATGAAGGGTACTCAGTCATGTGTAAAATGGACTTATGCCTCCATATGTTGCAAACAGGATGCCAGCTAATGGACCCAATCAAGTTGGTACAGACAACTGGATTTAACCCCTAACTCCAACTATTAATACCAAATATAAGTAAATATAAGTGCACAGATTTGTACTACTCTCTTAGTGGCTTTGTTTCTTACTCCTCAGAATTTTTATAACATCTCTTCCACTCTCTCCCTGTTATTTTACTTTGGAAGTTCTATCACTGCAGGAATGTCATAGCAACGATGTGTAATTCTGCTGCCCACGAGATGGATAAATCCAACAGAGAGTTTAGAAAAACTGTTTGTAGGATTATATATAAGCCACGTTATTCCCAGGACACCTTATTTCTTTTCTTCCAAAGCTTTAGCGATTCTGGGAGTTATAATCAAAACCAGAAATTTTTCCCAAGCTCTGATTTATGCTCATAAGAAATCTGTGATGTAAGTTCCTTTTTTTCAAAATTCCCATTTCACAGCTCTGACAACAAAAGCTGGCAGATCTCTCTTTGCAGATTTCTGACTGTTTTGCATCAAAGCTGCCCCTTTCTATCCCCCCATCTTCAGTTCTCTATAAAGCTAGTCCAACACTCTCACCAATGAACTTCAGATGGTTTTGTGAAGGAAAAAAAAAGGCACAATCCACAAGGGAGGGATAAGAAAGGTATCTCTTTCTCTCTCTCTTTTTTGGTAGCAACTGAATTCTTTGCAGCACATCTCACTATGGCAAGAGTCTTCCTCCAACATCTGCACCTGAAATGAAACAGAGAAAAAAGCGTAACTGTATTATTCCAATTATGTCAGCAACATTCTCGGCTCCTGCATTCCTTGCCTTCTATCCTCAACTTTCAATTCAACCAGGGATTGTAGGGCTTAGAAGTAGCAGCATCAAACAAGTAAAGATAACAGGCAATGCTGTCCCTCACTGTGGAAAGGCGAAAGAAATTAGTTGGTGTGAATGTTCGGTCTTTGATGTTCTGAATCTC
Source organism: Ctenosaura bakeri (assembly GCA_948474755.1). Taxonomy (NCBI): domain Eukaryota; kingdom Metazoa; phylum Chordata; class Lepidosauria; order Squamata; family Iguanidae; genus Ctenosaura; species Ctenosaura bakeri. The sequence continues at coordinate 813,169 of CAOLHI010000908.1, read as the reverse complement.
ATCACAAGGCTGAGACAGATCCCCAGGGAACTTTGGATTCCTTCCTGTCTCTCTCTCTTTGTAGATCCACACACAAAGAGACCTGTAATGCCAAGAAAGTTTCAGCTCAGGACATTCCTGCCACTTTGGGAATCACATCACTGAACCCTGAAAGTCCAAAGGGGAAAAACAACTACACCTTTGCCATTTCTTCCATTGTTAACATGTGCAGTCCTTAAGCAAGAAGCTAGGCCAGGTAAGAGATGCAGCTAATAAGCAGGCAGACCATCTAAACCAGAGCTTTCCAAACTTTTCATGTTGGTGACACACTTTTTTTCAGACATGCATCATTTCGCGACACAGTAATTCAGTTTTACTAGCAAACCGGAGGTTAAACAAACCCTTTATAAGAGATACAGACACACACATAAATGGTAGTAACAAAATGTCTGGGGACACAACATATCTCATGAAAACCTTTCACATATTTTTAAAAATATATGATTTATAAATAATAACATACATTTCCAAGATTATAGGCAACACACCTACACACTTCAGGCGACACACTAACACGTCACGGCACACCATTTGAAAAGCGCTGATCGAAATACTCAGAGGGTAAACTGAAATTTGAGCCACCCATGGTGCAGTGGAGAACAAGGTTCAGATCCTCACTTGGTCATGGAAACTCACTGGATGACCTTGGTCAAGTCCACTCTCACAGCTCAAGAAGGCGGCAAAGGCAAAGGCAAACCCCCTTTGAACAAATCTTGTCAAGAAAATCTCATGTTGGTTTGCCTTAGGGTCACCGTTAAGTCAGAAACAACTTGAAGGCATGCAACAACAAAGTGAAACTGAAACTTTCTGAAGTCAAGTTGGAAGCTTTTGTAGCGCCAGCTAGAAGCCTCTTGGCCACTCTCAATGTCACATGGCTCTGCAGAGCTGGAAGCTGGCTTGGCTGGCGCTGTAGAGTTGGCCAGCAATTCCATTTTTGGTTAGATTAGCAGGGGAGGAATGATAATGATTGAATCCCCACCCACCACCACACATGGTACACCCTGTCCAAAAAGTGCCCCTTAAGCATTTGGCAGGATGAGGAGAGAAGGAAAGCAGGGCCACTCTGTTGGGTTTTTCCTCTGTTCCACAGTCATCCGATGGAGATTCCAACAGGTAGAACTTCATAACATTAAGAACCTGTCTTCTGAGGCCATTTCCACACTGCACTATTATTCCACATTATCACATTATTATTCCACCCTCAACAATCTGTGGAATTCTGGGGTTTCTAGTTTCCTGAGGCCAAAGAGCAATCTGGCTGAGTATTCTAAATGCCCCTTCCTAAACTACAAACCCCAGAATTCCACAGGATGTTGAATGTGGAATAATAGCACTATAACAGCGTAGTGTGGAAATGGCCTGAATTTTTTTCCCCTTCCCATCCACTTTTCCTTTGGTGACCTGTCTTTTTCGATTATCAGACCCAACAGCACAGACCATCTTGTCCGTTCATGATGTTTCATACCTATGCCATCTAGAAAGCCTAAATGCCATTTACAAATATCTATACCAACAAACCATGCCAGAAAAAAAATCAAATTATGCATTTGAATGAATTATTGGCCTGTCAACTGACTCACAAAGAATGGTTAGTTGATTAATCACCTGTCTTTTAGCTGACTGATTACCTGTCAATGAAAAGACGTATTGCCTTAAACTTCAGTACAGGAGTCTTCTTGAGATGTTGCAGGACAGGTAAGATCACTGAATGGCTTAAGCAAATGAAAGCTACTGCTTGACACAAGGGGGAAGACAAGTAGTGCCAACCACTAAAAGTTGCAGCATGGAATATATCTGGCTCAGGGCTGCAACCAACCTGCCAACTAGGCCCCTTGCCAGGATATTCCATTCCATTCCCTCTTTGCACCCAGGTTGGTTTGGTATTTCCCTTGTTGATATAGTCAGAATCTTGGGCACAGAGGGCTGTTCTGTTTTTCTTTTGCTCTTTGGTTCTCTCTTGCCAAAAGGGGGTTTCTGTATTCGGGGGTGTAGCCACAAAGGGGGCAAAATGAAGGCACTGTCCCCTAAAATACAAATTCTGCCCTCAATGACATTTCCCAGGTCCCTAAATTTCTAGCCATTGCAAAAACTCAAAACTGCATTTGAATATTTTGAAATGCGGTTGTGACATCCAAAGAAAAGGGAACAGGTAAACCCAGCATGGTGTAGTGGTTTGAGCGTTGCACTGCAACCCTTGAAGACCACGTCCATTTCCGCACTAGACTACTATAGAGCTATTATTCTACTTTCAACATCCTGTGGAATTGTGGGGTTTGCAGTTTAGGGAGGGGCCTTGAAGCCCCTCCCTAAACTGCAAACCCCAGGATTCCATAGGATGTTGAAAGTGGAATAGTAGCTCTATAACAGCCTAGTGCGGAAATGGCCCAGGGTTTAATAACCTGCTTGGCCATGGAAATTCACTGGGTGACTTTGGGCATGTCATAAACCCTGTGATAGGCTCGCCTTAAGGTCACCCATAAGTTGGAAGCAACCTGAAGGCACACCACCACCACCACCACCACAAAGTTACCAAGGGAATGCAAACACAGGGAATGCAAAAATTTGGACACCAAAGCAATATTTTTTGGAGGGAAGAAGAATTCTGATTTGGTGGAGATCTGTACTACTGAAAATCTTGGTATTCCCTGAGCCAAGGATGGGAACGGTGCACCACTTCAGAGGTTTTTGAACTGCAACTCCTAGCATTCCTTACCAATGGCTATGTCGGTCAGGGCCCACGGAGAGCTGAAGTCCAACAAAATCTGGAGGGCTGCATGATTCCCATCCTTCCTCTAAACCAATGCCAGGAAACCTCTTGAAGCCTGAGGGCCAAATTCTATTTCAGAGAACTTTCCTGGAAATTGCATTCCGGTGTTGGGCTGGGCAAAAGGAGTGGACCCAAAAGATGAGCATATTTTAAAGATAAAGCCCTGGCTGCCAGTAGCTAAGCCTTAGGGGAGGGGATTGCATACTTTTAGAATAGGAAATGGATGCATACAAACACAGGGAAACCCCTAGGAGAGTGTTGCCAAAGGAGAGTCGGTCATCTGGGGTATCTCACAGAACCAGACTGGGATCAGTGGAGAGCTGGGTTCATCCCCAGGGCTCGAGTTCACTAAGGCCATTTCCGCACTAGGCAGTTATAGCACTATAGGATGTTGAAAGTGGAATCATAGCGTTATAACAGCCTTGTGCAGAAATGGCCACAGTATTTTAGGTGAGGTCTGACCAAAGCAGAATACAGTGATACTATTACTTCCCTTGACCTAGACACTATACTCCTATTGATGCAGCCTAGAGAAGAGATTCCAGTGAAATATCAGGAAAAACCTCTGGACTGTAAGAGCTGCTCAATAGTAGAATGGACTGCCTTACTTAGTGGTCAGCCTTCCATTTTTGGAGGTTTTAAAACAGAGATTGGATGGGTGTCTTTCAGGGGTGCATTAGTTGTGTGTTCCTGTATCGCAAGTGGGTAGCACTCGATGGCCTTTGTGGTACCTTCCAGCTCTAAGATTCTATGAGTCTAAGATCCCTCTTCACACCTTGAGGTCTATATAGCATGTGTTTAAGGCAGGAACAGTACCTGGCATGCATGCCTTGGATGTAAAAGATGAGCTGGAATCACCTTAGGCCATATCATGAAACTCAATAAAAGTTCACACCATACCTAGTTTACATGACTACTAATGTTTGCTGGAACTTTGATTTTCATCCTCTGATCTAATAAATCAGACACATATTTTTTTTCCTGCTCCCACCCTTCTGAGAAATCTCCTAGATGAATGGCTCTAGGGGAGAAAACACTGGGACTAAAATCCCATAAAAGATTACTCCGGTGCAGAATGCAGATGTTTTGCATTAGCAGCTCAGAGAACACCCTTGGTTGTCGTGGGATGTATTTTTCAGTGGAGTGTTTTTACTGGCTTTCTTTCTATCTATGATTTACAAACTGTGTTCCTTTTCTTTCAAAAGCACCCCCAGATTACATGGGACATACAAAAAGAGAAGGAGGAGATTTTACACATGTTTGACGCAGTTGTATAAAGACAAAGGAGGATGCCGGCAGGAAATTTTCTCTTTGGGTGTTAGGGGAATCAGTTATGGCATTTAAAGTACTCAGCTTGTAATTCTATTAGGATGTCAGAAATCTGGAGTTTCGAGAGTAAACAGAAAAGAAGCTGTTGGCAATTTTAGTAATTGCATATATATAGATCCAACAGACAAATCAAAACAAGAGAAGCAAAATAATGCCAGCAGTAAAAGCCTGGGGAAAAACCTGGGTTTTGCAGTCTATACTATGCAATTATAACACTGTAATTCCACTGCAACTGCCATAGCTTCATGCAACTTGATCCTGTGATTTGCAGGCTAGGCAAAGGTGCTTAGAATTCTCAGCATGAGTGCTCTACTGCCTACCTTCCTAAACTACAAATCCCAGAATTCCATAGGATCCAGCTGCAGCAGTTAAACTGGAATCATAATGCTATTAAGCGTGTACTGGGAAAGGGCCCTGGAAAGGAAATTATGAAGGGGGCATCTGTCTGTGGCACTAAATGATTCTCAAGAGTTCAGGATTCCAACTGAAAAGGTCAGGTAGAACCCACATTTGCGGGTTTCACTTCTGCGGATTGTTCACAGACTATTTGCTGTCCCTCTGCTGCCTCCCTGTGCCATTTTTAAAGGGCTCGCAAGCCTCGTGAGACTGAGAAACTGTAAACAAGGCTTCTAAGTCCCTGTTAAAAATGGTGTGGGGCAGCAGTGGAGGTGGCCGTAAACCCCACCAGCCCCCCACTTCTTCCTTAGGAAGGAACCCTGATGCCTCAAAGGAATCCACAGTGGGCTGAATATGGGCATCATACTTTTTTGTGTGTTAAATACGGCTTTGGAGGGCCTAGAGTTATTCACGTTTTTTCCACTTTCATGGGGGTCCTATACCCCTAATGTGGAGGGAGGACGGTACTCGTTTTTTCTTGAGACACACTGCCAAAGTAGACAATGCTGCAAAAGTTGGAAGAGTTATTTCTTTGGACTCCAAGCTTTCAGGATCAGTCACTATGGCCAGAGGTTCATACTGGCTGGGCAACTCAAGAGAGTTATGGTCCAAAAAAACAATCTTTTCTAGGCTTAGCAATACTGGATTAGATGGACCAAGGCAGTACCATTATGTTCAAGTATGGCAGGTTATATTCAAGAATGAACATAGAGGATCAAAGTCAAAGGCCACTTCCACACTAGGCTGTTATAGCACGATGATTCCACTTTCAACCTCCTACGGAATCCTGGGGTTTGCAGTTTAGGGAGGGGCCAGCCAGCCCTTCCCTAAGCTGGAAACCCCAGGATTCCATAGGAGGTTGAAAGTGGAATCATCACGCTATAACAGCCTAGTGTGGAAATGGTGAAAGCCAATGGGTCAAATAAGCTCTCACATAGCCATGATTCCAGAAAATCCCCAAACATCAGGCTTAAAAGAGAAAAAAGATTAACCTGGGACTGAAATAGAACTAAAAAACAATGACAAGTATTGCCAATGGTGTAAATTCTAAAATATGGCACCCAAAGGGCTATTTTAGGTGTGCTCACAAGTCTGAATAAGTACAGCCAGAAGTTGATCTGGTTTTCTTTTTAAAACAGCGTAAGTGCCCTGCATGTCAGAATCCTGAACATGTTTTCTTGATTACAGTTTCCATAAAGTTTGATGGCACCAATGTCCTAGTATCTATGTGTAAGCAAGCGCTTGGTTTGCAACTGCAAACTGATTCTGAAACTCAACTCTGTTTCAGAATTGCTTTGTCACGTAACAGGACAGCCTTGCTTCATGCCATACGAGGTTCCAAAGAGCTTACATTCATTCACTCAGTCTGTACACATTTGCATTGATATAGTAAGTATAACACTGCCCTGTATTCTACAACCCTTGTGTTAGAATGCATTGTTATTTAACAAGTTCCATTCACTCAAGTATTTTTTTATCCTTTCTTAAAGAAAGCATCTAAGATGATGTCAATTATACAAAATAAGAGAATCAGCATGGTTTGTGAGCTGAACTATGACCCTAGAGAGCAGGGTTCAATTCCCTGCTTGGCCATGGAAACCACTGGAGGCCCTTGGGTAAGTCACATACTCTCAGCCCAAGAAAGCCCCATGATAGGTTCACCTTAGGGTCACTGTAAGTCGGAAATGACTTGAAGACACACAACAGTGACAGAAATATATGAAATATGAAAAGATATTATGATGCCGGGAAGGGACAATATTCTGGTTCTTGTTAGACTGCAGCTCCCAACATTCCTCACTACTGGCTATGGTTGCTATGGCTGCTGGGAGCTGCAATCCAAACACATTTGGAGACTTGCATGGTTCCCAATCCTGTTACAAAGCACTCTGACCACCGTTTCAACACATGTTGATGAAAACAGCAGCTGTGGCACTTTGAGACATCGAAAACCACCAAACATTTGTCACAAGACACATAGCTTCATCAACTGTTTAGGATTTGGCATGATTCTAAGGACAGCTTTATCAGATTACCATAAAAGCAGTGAGGATATTAAAACGACATAAAAAGGACGAGGGGGGAGAAAGAACACAGCAGCACCAGTATTGGGTTTCTATCCACAAAAGCTCACGCTAAAATAAAAACCACTTCGTTTTAAAGGCATTGTACATTTCTTCCTCCCTACTTCACCTTTTTCTGCTTTAAAATGACATGCACATCCATTTAAACTTTAGACTATTTTCCTACTTGAGGTCTGACTTTGCAATAGAGATCTTTCCAGCCCATCCTAGTCTGTGGGAAACGGGGCTTCCACTTTTCATGAGTTTAGTATGTTTCTTTTATTCATAATACACTCCATCCTTGGACCTCTGTAATAACCACCACTCTTCCTTTTGTTGCAAGCTGCTCCTTTCCTGCTTTGGATGCTCCAACCACAGTTTCTGATCCAATTGGAAGAACACTGGGACTATGTTTTAAGTTTCACCTTGCTAGAGTAACAACATTCCTTTCCTTCTAAGTTTCAGTTTCCTTTTCACAATCTTCCCAGGAGGAACCACCCCTAGAAAGAAAGCAGAGACCTTATAACAAAAAGGAAACATAAAATGGCTAAATAGTTTTATTCTGTCATAGTGGGCATTCCCAGGGAAAGTCATTTCAAATTAGCGGAGTCTCCACTGGAAAGACACTGCATCATGGCCTGCAGACAGGACAATAGGTTGCTTATCAGAGCAGAAGGTGGTTTCGAGCTGGCATTGGTGACTCACGGATGTACAGTAAGCCCACTGTTGTCTGTGGCTTTGCAAGGGAATGATCTGACCACAAATAATTGCAGGGCAAAAATAAATGAGCATGTACTCCATAGATAATGGTGCCTGTTCCATGCCATCCCTTGTTTTTTTTAAAGATTGCTTTTTAAAAAGAGCCTATTGTCTGATCCTATCTCTAGATTTGCCACTTGATCTTCTGTGTAATTGGAACACACAGCACGATTCCTCATCTAGCACACATCACTCAAGAAGGAAGCTTATAGGGAGGGACGTGTGAACCAAGGTATCATATCCTCCAACATTTCACAGAAGAAAACCAGAAAATGTATGCCCAAGCAACACCACAGTGTGGTTAAGACAGCACAAGTTATTAAAGAGGAAGAAAAGAAAAGATAGGAAAGGGTGCAGCAATTTGCTTTTCCATGAGTCTACTGGAAAGGGCAAGATTCCACTCGCTACTTTGTACTTTCCACTCAAGTTTGGAGCACCTGAAAGTAGCTGAGGACAAAAAGGAAAGGTGGAAGCAAGAGAGAGAAACTGGGACATTTGAAAAGAAGCTGAAAAAAGTGGGACAGTAGATGATTAATTGGGACTATTCTTGCCAAATTTGAACAGGCTGCCATCTAGTGGTGTAGACCAGTAGTTTTCAATCTCCAGCCATCCAGATGAGATTTCAGCTCCCAGAAATATCCACCAGCCTAGCCAATGGTTAGGGATTCCAGCATGTGAAGTCTCAGATGAACCAAAGCTTGAGAACCAATGGTACAGATCTCTACAAAGCTGCGTTGTAGTAGAATAGGGTCCTTCTGGAGACATTGGTAAAGGCCAGGGAGTTGGTCCAAAACCACCAACCATCCCAACCACTTCAAAGATCCAGAGCATCATTTGCTAGTGATGGTTTCCTGCATAAGTCCTGCTCAAATGCATCAAGTTGGAGCAGAGTGCATCCCATAATCCCTGGGTCACAGTCTGACCTTTCATAGTTAAATCTGATTTACATTTTCCCCCCAGAGGAAATGCTCTCTTTTCAAAACAGTCTCATCAAGTTCTGTAGGAGAGAGCATGAATAATCCTTTAAAATAAATAAATAAATAAATAACTAAAAGACATAGTGCAAAATTATGGAAACAAAACAAACTGCACAGTGGCAAATCACATCACCGCCTCTTCGCGGCCCCTTCTTTCCAACGTTGTTTTTCTGTTTTCGGTTCCCATTCCTAACCCTCTAGCACAAGTAAATATTCAAGCGCTCTGCATGATGTAACAGCAGTCTGTCAAAAAAAAACAAAAAACAAAAAAACCAAGGACAACATGTTCTTAAGCTTAGAATGCCGGTCAATTCTTGGGGAATTTATTCTGCAATCATTGGCCACAGTTCCAAGTTTTTGCTAGCACTGAAGCTCTCTCCCTCTTCCTGTCTGTCTCTCTGCCCCTTCCAAATCCAAAAGGAGAGAGCCTTGAAGAAACCAGTCAGCCTCCTGCCTCGGAAATGAGAACACTGCTTGATGCTTGCTTGTCAAGAGATGAAATGGAGAAGGGAGGGGGAATCAGTTGTGTTCTGCATCAGTGCAACATACCAGTATTTATTCTAAGCTTTTTCCGATATTGTTTTGCAAGAAGCAAAGGAACTGGAACCATGGAAATGATTCTCTACACCGAGGCTTATGAGGAACCTAGACATGTTTGGCTTGGAGTAGAAAAGACCACGAGGTGACATAATGTTGTTGTCGTCGTTGTGTGGAACAAGCAAAGAAGTTGCATGCTAATGTTCACTAAGTCTATATATAATTGCTGGAAAGTGGGGGGAAGATTGGGGGACGTCACACTTGTCCAAGCTTACTTTGCATCTTCTTGGTTCGGATTCCTTGAAAACAGCCATCTAGGAGGGCAGACCTTAAGGCATGGATGACAGTTGGACTAAGTTAAGCGGTCCTTCTTTTCCTACTGCACTTGTTAGTCTGAGCAAACCAGTACTGTTTGCTAGAGGTGGGTGTGAAAGGCAAACAGGAACTGACTGGCACATCCTGTTCTTCAACGCCATTGGCACGCAATACCAGGTCAAAGGAAAATGTGGCTCGAGATATCTGTTCCTTCTGCCCACAACTTTCTGGGGTTCTAGAGTGCCGTTTTGTGACGGGTACCAAATATTCCAGAAATTAGAGTGTCAAATATATCCAACGAGCCCCACTGCTTGTGGAAGGGGTGAGGTACATTTTGTCATTAAGAGATGCCAGAGAAAACACTTGAGTGAAATTAGAAACACAATTCAATGCAATATAACCTGCTGATGACTGTGTCTTCCTATATGAGCCTGCCCAAGAACTTTGGGGAAGCCCTTTTCACTGTCCTGCCACTGTCCCAGGCATCTTTCATGGGAACATGGGAGATACCTTCTCGGTGGTTGCTCCCAGGCTTTGGAATTCCCTCCCTAGGGAAGATAAGATGGCTCCCTCCTGAATGCTGCTCCACCATCAAAGGTGAGGGGAAGGCCAAAAATGGAAAATCCAGAGGCCTCCAAGGGGCATAGTTCTACTACAGAACAAGCCCAGTCAGCAAAACCAATCAATCCAATTAGCAAAATGTTCATTGTATTTTTGAATTTTGCAAAACAAAGCCTTGCAGGGGTCTAGGTATGAGTGAGAAATGGCCCCTGACATTCTCCAGTAGCTTATGAAGTAGGTGATGCCTAGTGAAGGATCTGACAGCACCTGATGGTCAGAATATTACTACTGTTTCCTTGGGTAGCTGGTTCCGAGTGTTGGGAACCCTAAGTCAGAATGGGATCCCGAAGGATAATACACATATATAAACATCCAGATGCTTGGACCATAAAGTCTCTTCACCCTTTCTTCATAGATTCTTAGAGCTGGAAGGCACCTCAAGGGCCAGCTAGCCTAACCCCAGCAAGTGCAGAAACCCATTGCTAAAGCACTCTTCTGAGGTGGGCATCCTTCAGTAAGTAAGGGGTTAGACTGATGACCCTACAAGGTGATTTAATTACTTTAATGTTTACGGTTTTACATCCATGACAGAATGAGACGCTATTTGTAAGATTGCTCTGAAGGTGTGTTTGGGTCAGGATACATGTACAAGATCATAGAATGGAAGGTACATCGGTGGCTGTCTAGTCTAAACCCCTCCATGCAGAAAGGACAACAAAAGCACGGGTACAAGATGCTCATCCAGCCTCTGTTTCGAGACCTCCAAAGATGGAGACTCTCTGATGCTATCCATTCCACTGCCAAACAGCTCTTACAATAAAGAAGTTCTTTCTAATGTTTAGGTGGAATCTTTCCTCTTGTCATTTGACTCCATTGGTTCACATCCTAGGTCATTTCCACACTACACTGTTCTAGTGCTATTATTCCACTTTCAACATCCTATGGAATCCTGGGGTTTGCAGTTTAGGGAGGGGCCTTCAGAATTCTCAGCCAGAGAGCTCTTGGGCCTCAGGAAACCACAAACCCCAGAATTGCACAGGACATTGAAAGTGGAATAATAGCACTATAGCAGTGTAGTGTGGAAATGGTCCTAGTTTCAGGAGCACAAAAAACAAGCCTTTTTCATCTTCTACATGGCAGCCATTCAGATATTTAAAGGAGACTATGATATCACCTCTTTTAAAGGGCTAAACATGCTCAGCCATTGCTCACAGAACTTGTTTTCCTGACTGCTCAACATCTTGGTTGTCCTCCTCTGGACACGTTGTCAATATCCAGCTTGTCAATATCCTTCCTGAACTGTGATGCCCCGACCTGGACACAGTATTCCAGGTGGCATCCGACCAAAGCAAATAGAGCGGTAGCATCACTTCCCTTGATATAGAGGTCCAATTCTTTTCCTTGTCTCTGTGTGCTTTTATCATAGGGATGAGAAACATGCAGCCTCCCTCAAATCATACTGGACTGCAAATCCCATCAGGCTTTGATCAGCATAGCCAATGGTGAAGAATGCTGGGAGCTGCCATTCAACAACATCAGGAGGGCTGCATGGGCTGCATGATTACTGCCTCTTCTGTATCCTTTTCAACATATGCCTCAGTAATGCCAATTGTGTTTTGTGCGGAAGGAATCTTGCAGTGGTGCTGGCCGGCTCCCATGTCAGTGAGGCAGTGAATCCACGCCGGGTTTTAGCCTGAGCACGGAAGATGCTATCCAAGATGCTGAACCTACTTTGGGCAATGAGTGTGCTCCATGTTTTGTTGGAAGCTGCTTTGAATCCTTACAAGGAAAAGATAATAAATAATAAATAATCTAATACATAAAAGTCAAAGTTTATCTGTTTGTCCGTGTCAGGTGGAGAAGACCTCATACGACTGGCTGTGTCAGGCGAGAAGACCTCATAAGACTGGCTGCCTGAGAAGATTCTATGGAATCCTGGGGTTTCCAGTTTAGGGAAAGGCCTTTAGAATTCTCAGCCAGAGGGCTCTTGGACCTGGCCAGCTGCTATGCAGACAAGACTTAGCAGCAAGGAGGAGGGCAGTGTATTCCCTCACAAACCAAACCTCTCTATGTTAACAACTCTGAGTACAGATTGGATTGGGGAATATGGGGAAAAGTTACAGGTACTGGACAGGGCAGTTTGGGGAATTAAGAGACACAAGATCTCAAATCTGTGTATTTCAACCACATCTAATTCTTAAGGTAAGGTAATTCCTAAGGTATTTCTAACAAGTATAACCTATGAGAAAATAAAATCCTGGGCAACACCAGGTATATATACTAGTACTAAAATATGTTTCAGTCTGAATACTATCCAAGGTCCTGAACCTGTTTTGGAAGGTAAAGGTTCATCACTGTAAATAGCAACTTTAAAGCTCAGACTAAAACCTGATTCACCAACTAGTGACAGCCAACGTGGTGTAGGGATTTGACTGCAGGACTAAGACCCTGGGGGACCACATTTCAAATCCCTGCTTGGCCGTAGAAACCCACAGGATCACATTCCCTCGGCTTTAGAGGAAGGCAAAGGCAAACCTCCTCTGAACAAATCTTGCCAAGAAAACCCTGTGGTAGTTGGAAACATCTTCAAGGACCACAACAACACTTATGTGTGCCACCAGAAATTGAGATTCTCTGTGACAGTATGCAGCCACAACCAAGAGGAACCAGCTTCAAGTCCAGGTCATGAGCCGTTTGGCAACGGGGGGATGAGGAGACCCATTAAAAATCATAACCATGCAAGGCTTTCCCTCTCTGTAAATGCACAAAAGGGGCTACATTCTCCTCACTTCTCCCTGGTCAAAGCAATCGCTGGCACATGGGTCCTTCCTGGGCTTTGCTTTTGTCGGGGGGCTTTGATGCTGAATTAAGCCCATAGACCTTTACAGATGTACCAACCCAAGGAAAGCGCTTCCAATCAATGGCAGCAGCAAAGGCTTGACAGCTTTTGGGGCTTGTCATTATTTCTAAGGGGAGCATAATTAGCATCAAAGTTCTGAAAGGCTCACGAGTTGTGCGCTGTGATGTTCTAAAGCGAGAGAGAGAGAGGGAAAAAAAGGGAACATGGAGAAGATTTTGCTAATTGGACTCATTCTGGTGCCAGCGGTGTTCAGCAACAGCAGGCTACAGCCAGCAGACATTCTAGTCTTCGATTCCCATAGAGAAGAAGGTCTCCTTAGCATAGGACTGCACAGTGTAGTGGTTAGAGCATTGCATTGGGCTGGGGAGACCTGGATCCAAATCCCGGCCATTTCCGCACTAGACCGTTATAGTGCTATTATTCCACTTTCATTATTTCATTATTCCACATCCTGGGGTTTGTAATTTAGGGAGGGGCGTTTCTCTCAGTGGCAGCAGAATGATTTTGGCTTAAAAATAGACTAGGTCTTAAAGACAAGGGAGAAGACATATAAAAGCTATGCAAAGTTTGAGAGAACACCACCATTCTCTAGCACATATAGATCTGCTGTAAGCTCAGGTCATTTCTTTTTGTTCTCACGAAATTCAGCCTGAACAGGGGAGTTTTTTAAAAAATGTATGTAAGTGATTTCCGCCTGCCCCTCCCTTGGGGAGGGATGTCTTTCCTGTCTTTTAAAATTTCGTCCCACACCACCCGCGTGAACACGGGTGGCGGGGGCGGCCTTTGCCACCCTCCCGCGAGAAGAGATCGCTCGCAGGGAGCGACGGGAGGAGGCGGGGCGGAGCAGAGCTGCCCCGCTCCTCCCTCTGCCTCTCTTTCGAATCAGGCGACCCACCCTCCCTCCCGACGGTTTCAGCGTAAGATAGCTGGTCGCTTCGGGCCGGATAGGAATTTTTTCCTCCCTGTTGGGGTTTTTTTCGCCTACCCTACACTGCGCCTAGGGCAGGGTAATTGGCTTCACAGGGTGGTGTCTTAATTCAGTATTAGGTCTCCACTGCCATGTGTATAGTCATCTAGGTTGACATGGGGGGGGTCTTAAGGTTCGGCGTGTACCTATGGCTCCCCTTTTGGGGTGTAGGATAAATCTTATCCTTGAGGAGGGCCCTGGGCTCACCCCACTTGCCGTGCGGCGGGGGATGGGCCTTGGGGCTCACCTTCCAGACAAGGGCTGGCCAAAGGTCATCATGCAACTTCAGCGGTTGGCTTTGGGGCCCGGTATCTCGCTCAACGGGCTAGAGGAGATGGTCGGGAGCTGCCTCTTGGCCCTCGTCCGAAGATGCTGTTGACCCCCCCTTCTCCTCAGGACAAAAGTTCAAGTTCAAGTTCATGTAAGTTCAAGTTTAAGTTCAAGTTTAAGTTCACCCCTTTATGTTAATTAGGCATATTAATAAATTGCCCTAGTTCAACCCAAGCTCTGTCTGCGATCTCGTTATTTCGTGGGTTGGGCGGCAAATACACTGTTCTGCATATTTTCAAGAGTGTTTTGTATAATTCTGCATGTTTATTGCTTTTGAGTATTTTCACCTGCTTTTGCTTATCATCATGAAGTGCAAATGAAAACCTCGACAAGCCACCAAAATCACCGCAAAGCAAGTTAACCTATTTGGCTCTGGGATTTAATGATGTGTGGCTTGCTCCTTTCAAAGCTTAAGGACCAAAGACTTGTGCCACACACAGAACCATTCAGTGTGTTGATAAGAGCGGCAACATCTGAACTGATGCCTCTGGTCACAATTCCTGCCCTTTTGTTTGGCTTCCTGCCCTGGAAACTGGAGCTTCTGGCAGCTCCCACATTGGCAGAGGCAGTCAATCTGTTCTGGGTTTAAGCCTTAACTTTAAAAACTCAACCCAAAATGCTGGGTCTTATCCCCCAAATAGGTTCAGCACCTTGGATATATCCTTTAAAGTTCATACTAAAACCCGGAGTGGACTCTGCTATCGTTGGCCACCAACTGTGGAAATCTATCTGAACTCAAGGGGTTTAGCAACCAGGGAACAAGCTGAAGAGAGCAACTGAGACAGAAGGGGAGTGATGACACCCTCACTAAACAGCTACAAATCTGCCCAGGGAATACGGGGTCTCTGATAATGATGACCCAAAATTGGGCTCTGCAATTATGCTGAGTGTAGTGATGGTGAGAGGATTCTAGGTGGGGAGCACAGCACTGTCAGGTCCTTTCTGCCCTATACTGTTATAGTGCTATTATTCTACTTTCAACATCCTGTGGAATTCTGGGGTTTGTGGTTTACTGAGGCCAAAGAGCTCCCTGGCTGAGAATTCTAAATGCCCCTCCCTAAACTGCAAACCCCAGGATTCCATAAAAAGTCAAAGGTGGAATAATAGCACTTTAACAGTGGAGTACGGAAAGGCTCTTTGTCCAACTTGGTGAAAGAAGGCTGAGTGTGTTACCACTAAGTGTGTGCATCATCCCCTCCAACATTTCGCAGAGGAAAAGTAGGAGACGTGTGGCCAAGTAACATCAGGGTAGGCTCAAGATGGCAAAGGTTATTGATGAGGAAAAACACAAATGTTAGCAGAGGCTGCAGCAGTTTCCTTTTCCTTTAGCCTACTGCAGAGCTTTCCAAACTGTGTGTCGCAACACGTTAGTGTGTTGGCTGCAACGTGTAGGTGTGTCGCATGAACGTAACGGGTGGAGGGGCTACCTCTCCTGCCAACACGGCAGGCCAGGCCTGGGTGAACATGCTGCCTTTGCCTCTGCTGCCACCACCCCAGGCCAAGGAAGATCCTGGCAAGGGCAGCAGCAGGCCAGGTCCGGTGGAGGGGCTGCCTCCACTTACTGAATTACTGTGCCATGAAATGATGCATGTCTGAAAAGTGTGTCACCAACATGAAAAGTTTGGAAAGCTCTGGACTACTGGGTATGGCAAAATTCTGCACCCTCCTCTCCTCTCCCCGTTGGTGAGTTAATGGAGCGCAACCTGCTTTTGCACTTTGAACTCAGTCTGCAGCACCTGAAATAAGCTGAGGACAAAGGGGAGAAGTGGGAGGAGTAGAGGGAAACTGGGGCATTTTAAAAGCTGCTGAGAAAGTGGACCAACCTAAGATTAACCAGGGCAGCCCCTGCCAAATCTGGACAGTTTTGAGGGTTGGCATGCAGTATATAAATAATTTAAAATATCAAGAAAATGGGAAAGAGTGAAAACTGCAAATTGTCTCAAGCTCCTGCCCCATTTACTGTTGAAATAAGACCCTGACCTACAACCAAGCAATAAAACAATAGTAAGAAACTTTTTTTTACTGCGGCAGTCAACTCATGGGAAGGAAGCTGAGAGACAGAGAACTGATTCATTTGAAATTTCCTAGAAAGGAGTTCTATAGAAGCCATGGACTGCCCAAAAGACAAACAAATGGATCCAAGAGCAAATCAAGCCTGAATTCTCCCTAGAAGCCAAGATGACTAAATTGAGACTGTTGCACTTGGGATGTATCATGAGAATCCATAATTCACTAGAAGATGCAATAATGCTCAGTAGAGCAGAATGCAGTAGCAAAAGAGGAAGACTGCATTACTGCTGGATTGCCTTCGTCTAGGAAGCCACAGGCCTAATTCTGCAAGACCTGAGCAGGGCTGTTGATAACAGAGTGACTTGGAGATGACTTGACAGTCGCTGTAAGTTGAAGCCAACTTGACAACTAGTTACTAACAAGAGCCATCCATGACGTTTGCCCTTCTGTGAACCTGGATCTTGATCCTGTGCCATTAGGCGCCCAAATCCAATTTATAGTGCTTTTCTTGGCATGAAGATAAGCAGGACATTATTTCTGTGTATCTCGTTGCTCTTAGTGAAGCAGTGAAAAGAAGGCTTTGAAGTTGGCCATTGACTCTGAGCAGTTGGACACCATAGAAAATATTGGACACAACGTTAAGGTCCATTTAGCCCAACACTGTCCACTCCACAGTGTCAGACAAGACACCAGAGACCCCTGGCATTATTCCCTGGTAGTCTCCCATACAAGTACTAACCAGCCCTGGCCCTGCTTAGCTTTCAAAATGAGGCGAGACTGGTGTGTCCACTTGAGCTATGTGTTTGAAAATGGTGAGGAGCAGCCGTTAAAAACATCTCCCCAGTGAAAGTTTTAGCAATTTTGGATGTTTGTTCAAAGCAAGAAAGAAAGCAACAAGATTTTATGTATGTGTGTCTTAGAATCCCGAGTCTCCAAAATATTGTATATGGCTGAGTTAAAGTGAATCTGAGAATTTCTACTTGGATAAGCCTCTGAGGAATTTTGAAGGAGGCAAAAAAGTGTGGGTAACATTAGGATAACTTCTCAGGCAGGGTTATGCATTGCTTGGAAATATCATATAAGCCTGCTTGTGTATTTGAGTGCAGAATTTGTGTAAAAAAGGTATTTTTTATTCTTGTGACTTTGAGAAACTGATGAATCACCATACTTTCAAGCAATCGTGATGTTAAGCCCCCAATGAAGAAGTTGAGGTGATACTCCTGCACTTGAGATATGCTCAAGCTGAGACTGGAAAACCTTCAGCAAACAGCAGTTCCATAAACGTAGCAAAGCTACTGGGGTGCTGTCTACAACATTATTGTGGTGTTGGATGCATATTTCCTCTCTCTTTAGCTCCATTCCCTGACAAGGCATAAGATTTATTCAGGGTTAGCACATCATGTGGAAAACAGTGTTCTCAGAAAAGATGGGTGTTGCAAACAAAGAGGAAGGGGAAGCCAAGAGGTTAAGACAGAGGCTTGCAGAAATGAATGCCTTAATCATGAGATAGTCAGTATGACTCGGCAGAGGAAGGCTGGCTACCCACAGATGACATGCAAAAAATGGGTGAGAGTCTGGAAGATGGCTGGTTACTCAGTCTAAAGGAATGAAAAGTGCCCCTAGCAGGGGACACTAGAAGAGGATTTATGCCGGGGAGACACAGAAGTTATCTAGGGAACAAAGAAAGGAACTTTTAAAGAACAGTGTAAACGTGCCCCTAATTTAACAGCAACTTAAGCCCGCAGAACAACCATTCTTAATGGGGGCCATACGGTTCCCCCCAAGGGGCTCTTGGCACATATGAAGGGGGTCACAGACTGAAAACTGTGAGAAGGGGAGCCTCAAAGATATATGGGGGCCCAGGTAACTGAACCAATGAGGAGCAACCTTAATTGGAGTCAATAGTTTCTCTTCTATTTATAATATCTTTCCAACACACCGTTTTGACAGTTTCTTTGACAAAATCCAAAAGCAGAATTGATACAGCAATAGCATCTACTTCACAGCCCAATATCGTGAAGCACCAAGCTCAAGGATTTCATTAGGCCTGGTAGATGTTTAATTTCATACAGTCTTTTTAAAAGTTTTGTCCAGTAAGTTGGAACATTCTGGTTTTCTTGGTGTTCAAAAATAAATGATTTTCTGTCTCTAGGTTTGCGTTGTATCCCTGTTTGATGGGGGAGCTGTGGAACATGACAAGAGCTCTTTAAGGGGTTGGGTCCGAAGAAATAGCTGAGAATGGCCGCACTAGAATCAGCATCACAGCTTGGGAAAGTTGCTTCTTTGAACTACAACTCCCAGAATCCCCCACCCAGCGTGGTCATTGTAATGCTAAAAAGAGGAACTTTTCCAAGCTCTGTTCAGCATTACAGGGTGTTAACCTGGTACAATTTACCAGTTTGTGGGTATAATTCAAGGGGATAAGATTGAAATAGCAGTATTTGGTGAGGCTTAAATGCAGCTGAAGTTTAAATCACCTCCTCACACAAACGTAAAAGCTTACGTTGGCTGCAGATTACTGTCTGTTTCTTTCTGGAAAATTTCCTTCGATATTAACCATGTCCACAAATGAATGTGCAAGCGCAAGACAAGTTCAGCTCTGCTTCTTAGGCCAGAGGTACAGATCTGAAGGCAAATCCTGGGCCATTTCCGCACGAGTCTGTTACAGCGCGATGATTCCACTTTCAACCTCCTATGGAATCCTGGGGTTTGCAGTTTCGGGAGGGGCTGCCCAGCCCCTCCCAAAACTGCAAACCCCAGGATTCCATAGGAGGTTGAAAGTGGAATCATCGCGCTGTAACAGACTCGTGCGGAAATGGCCAAGTCTCCCCATGCTCACCACAGAATAGCTGCTGAAAGCATTCTGCAGCAAAAAAGCAGCAAGAGACTGCTGGTTGAATTAGCTTTGCGATTTTCACCCCTGCAGTTGAGCTGTTTTTCTCCTCTGCAGTAAGGCTAATGCACATCTGGACTGGCTGTAGGAAACAGCAGAAGTTAGAGGCTTTACAGGAAGAAAATTTAAGCATCTCCCCCAACTCTCCCATCACTTTCCAGTGGCAAATCACCCCCTCGTTTCATTACTTTGTCTGCAATCATATGATGTGAGATCTGAGCACTAAGAGCATGATCTAGGCTATAACTGTAGAACTGCATGTTTTTTGGAAAGCCCAAACAGCCCTGTAAAGTAATGAGTCTCTGACACTGGGTACTTTTTAAAGGAAAAGCAGCTGAGGCGAGGTGGGAGATCTTCTGTGAAGAAAGGAGGTAGAGATGGTTTTACTCCTTCCTCACCTGGTATTTCTAACCACACAGCTTTAGAGTAAGTATGTTGAATAAGAGGAGATTTAGAGCTCTGAAAAGACAGGCAGACAGAGGACAGGTTAGTTTCATCCACCTCATCTGTATCCAAATTTCTACTTCATTACGGATGCCTTAAAAAAAAAAAAATACTCCAGATGCCAGGGTCTCAGGGTCAGGAATGGAGAAGCCCAGATCATAAGAAAGTTGTTTTCTTTGGACAACAACTCTGAGAATCTCCCAGCCAAACTGGCTAGTTGTAGTTAAGAAGCTTGTAGTCCAAAAAAAGGAACTTTCTCGAGCTCTGAGGAAGGGAGTCCATAAAGGCACTTTTGGCCTGTACAATTTAGGACCTGTAGCTCTCCCTCCCCCCAAAAAGGAACTTTCCCAAGCTCTGATGGAAAAAGCCAAAAAGGAACTCATAGCCCATGCAATCTGGGCATTACAGTCTGAAAAAAGGAAGTTTCCCAATCTATGCAGGGAAAAAGCAATAAGGAACTCATGGCCTACGCAGTTTGGAAGTAATTAATAGTCCAAAAACTAACTTTCCAAAGCTCACAAGGGGAAAAAAAAAGGAGTCTATGATCCATATAATTCTTTGAGGAATTACAAGAGCTGTGGTTCAAAAAAAGTAACTTTCACTCAGGAAGCAGGTAGGTCACAATGCAAATAAACAAATGCCTTCAATCAATCAATCAATCAATCAATCAATCAATCAATCAATCATTTTCCAAAGCTCTGGAAACATACCACAAGGAGTTTATGGCTCGTGCATCTCACTCAGACTCTACCTGCTTTCTCCTCTTCCATTTTGCTGGGAAGTGAGGTCTCCATTATGATGTGATTGCTTTTCCCTCAACAGCCCAACATTATGTTTAGACATCTCAAGACACACACACAGACACATGCACACTCAATTCTCTATTAATAGAGAGCTTCTCTTCGTCCCTCCCAACATTTTAGGCAAGGTTGTCTGTCCAAAAGGGGGAGGAACTCATTTCAAAGCACCAAATTGTAGCCAGACCACACGGGGCATGCTAGATGGCATGTCCCTCTCCAAATCTGTGCAGGGAAAAATAGCAGGGCAGGAAGAATGACAGAATCATCCAAGTGTAGAGTTGGAAAGTACCACAAGGGTCCAACCCCACCAGTGCAAGAATTTGCAGCTAAAGGATCCCTGGCCATCCAATCTCTGTAGAAACATCTTTGTTGTTGTTGTTGAGTGCCTTCAAGTTGTTCCTGACTTACGGAGACCCTAAGGTGAGCCTATCATGGGGTTTTCTTGGCAAGATTTGTTCAGAGGGGGTTTCCCTTTGCCTTGTTCTGAGGCTGAGAGAATGTGACTTGCCCAAGATCACCCAGTGGGTTTCCATGGCTGAATGGGGATTCGAACCCATGTCTCCAGAGTTATAGTCCAATGCTCAAACCATTACACTATGCTGAGTCTCATGTTAAAGCATCTACTGATGGGAAACAACATCCCAGAACACAGTTCAGAGCTTCCCATTGAGCTAAACCACACATGTTTATGTGTGGCCGAACCCAATCTCCACCCCTCTGCAAATCATCTTGTGGGTGGGTTGGAGCTCATGGGATGAAGCAACTGGGCTGGGGAGCAATTCCCACTCTGGGCTTTGAGTATCTGGATTGCTTATGTGTGAAGAGCAAAGAAGGTGACAAGCATATACAATTTCCAAGAAAGCTGTTTTCTTACTATTGATACTGAGAGGAGAATCAGTTCATACTTTTAGTAGCATCCAGCAAAACTTTTCTAGGGACACCTCAAATTTGCTGGTGTAGGTGGGGCCGAGTGGCAGGGGGCAGCTGGTTTGACTGCGTACCCCTTCCCAAAGCTGCACACAAAAAGCCATCAGGGCAGGGAACATCACAGAATCATCAAATTATTAAGCTGGAACAGACCCCAGGGGTCTCTAGTTCCATGCTTCTCAAGCTAACTTGTATGGAAGACTAGCATTTTTTTTCCAATGGGCCAAAGACCAGGACTATATTTGTGCCCAGTGGGTACAGGTGCCTCTTTCTTTCCTCAAAACTTTCCAAGGACTGGCAGCCAATGGGCTCAGGGACTGACAGCAGTCCAGGGACTATCGGGCCCCTCATTTTAAGAAGGACAGAGACAAGTTGGAACAGATTCAGAGAATGGCAATCAGAATGATAAGAGGTATGGAGAACAAAACATATGAGGACAGGTTGACAGAGCTGGATATGCTCAGCTTGGTGAAGAGAAAACTGATGGGTGGCATGATTGCTATTTTTAAATACCCCGGGAACTGTCACAGAGAGGAGGAGGAATGCCTGTTCTCTACTGTCCCAAAGAGTAGAACATGGTCTAATGGACGAGATATTTTAATGGAACATTAGAAGGAACTTCTTGACAGTTTCTTGCAAAGAAGCTAGTAAAATGTCGGCTGGACAGGGTTACTGTCAAGTGGATCTGTAACTGGTTGACTGACCGTTCCCAAAGGGTGCTCACCAATGGCTGCTTTTCATCTTGGAGAGAAGTGCCTAGTGGGGTTCTGTCCTGGGCCCAGTGCTGTTCAATATCTTCATCAACGACTTGGATGAAGAAGTACAGGGCACGCTGATCAAATCTGCAGATGACACCAAATTGGGAGAGGTTGCTAATACGCTAGAGGACAGGATCAAAATTTAAAATGACCTGGACAGATTGGAGAGCTGGGCCAAAGCTAACAAAATGAATTTAAACAGAGAGAAATATAAAGTCCTACACTTAGGCAGAAAAAATGGAATACAGAAATATAGGATGGGGGACATGTGGCTGGATAGCAGTATGTGTGAAAGGGATCTAAGAGTCTTCATAGACCACAAGCTGAACATGAGTCAGCAGTGTGATGCAGCAGCCAAGAAAGCCAATGCAATTCTCGGCTGCATCAATAGGAGTACGGTGTCTAGATCGAGGGAGGTACTGGTACCACTCTACTCTGCTTTGGGACCTCATCTTGAATACTGTGTCCAGTTCTGGGCACCCCAATTCAAGAAGGACATGGTCAAGCTGGAGCAAGTCCAGAGCAGGGTGACCAAAATGGTGAAGGGCCTGGAAGCCATGTCCTATGAGGATAGACTTAGAAAGCTGGGTATGTTTAGTCTGCAGAAGAGAAGGTTAAAAGGGGACATGGTACCCACGTTTAAATCTTTGAAGGGATGTCATGTAGAGGAGGGAGTGGGTTTGTTTTCTGCTGCTCCAGAGACCAGGAGAGGGAGCAATGGATTCAAGCTGCAGGAAAGGAGATTCCACCTGAACCTCAGGCAGAACTTCCTGACAGTCAGGGCTGTCCAGCAGTGGAATCTGCTGCCTCGAAGTGTAGCGGAGTCTCCTTCTTTGGAGGTTTTTAAGCAGAGGCTGGATGGCCATCTGGTGGGAGTGCTTTGAGGGTGTTCCTGCATGGCAGGGGATTGGACTGGATGGGCCGTGTGGTCTCTTCCAACTCTACATTTCTATGATTCTATGACAGTAAGAGCAGTTGGGCAATGGAACCAATTGCCTAGAGAGTTGGTGAGGTTTGGATGTCTTCATAAACAGGCTGGAGAACAACCTGCTAGAGAATCTTTAGCTGGAAATCCTGCATTGAGCTGAGAGTTGGACTTGATGGCCCATGCAGTTTCTTTCAACTCTATGATTCTATGACTCTTGTCTAACCGTTACTCAGGGAGGAATCCACAGCTATCGCATCATTGATAAATGGCCACCCAACAACTGTTTAAAAACTCCAACAAAGGGAAGACTACACTTTCTGAGGTGGTTTATTCCAGGGCTACTCAAAGTGGTGGACCCTGGACCAGTGCTGGTTAGTGAGCCATTGGCTGCTGGTCTATGGAGAGTTTCTGGGAAAGAAAGAAAGAATTGTAGCCAGTGGGCACACAGAAGGTACCAGTCCCTGAACATGGTAGGAAGAAAACATTGGTGGTCCTGGACACCAGACAGCCTAAGAAGCACTGGTCTATTCCACTAGTGAACATCTCTTACCATCAGGAGGTTCTTCCTATGCTAGGCTATCACGGTTGTGTTAACTTTTAGTTTGGAGGTATGGATTTTTTTTTCATTTTTTTTATTTGCTGGGAGGTGGATGGAGGAATATTTGAACCAGTCATTTGGTCTGACACCAGGATCTCAAAATTGCAATTCTCTTCTGAGCAAATATCTACATATCTGTACTGTAGAACCCTCCCTACAATCAATCAATTTAGGCTTCTTCAATTGGACCTAAGCTGTAATATATGCCTCCAAAAAGAAAACCCACAGAGGTCACTGTGACTGCCACCCTGAGTCATGCAGCTGCCAGGTCTGCAGCAGCCACCCTGACACTCTTGTCATCCAAGAACACAAGGTCCCTTGCACAATTTTATTCATTCCACTAATCTCCCCCTAGCATTTCTACATGCAAATAGCTAACGGAGGCAAAACCACGTGCTGATGGGGTGACTGGAGGAGTGATTTATCTTTTGGACCGAGGCCTAATTTTAGGCACCTCCAACTCCCGGGCAAGGAGGGGTGTTCCCTGCCTTGCTTGCTTGTAAAAGCAATTACCTAGGCAGATTTTACAAGATAAGCAATTAGGGAGTGTACTGCAGAGAGCTATCTTCACACACAGCACACACAGGCAACTTCTCCAGGCTTCCTGACACCCCATGACAGGAAAGGATTCCAAGAAAAGGCAACCAGTTCATGTATGAATGAAAGCAACATTACTGTCAGTTTCCGAGCTGGGTTTCTGAATGGCAGGAAGACCTCATAATTCATGGGCTTGGCAAGCCAGGTTCCATGCGTCGGTCACATAACTCAGAAATGTTCCTTTCTTGCATTGCAGCTCAAAGTATCCCAGCCTGTCTAGGGGATTCTAAAAGTTGTCATCCCAAAACATAACCTTTCCGCACTCTGCTGTGAAACGTATAATCCCGAACTGGCCCCTGGTGAGAAAAACATCACGCTCCTGAACCTTTTAAAACTATTTTTAAAATTCTTTTTAAAACTCTGACAATGGCAAACACATCAATTCCTACCTTCCACTCCCCATAGTGAACCATATCATTAAAACAATATATCAAACACTAATGTATTTACATTTTCAAACTACTGATAATCATATGTGTGTATGTAGAGAGAGAGAGAGAGGGAGAAAGATCTGTCATGAATTGTGTTATTTCCACAATAAATGTGTATCTGCTACTTGTTTTTGTTGTGTGCCTTCAAGACATTTCTGACATATGGCAAATCCGCCATGGGGTTTTCCTGGCAAGATTTGTTCAGAGGAGTTCTGCCATGGGCTTCTTCTGAGGCTCAGAGTGTGCGACTTGCCAAAGGGTCACCCATGGGGTTTCCATGGTTGAGTGGACAATTTGAGCTCTGGTCTTCCACTACACCACTAGTTCCACACTCAAACCACTACACCATGCTGGTATCTGCTCCACCAAATTCAGTTATTTGGTCGGAAGTCTATCTCCGACACTGAGCTCTTGAATATACATTAAAATGGGTACCAAGTTGTTAACAATGTTACTTGCACCAGGAAAACTATCCCATACTATGATGGTAGTTGGTGGCTTCATGGTCTGTGTGTAGGTGTATGAATCTGTTCTGAGGTTCAGTCTGACCTTTAAAAGGAACTATCCAAGGTGTTGAGCCCCCATCCCACAAATAAGTTTAGCATTTTGGATAGATCCTTTAAGTTTGGACAAAAACTCAGAATGGTTTCACTGCCCAACGGAGATGAGAGCCACCAGCCTCCACTGCCATACAACGGTTTGTGTGGGACCCCACTCAACTCCATTGTCTCCTTACCATGGCCAAAGTTATGGGTGGAAAATCTCCTCTCCCTTATTTGCCGCAAAAGCTGCTAGACAGTTTCATCCAGGTGAGGCCTCTGAGGTCTTCTCCTTATCCCCACCTCTGCCACAAAATGTGAGGATCTCTTCCTGTCCCAAGACTAGGGCATCAAGAGGAGAAGACCTTCTAGATGTACGGTACTGTATTTTATGTATATACAAATACCAGTATTCCAAAATCTGAAAAAAAAATCTAAAATATGAAATGCTTCTGGTCACAAGCATTTTGGATAAGGGATACTCAACCTATGCTATATACGACATCTATAAACATATGTTTTCTAACAAACACACAGCAACATTTTTTTAAAAAAGAAATAAAAGTCCATAGTATCACAAGATTCTTCACTGGCGACCACAACTCCTTAGCAGATAAATTGAAGAGGAAAAGATCCTCTCTGCAAAGGCTGGTTAAAAACCATGCTGCAACCACAACAGCAGCCTAGGAACAAAATTTTCAAGCAAGCACAGGGTGTCAAATGAGGGCATCGCTTCCAGACGGCTACAGCGTAGGCCAGTAGGAAGACAGGCATCTGGTTTTACTGGCAGGTGGGAAAAAAAAGAAGCAAAAAAGAAAGAGAAAGAAATTAAATGCAAGGCGCACAAACCCTCAAACCCCTCCTCGCAAAGGAAGGATGTTGCATTTCCTCTTTTCTTCCTAGCCTTTTAAACAGCTTTGTAAACTGCTAAAAATATTTCGGTTTCTCTGAGCTGTCTGCTCATTTTCCTTAACAGACACTATCTCAGCATTATTTGGTTGGTATAAACTGACCGTGGCTCAATTGCCTCCTATAAAGTGTTTTTCTCTCCTCTCCTGGGTCTCTTTTTGCCATGGGCAATAACAGGCAGGACAAAAAAAGCCCAAGAAAAACAACAACAACTTGGAAGTAAAAGAAGAAAAAGTTAGATCGTTTTGTCCGACATCTTATGAGTTTAAATAAGAGTCTGGAAATCACGAGTACAACAGTCTGTCTGCTACTTGGGTGTAGACTGACTACATGGAAAACCTTGCAAAATAAACCACGATGCAACAACAATAAATACCCTATGGGCATCAGATCCTGTCTGATCTTGGAAGCTAAGCAGGGTCAGCCCTGCTTAGTACTTGGAAGGGAGACTACTAACAAATATCAAGTGCTGAAGGCTACATTTCAGAAAAAGGAACGAACTGCTGAAACCACCTCTGAGTATTCCTTGCCTAAGAAAACACTGTGAAATTAAAAGGGTTGCCATAAGTTCCCAGGCAACTTGAAGGCACAGACACACAATGGTGATCTCTGGAGAGGGATGAGATTTATTACTTTATTGATCATTTCTTAGATGCAAATATGGGAGAATGATGTGAAATTTTGAGCCAAAACAGAAATGCCAAATAAGAGAAACCATGCAAATGTAATTACTCTGAATAACTGGTGACTTAATTTCATTATTTGTTACTCTAACCTTTGTCACCAAGAATCTTGCATATGCATTTTTCCCACTTACTTTTCCTTTTGTGATACATGTTTTAGAGTGTGAACCTACAGCCAAGAAATATCTTGTTTCTAAATACCCTCCAATATTTCTCAAGATGCAAGAAGTTATCAGTGAGGAAGAACAGATAGGTTAGAAAGGGCTGCAGCAGTTTGCATTTCGGGAAGGGCAAGATTTCTCCTTCTTCTCTTCTCCCCTCCTGCTGAATTAACTAGTCCAAACTACTTTTGCACTTTGAATTCAGTTGAAGCAACTGAAGTAAGCTGAGGACAAAGAGAGGAAGGGGGAGAAGGAGAGAGAAACTGGGACAAAGAAGCTAAAAAGCTTAGACCATGGAGAATTAATTGGGACTTTCTCTGCCAAAGTGGGATAGCTAATCCAGTTTTGACAGCTTGGGCTGGCAGCAGTTTTTCCTGGGTTGCAAGGTGGAATTCTGTCCCAGCCTTACTCGCAGATTTTGGGTATGGAATCTAGATCTTGTGCATAAAAAGCCAGAATGTGTGTGTGGGGAGGGAAATACAGTGGATTGTTAAGGGAGCCAGCATTGTGTAGTGGTTTGAGCATTGGACAACAACCCTGGAGACCAGGGTTTGATTCCCCATTTGGCCATGGAAACCCACTGGGTGACCTCAGGTGTGTCACACACAGTCTCAGCCCCCCAAAAAACCCCATGATAGGCTTGCCTTAGGATTGCCATAAGTCAGAAATTACTTGAAGGCACACAACAACAAAGGGGAACAAGACCCCTGTGAAAGTGGAAAAATTGCAAATATAAATAAAAATTGTAAACATTTTTTTTTAATTTGAGAGAACACTTCTCTAGGAATCTCTAGGAATCTCTAGGGCCTCCAACATGATTCTGTGGTCAACTTCTGGAGGAACTTGACCACAGAATTGCACTGGAAGACCTAGAGATTCCTGAGAGAGAACATATTAATCAAATCCATGAATCATCAAATCCATGAAAGGGAAACCAGCGAATGTGGACGGCCAACTATACTTCTTTTGGACAACTCAAGATCCACTGAAAAATTCCTTTTGGCATTATGTGTCCTATTGATTAAAATATTTATGTCTCATTCTTTATCAAAAGACCTCAGAGTGGCATACAATAAAATCAACCTAATTTAAAATGGTGTAAAAACAAAAGTAATTTTAAAATGCTAAAAGTATGCTAACCATTTCAAGAAGTTTACAAGACAGATTAGTACTGGTTAAAATATACAACCATGTACACATGAGGGTTTCTGCAAAATTAATTAAGCCCCAAAGGTCTTAAGGAACACCCCACATTTTCACTTGATGTCAGAGTGGCAGCAAAAAAGTTGGTACTATGGGTGGGTAATCCATATCTGGGTTGCAAAAGCACAAAAGGCTGCACCTTCCAAAAACAATTTCTTCCAAAATGTTAAGAGTACAGCATTTTTACTTGACATTTTTTTCAAGTACAAATATATTTTTCCCACTGTTTTTGTAGCATACATGGGTTAAAAGTTAGGAAAAGAGGACATCCAGCCAGTCACTGGCTGTGCTAGTTGGGGGTTATGAGAGCTGCAGTCCAAAAAAAGGAACTTTTCCAAGCTCTGTATAAAGTTTGCAATCCGACACTGTACAAGGGTCGAGCCTTTGAGTGTTAGCATACCTTAGTGTGAACATGTGGGCAAAAGACAGTGAAGAATTTTTAGACTCGTGCCTCTTTAATGGCTGAGAGATGTGTGACTGAAATCCTTTCCTACAGAGTTTCTCCCCGTTGCGTAATCTACCGCATGCTTCCCCATTCTTCTCGTTCACAACACCTGCCTCTACAGGTCGTATAAAGATTAGAAGGAACACAATGTTCACAAAATGTTTCCTTTCCTGGTTTGCAAGCTTTGTGTATTTGGAATGAAGGGAGTGGCTGCATTTTTTTTTTAAAAAAAATCGGTCTCAAATGCCAAGTCTCATGGGCAGAGTGAGTTAAATAAAAATTGTCACGTGTAATTGACTTATGGGATTCCTTGCCACAAGATGCGGGGATGGCTTTTGCTTCCGTACTGGGGGGGGGGAGGGGAATTAGACAAATCCAAGGAGGACAGATCTCTCTACAGCTCCAAGTTTGGAAAAGTTACTTGTTCAGCAAAACTTTCATAATCCCCAGGGGGTTCTGGGAGCTGTTTTCCAGAAAGGAAGCTCTGTTAAATAGCTATCCATCCTATTGGAACAGAACCTGCACGTTCAGGGACTGTATATCATAGAATCATAGAAATGCAGAGTTGGAAGAGACCACAGGGGCCATCCAGTCCAACCCCCTGCTATGCAGGAACACCCTCAAAGCACTCCTGACAGATGGCCATCCAGCCTCTGCTTAAAAACCTCCAAGGAAGGAGACATCCCGAGGCAGCACATTCCACTGCCGGACAGCCCTGACTGTTAGGAAGTTCTTCCTGAGGTTTAGACAGAATCTCCTTTCCTGCAGCTTGAATCCATTGCTCCTTGTCCTGGTCTCTGGAGCAGCAGAAAACAAGCCCTCTCCTTCCTCTACATGGCATCCCTTCAAATTTTTAAACATGGCTATCATGTCCCCTCTTAACCTTCTCTTCTGCAGACTAAACATACCCAACTCTCTAAGTCTATCCTCATAGGTCATGGTTTCTTTAAATATCTTTAAATATAGGTTGAACCTCCCCTATTCAGAAATCCAAAATCTGAAAACCTCCAAATGAAACCTTTTCCTCCCAGACGCTCGCTTCTGCCTTTGAGGCAGTGGCTGTGGTACTCCTGCTTGTTTGTCTCTCAGATCCAAAGGCTGCCACACCTGCCGCCTCAAAGGCAGAAGCAGGCAGCTGGTGGCAAAAAGAGAGAGACTGAAGATCTGTGAAATGGCAGGGGGTGTGGATCTGCACTGAGCTTGAATTCCTGCCATTTCACAGATCCTTAGTTTCTCTCCAGCCTTGCAGCTCATACATAACACAAGTAGCAAACAAAGAAAACGCGAGGCCATCTTCCTAAAAGATATGGTATTCCAAAATCTAAAAAATATCTGAAATACGGAACCCTTCTGGTCCCAAAATTTTGGATGAAGAAGGCTCAGCCTGGAAGAGAAGACCCTTATGTTTATATCTGGCCTGCTTCTTTGTCTTGAGAGTCATCTGGCTGGCCATTTGTTGGAAGCAAAAAAGTTGGCCAAGATATTGAAAAGAACCAATAAAGTAAACAAGGTTCTGGTGTAATGCAATGAATACGTAATACAGAATTGCTCTTCTTTACATTTTCATTATGCCCCTCCTAGAAGGAGCCTAGGGCAACATGAATAGCCTCCTCCCTTGTATTATTCATACCACAACCCTGCAAGGCAGGTTAGGCTGGCAGAGAATGACTGGCCCAAGGTCACGTAGTAAGTTTCCTGGCCAAGGTAGGATTTGAACCTGGATCTTCTTAGTCCTGATTCAACTCTTTAACCACCCTAGCACATGGATTCTTTGAACTAGTGGTTCCCAAACATTGATCCTTTAGCTGTTTTGGATCTCAGCACCTGGAAGCCCCAGGCAGTATGGCTAATGGTTAGGAAACCTTGGAGCTGAAATCCAAAGAGCCAAAGTCTGAGCAAGGCTGCTTTCAACAATGTGATTCAGTTTATTATACTGTTATACAAAACTTTCTCCCTTCAAGAATGTCCAAGAAAATGATCCTATTTGATTGCTCAACGTTCAAGAGGTCTCTTTTATCACCAAACCGAAGAGAGACCCACCCAACAGCAAAATGTACTGTGCATAACTTAATAAAATAACCAAACAGGATGTTGTAGCAATAACACTAAAACAATGGACCAATTGTAGACTGCCCAGGGAAAGTCACTGTGGCAAAACCATAACCTTGACATTGCAAGTTAAACAACAAACAACAACTAGGGATTATTCCCGCTCAGTGCTGCAATGCCACTAGACTTCTGAAGGGGATCTTTACCTATTAAACGGGTATCCGAACTACTGTCTTCATCTGACTTCAAAACAGGCGATTGGCAGGAAGGAAACTGACTACAGAAAGCACTCTGCTAGCTGCTAAATGGGACATTCCCATACCCAATGAAATCACATGGAGCTACAGAACTGGAAGAGACAGCATAACTACTGACACTGGATAACCAAATCCTGGGCATGATTACTTAAAAGTAAGCCCCCTTGAGTTCATTCAGATTTACTTTTAGGTAAGTGGGAGTCTTAGGCATTCCATGTCCAAGTTAAACATGCGCAAGCAAACTTTAGTTAACAAAGCCTCTTGACAAAGAACACCTACTTTTTACAAAGTCTTTTTACACCCACACAGCCCCACTTTTCCACCTTATCTTCTCTCTGCTGAATGCTTTTTCAAGCAGCATCGACGCTGGGAAGATGGGGAAACAGGGCTGGACTTTCATCGTCTGGTTGCAGCAGAATATGTGCAACAATGGCTGCTATAAAAGTTGGAGCTGGAAAGAATGGGATTTTGCTGTAGCTGTGCATGCCTGCCTAGAACAGGCAAGGGAAACAGCAGCTATCCCCAGAATCCTTTACCAAACATGTTTGAACAGCAAAACACAGTAAAAGGGGGAAAGAAGATAAGTGTGCCACCACCTACCCTCCCAACATGTTAAAGAAGCATGGGCTTGTAAGTCTGGCCACCAAATGGGAAATCCTAAGAAAACTGGAGGCCAGTGAAAGAAAGAGAAGTCATCCCTGGGAGTATTTTGCATGAAACTTTGAAGCATCTTTACCAGGTGCACAATACTTTTGTTAACTTATATGGGGTTTTACTTGACTGAGTGTTTCATCTGCCATGTACCTATTACTGGTTTTTAACACAATGTTTCTTGAAATATGTTGGCCTGCTCTTCATTTTTTGTGGTGCAGGAACCTATCCCTGTTCTATTTCATTTCTGTCTTTGGTACCAAATTTTCTGTTAAAGTAAAGCCCTGGAACACATCTGCTTTGGGATGTATATCTGCATATTTCTGACCTGTGCATATCCAAGCTTGGCAACTGCCGGCCCTCATGCCCAACCTACCATAGAGCCAAGAAATCACTACAAACAGTCCTGCAAAACAACAGAACAAGTGTACACAGAGGCAATTACAACAGGCAAACCCCCAAGGCACCACCCTGCAAGAATTCACACAATCCGGAGGAGACCGTAGACAATTTTATCCCTTTGTGTCCACACATCCCATTCTGCCAAAATATAATTGTCATAATTCCACAAATAAGGAGAGAAAAGACAAAAGTTACAGTGCAAAAACCTCTGGCTTGAAACTCACTCATTGTTGGGGAGACAACGTCTTTGCTGTGCTAAAGCGCATCCTCTTCGTAACTCGGAAACCCCTTTTCACTCTGTTTTTGTGTTTGTTATGACGTTTCGAGAAGAAGATGTGATAAGGTTCCCAGAGCACAGTCTGTCAAATAAATAAGTAAATAAATAAGTAAGTAAGTAAGATGAGAGGGGGAAGAGTAAAAGCAGGAACAACAAATGCATTCAATGGAGAAAGCTCCAGGCTTAATTCTTGCCATCTCCACTTAAAAAGAGATGTGTGGAGACTGTCAGAATTACTGTTATTTTGCATGGCTAGCAACCATGCTCATTTTTAAAAAAATAATACTTGTGTGTTAAGGGAGCAATTTTTATCAAGTATGCAAAGCACAAGGAATGAAGCTTTTAACCTGTCTTTCCCTGGCT
Organism: Ctenosaura bakeri; assembly: GCA_948474755.1. Lineage (NCBI taxonomy): Eukaryota > Metazoa > Chordata > Lepidosauria > Squamata > Iguanidae > Ctenosaura > Ctenosaura bakeri. The sequence continues at coordinate 780,944 of CAOLHI010000908.1, read as the reverse complement.
GCACTCCTGACAAAAATGCCCCGTTACCACCCAACTTGTGGTGGCAATTAGTGTTATGGAAAAGAAAAAGAGCTCAATTTACACCCAGGTTTGCTGGTTATTCAGCAAGGAGGCCTCCACCTTCTTCCTCGTGTTTACTAAGTTCCTCACACCGCTACGTGGACACACCACAATGGTTGCTAACGAAGTTGGCCGAACTCTGAATTCATGTCCGCCCAACTGTTCATCTGAGTGTACGCTACTCGTGCACTTCGCCAACCTAATTAACCGCCCACTCACATAATCGCTCGCTCACGCACCCGAGTCACACATTCTTCCTGTCCGCTCTCCTATTCAGTTTTGCTCACAATGTGATTTCTTCAACATTTCCAGTTCAGTTCCCACTCTTGTAACCAGCTGCTGTTAAAGAAAAAAGAGGTCACCAACTCCATGGTTTCACCCTCATGGCTTTGCAAAGTGCTTGGGATCGTTCCGAAAATGGCTTCGGATCAATTCACACATGCCTTGTGTGTATCACCGGCACTCCACAATGTCAAGCAACGACTTGCATGTGTAGAAATGCCTATTTCTAATTTTATTAAAAAACAAAACAAAAAACAACGCCTATTTTTCCTTTCAAAACAGATGAGAAAAAAGGGAAAAGAAAGTAGGAGATGAACATGGTCTTAAGCATATACTTTAATTTAAGCTGACTGTATTTCCAAGAATATATTTTCTTGAAGTTTGTATCTATGAAATACACATTCATGCATATCTGAAGGAATAACGCCCTCTGACCGTTGAAAGATACATAGAGAATGTTTTTCTTTCCAACTTTGGAGAGTTAAGTCCTTCTGTAGCCATAAAAGGACTCAAAATCCTACCATGTTAACTGTAAGGCCATTTCTGCCCTATCCTGTCATAGTGCTATTAATTCCACCTTCGACAGCCTGTGGATTTCTGAGGTTTGTAGTTTCCTGAGGCCAAAGAGCTCTCTGGCTGAGAATTCTAAGGCCACTCCCTAAACTGCAAATCCCTGGATTCCATAGGATGTTGAAAATGGAATAACGGCACTATCACAGTGTGGGGTGGAAATGGCCTAAGAATCTAACTTGCAGGGCTGTATTTTAAAGGAACGTGTGCATCAATAAATGGCAAAGCTTTTTCTAATATAAAATTAAGAAGTTATGATAAATCTAACCAAAAAGGAGAAACCACTCAGGGAGATCTTGTGTCACCTTGCCACAACATAGTTCTACTCAGTGCCATTTCATCTGCAAGTCACTGAACAGCCAGAGAGCAGGTGCCTGCATGTGTGAAGCAGATTTTATGGGAGTATACAGGTGCCTTATTGTTGAGTGTCAAGGCCACTGGTCAACTTAGCTCCATGTTGTCTTTTCTGACTGCCCTCAGCTTTCCAAAAGAGCCAGTGTGGTGCAGCATTTAGAGCAAGGATGGGCAAAACTGCAAGTCTCAGGATTCTAGAGGATGCATCCAAGGCCTTTTCCACACGTGGTCGCGAAATCGCGTAGGGACGGTTCTGGCCGGTTTTATTTGTATCTGCGCAATGGCGCATTATATTTTTTAACGTTCCACACAGCTCTAGCGTGTTCCGCACTAGCGTGTGTCTGCAGATCCACACTGTAATCAGATTTAATCTCCCGCTCGCTTCCTAACCACGCCCCCTTCGTCCGTGATTGGACGTTTTTTTAAAAAATGGCTCCGTGCGTCACTGCACACGTGTGTACCTTGAATGTTCTAAAATGATAAATAAATATAAATAAGTGAAAGAACCCACATACCTAGAATCCTCCCTCTTTTTTTCTGTTCTTCACTGCTTACCGAGGAAAACAAAATGGCGCCGCCCAGCTCTTTGGGCGAATCAGTGCGTATCTGCGCTTCCACACACGTCCGCAGGTGCGCACAAACCCGCATCTCGGGAAAAAAACCACATTTTTCAAGGTTTTTAAAAAGTGCTCGCAAAGCCAGTTCGGACCGTGCCTATGCGGATTCACGTGTGGAAACAAAAAAATAAATGCGATCAAACGCACCACAAGGTGTGGAAGACCTCCATTAGAGGTCGCATTGATCCGTTTTATATACACGTGTGGAAAGGGCCCAAGACTGCTAAGGCAGTATCAAATGGCTAGAACAGGGCAGAGGGGAAGAAAATTTTGGAAGACTCCAGCAATTCCTTTTTCCAGTCAGTTACAGGCATCCCTTGAACCTTTAATTTTTTAAAAAATTACATACTTTTCAAAATAAGTGGCTTTCTAGTCACACCTGGCTTCATTTTTGTCCTGTTTTTGATATTTGAGGCTGTCTGCGCTGCCTCTAGAGGGCCCCAAGGACAGAAGACTGGACCTGCTTCTGTTGTCCACCCCTGCTTTGGGATGCTGGACTTGAATTTAGGCTCTTTTAAATTAATCTACCTTACAGGACTGTTGTGAGGGTAGTATAAGAACTGAGAATTATGGCATGTTGTGCTGAATTCACTGAGGAAAGGAGAAAGATAAATCAGCAGAGTCCTGTGAGCCAAGAAAATGCAAAGTATGAGAAATATGTAGAAGCTCTACTTCCCCATAAGATTGTGGATTTATTCCTTTATATATTTGTTTGTACATACTTATTTTAATTTGATGAACCAGATCCCAGTTTATTTGTATCACAACGGGTAGCTAATAACAAACAGAACAACTAAGTCACCAAATGAGCACACAGAGTACATCAGATTAAACAGAAGATCGTGACAGGAGATAAAAGCAACCAAATTAAGGCTGTACCATATAAAAAAGTTCTCAGCCTAGAAGGTCAAAAGGCTTCCAGAATTATAGTTGTTTTTTTTTAAAGTTTTAATCATGTGGTGAAAATGAAAAACAAAGTGGGAGGGAGCCAAGCGAATTTCCTGAGGCAAAAATGTTCCACAAACTAGGTGTGTCCAAAAGAGAAGGCCTTCTCCTGCATTCCAACCAGCCATGCCAACCCGCCCAAGTTGATCTGGAGTCAGGCTGGCAGGCAATGGAGAAAGTCAAACCCTAGAGGGTTGGTTTTACTTCTAGTCTTCTAGAGCAGGCAGAAAGGTGGAGCGGGAAAAGGAGAGAAAAGGGCCCAGCTTGATTCGACAGTCAGTAATGGAGCTCAATATGTAGGGTAGGGGTGGGTCACCGTGTGGGGGCCAGGGGCCAATTTCCCCCATCCCTTCCCCGGCTGGCTGCATTCCCTTACACAGCAAGCCCGAGTACCCCTGTTGACCTCTGCAGTCCCTCTCAAATGGTGACGGGAAGTGCCATGGTGTAACTTCCTCTTGCCATTTTGTGAGGGGCTACACTGAACAACTGGGGTAGGATTCTGGCATGTTTGGGTACTCTGGGGTAGGTTCTGGAGTATTTTTCTGTATTTCATGTATCGGAAGGAGATCTTTCTGCATTGTTTTGGGGGAAAATTACCAGAAAATGGCACTTTTTTTAAAAAAAAATGAGGGCATTGGGGACTGGAGGGGGTTTCAGAAGCCAAACAAATGGGGTCCAAGAGCCACATGGGGTTTCCAGGCCACTTTATGCTCACCCCTGCCATAGGCCCTTTTGCCCACGTCTCAGTATGCCAAAAACAATAGAGGCTGATGGCTTCCATGCTGGTCTAAAGATTAAAGGAGCTATTCAGATGCTGAATCTATTTTGGGGAGAAGACTGAGTACCTTGGATAGATCCTCTAAATCAGAAGTGAGCAACTGCCAGTGCTTGGAAGACGGCTGGCTCTCTTTTCCCTAGGTTTTGGAAGAATTTGGAAAGCATCCCCATGCAATAACAGTTCATCCTGCTTTACAAGAGAATGCCACACTTTCCTATCCAAGATCCAGAGACCAGGACAAGGAGCAATGGATTCAAGCTGCAGGAAAGGAGATTCCACCTGAACCTCAGGAAGAACTTCCTGACAGTCAGGGCTGTCCGGCAATGGAATCTGCTGCCTTGGAGTGTAGTGGAGTCTCCTTCCTTGGAGGTTTTTAAGCAGAGGCTTGATGGCCATCTGTCAGGATTGATTTGAGGGTGTTCCTGCATGGCATGTGTGGTCTCTTCCAACTCTACATTTCTATGATTCTATGATTCTATCAACAAAAAGGAACACGCTTTGCGTAGTTCCTTTAAGGTCTTAACCGAAATCAGAGCTGTTTCACCGCCCCTACTCATATGGAAGCCCTGAATAACTATGGCCACAAAGCCCAGTTCCACATTTTACTAGGAAGAGAAAATAAGAACAATAAGGAGAAATATTCTCAGTGTAGGTAGAATTTTCCACCACTCTCTTTTCAAGACTGGAAACAGTCCTGTTAACTTCGGCAGACAGAGGCACCCTTGGATAATCTGCAACACAAGCTGGGAGTGGCTGTTCCCACAGTTAGCGCATGCCAGATCAGGACCACAGTCAAACATTACTGTAGCAACTGATGGCTTCCATGCCAGTGGATCAGTAAATTCATTCTGGGTTTTAGTCTGAACCTTAAAGGAGCTAGTCAAGGTGCCAGATCTATTTTGGGTTCTGCATCATGTAAGCCTTCTGTAAAAGTTGGGCTAAGATGTGGAACCAACTGAAATATAACACTGGAAAAGATTTGTATGGAAACCATAGACTACCAAAATGACCAATAAATGGTTTCAGCATTGAACTATGACCCTGGAGACCAAGGTTCAGTTCCCCACTCAGTCATAGAAACCCACTGGGTGACCTTGGGCACATAACATATCCTCAGTCCCAGAAAACTCCATGACAGGGTCACCTTAGGGTTGCCATAAGTGGGAAATGACTTAAAGGCACATAACAACAAACAACAAGAGCACAGCAAGCCTGAACCCTCCCTACACGCCCACAGCTACAAAACTAAGGCTATCATAGTTTGGACATATCATGAGATGACTCATATCATTAAAAAGAGATGATAATGCTTGGCAAAGTAGAAGGCAGTAGGAAAAGAGGAAGACCACACTACAGGTGAATTGACTCCATCAAGGGCACCACCACCCTAACTCTGCAAGATCTTAAAAGGTGGTTAATAGAAGGGTGCCTTTGAGATCTCTATTTCATGGAAGTATCATTAAGTCGAAGCAGACTTCACAACAATTAACAACAAATAATTGGGAATAGAATCACTGTTCTGCCAGCGTGGCAGCCACCACCCATCACTGTCTAAATAAACTGAACTGAATAGAATATTGTGCTAGAATGGCCCTGCTGAAATAAATGAAATTAGAGTAGACCTGTTGGAATAAGTTAATCACGATCAGCTTAAATCCCACTTACTTTGATAAGTTTACATTTTAAAAGTACAGGGATGGATCCAACACTGAAAATTGCTTGCACCTGAGCAGAGAGAGATTAAATTTCACCATGACTGCCCTTAAAAGACTGACAGCCACTTTTAGCTACCCAGATTTCCTAAACCTCTCTCTCATTAGATCAGAGCTACACTAAAGATAAACACACAGGTTTCTCTTAATTCATATTGTTAACTACTCTAACAACAATAGTATAGGAGCTCTTAGCACAACTTTATGTTGATTGAGAGATTCTGCGAGCTGCAGCCCAAAAAAGTAACTTTCCCAAGCTTTGGGAATTATTAGTTGGGGCTCCCTTCCTCCTATAGTTGAGCTAAATGAGTTTATACAGTGGGTCCTCTCCCCCCTGCCGTGGATACCAAAAATACATGGATACTCAAGTCCCATTATACAAAATATCATAGTAAAATGGTGTCCCTTTATGTAAAATGATGAGCAATTCAAACAAGCCCGAGGATCTGTGGAAAGAGCCCGAGGATCTGTGAAATGGTGGGAAGCTACATCAGGGTATGACTACACACTAGCACAGTGCTCGGTGCATAGCAAAATCAGGGTTTGCTTTTTGCAATTTTTTTTTTTCAAATATTTTTGAGCTGTGATTGATTGAATCTGTGGATGCAGAACTCATGGATTCAAAGGGCTGACTGTACTTCTGTGTGGGTCTACCAAAGATGTGGTAAACTGGGAGGAAGAAATATCTCCCTTTGGGGCCTTTGATGTGTGAACACAGACAAAAGGATAAGTCTGATGGTACAAATGGAGAGCTAGGGTGGGCTAGGAAATATTTTGCCCTCCCCTTGGGCACATCTTTCATGCCAAAAACTTTTGCATGGAAAAATCTGATGCAGCCACATCATTTGCTGAGTTTTTCCTCTTTCCCCAACTAGTGATGCCTTTGTATCACATGCTTTTGCTTGTTTTCTCTCTTCCTACTTATCCACCCTTCCTTAATATCCTGACAACAGCAAAATAAACACATGGGCCAGTTAGCTGCAAAGCAGTTGTCTCACCTTTCCAGGGTGATCTAATTAGGGAACTTCAGAATGAAGCGTTTAACACAGCCACAGGCCACGGAGTGCAATAAAACATATGTGAAGAAAGCCCTGAACAGGTTTCTTACTGATACTCTGTGCGTGTGCAATACGACAGTTAGCAAGATGTCTTCTGTTTCACAGTGTTAACTAAGTGAAAATGCTGAGAGAAGGCAAAGAAAGGAAGTTAACATCTTATATTCTAATTTACTTGATGGGAGTTTTTAAATGCCTGCCTTTCTAGAGCCAAAACAGCATCATCCATACACAAGAAATTTGAGCCAAACCAGAACTCCCCCAAAAATGTAAGATTTTTTTTGGGGGGGATTATAAACTGGGACACCCTTCTCTAAAAAAATATATATATTCTCATAAGGGCTGAACATGCTCAAGAATGTCAGCTTACTTTTGCTAGGGGAAAAAATAGAATGGATGAGCAATGACATACCCTCTAACATTTCACAGATAAAAACTGGGACAGATGTGCCTAAGTGGTTGGCAAATGTATTGCTTAACGTTGTGGGCATGTGTTTTGGTAGAACACTTGGGTCCAGAATTAGAGTAACTTGTCCTATTCAAATTTGCAGAGGTTAGCACTCACAAATAAGGCTGCCCCCTCCAAGTGGATGTTAAGACCAAAAGGAGAACTACTTTAAATGATGTCAGTGTCCATGACGCCTTTTTCAATGGCTCAAAAAGGGAAGGTCATTCTCACATTGTGACACTAGTTCAGGTCCCATGTAGGAAAACTGTGGACTCTGAGAGGAAAAATTTGCTCTATTCAGGAACCTTTTAATATGCAGATGCGCAGATAATGGCCACTTTGCAGACTCAAGATTACCAACAGAGCCTCTACTTGTCTTGTAAGAGTGTTTGGTCTTAAGGGTTATTAATGAGGAAGAATACCCAACCTAGGAGAGGCTGCAGCAGTTTGCTTTTACCTGAGCCTACTGGGAAGAGCAAGATTCTGCCCTATCTATCCTTTTCCCCACTGAGTTAACTGAACTCAGCTTGCAGCAGCAGTTAGCAGTTAGAAGTTAAATTTCTATACCACTTATCCATGCTAAGCACTCCCTAAGCAGTTTACAATGTGTATAGCTAATTGCCCCCAACAAGCTGGGTACTCATTTTACCGACCTATGGAAGCAAGGACGGCTGAGTCAACCTGGAGCCCTGCAGCATTGAACTCACAACATTGTGGCTGCAGTACTGGTATTTAATCACTGCACCACCAGGGCTTAGTTAAAGTAAGCTGAGGACAAATGGAGAAAGTGGGAGGAAGAGAGAACAACTGGGACATTTTAAAAGCAACTGAAAAAGTGGGACAACAGAGGCTTAATTTAGATTGTCCCTGCCAATTGGACAGTTGGATGTCCTCTTGTCAAACCACCTTCAACACTCTTGAGAATTTTCTCTCTTGACCATGGACAGTAGACAGTTTGGAGGATTGGAGAGCTCTGGTGCCTCAGCAGACTACAAGCCCAAGGATTGCACAAGATGGAGCCATAGCAGTTAACAGTGGAATCACAGTGCTAGAATTGTGTAGTGCAGAATTGGTTCAGGCAACTCTGGAATTTCATATTTTCAAAAATGAGGATCAGTGACTGCACATTCTCTTGCCCCAGCAGTCCTAACCTGAAACCTAGGTGAGCCTAAACCTATTAACATCACAAGTCTGTTAAAATGTGAGTCACACTGACTTCATCAAATCCTATTCTCAGGTAAAACAGTATAGGATTGAAACCTAATTCTGCCCTCTGCTCATACCCTCCATCCGTGATGTGATGAAGAGATGTTCAACAGTAAAACAGGCAATCTCAGGAGGTGGTAAGCTCTCTTTGGTTGAAGGATCAGCAGCTGCCTGTCAGGGATCATTTAACTGGGCATTCCTGCACTGGCAAGACAGTTTGACTGGATGTCCTTAAGAGTGCCTTCCAATTCCCATGAGTCTATGAAGAAACAGCATGGAAGAGCCCTAGGGCTGAAGTACTGTATCCGGAGATACTTTGATGTTTACATGTATTTATTATCCTTCTGTACCCCATTCTGTCTTCCAGTTCAATGATTCTACAAAGACGTTGTGGTTACAGTATCCGGCCATTCGCTTCCCTGTCCTGCTTTGCCCTTAAGATCTTGTCTAATGAAGAATTCCGGAGAACTTGAAAGCTTGCTCACTGTTTTTGTGAGAGTCTGGAAGTCCCCAACAAAGGCATTTCCTAATGGTGCATTTTCTTACACAGCTTCATTTCTCTTTTCATTATCTAGGAGTCATCACTCAGAGAGAGAGGGGAAAAAAACCCTGTCTTTTGAAGGATAAAACATTTAGTGCGTGTCTTCAAGAAATCTTCACTGTGTTCTCATTGTTCCCTCTTGTGACGCACGTCGGTGAGCAAGAAAATAAATAGTTTAGACTGTCAACTTTACTGGCTTCTCAACAAGAAAAATGTGACTCCTGAAGAATTCTTGACAGATTATTCTCTAAACAGGGGTAGGAACTGTGTAACCCTCCAAATGTTGTTGGGTACTCCAGCTCCCAGCATCCTTCACCATTGGCCATGCTGACTAAGGCTGCTAGGAGATGCATTCCAGCAACAACTGAAGGGCCACACCACTTCCATCCTTCGTCCAAAATTACAAGGAAAGTAAAATTTAGCAAGAACCAACACAGACATACAGCAAGGGTGGGCAACTGTGCACCTCTACCACCCTAGCAGGCAACACTACTGAGCCCAAGGTGACCAAAACAGAAGCTAGATCACCTCTGGTTTCACTGGCAAGTGGTTTTCCCATTAGTTGCTTCAAGAGTTTGGAGGGTAGGTCATGGGACTGTGGTTTTTAAGGGCAAAAGACTGCTGCCCACTTTGAACAGACTGAGGGGATGAAAGCTCACCCATTTTTTTTAAATGAGACACTTTAGGGGGAGTTGGAGGGCTTTATTTATATATTTATTTATTTTTCATTTGCACCCCTCCTTTCTCCCAGAGTGGGATCCCACGAGGACTCCCAGAAGAATCAGTTAAAATCCAGAACAATGAAGCTCTAAAAACAGTTAAAATCTTCACGTAGAACAATACGAAAACATCTTAAAACCATACAAAAGTTCAGAAATATAAATAAATAAAGCATCCCAATAAAAGCTTCCCTGCTTATATCTTAAAAGCCTGCTTGCCTGCCTGTGAAAGAAAAGCAGGGAGGGGGCCAGGCTGGCCTCCCATGGAAGGGAGTTCCAGAGGTTGGGAGCTGTCACTGAGAAGGCTCTTTCACATGTCCTCACCAAGCAGCCCTGCAATGGTCGCGAGACCAAGAGAAAATCTTCCTCAGCAGATCTTAAGACTCTGGCAGGTTCATTTAGGGTTGCACTCATGGGTCAGGCAGACCACATACATCCCATAGACCACACTAATCCTGGTGTCTAAACACAATCAAAATTCATTTTGTTGGTTCTTGTGGGCTTTTCGAGCTTTGAGAGACCGTGTTCTGGTTGTATTTTCTCTTGACGTTTCGCCTGCATCTGTGGCTGGCATCTTTAGAGGAATGGTGAATTGGAAGTGGAGTGGAGAATATATTCATTTTGTCTCTTGCTTCAGAGGAAATTTCAGGGGCAACTGAAAGGGATACTGAATTCTTGACATACTCGACAAAGGAAGACTTATGCAAGCATGCCGGCAAATTCCCAACCCTCTGGAGCATTATCAATAAACTGATGTACAATGTAGGTCCATTTCTAAATCCTTAGGCAAAGAAAGACAGCCTTGGTCACAACTTCAAGGGTGAGGGCCTCATGTGAAGGTACATGCTGACATGACCACAACCTCTTTCCCGGTGCCAGATGAAAAGGTCTGAAAATAAACTCTGCAAGGATCAAACACACCTCTCCAGCAAGAATGCAGTCTTAACAGGAGAGAACAAGATGCACTTGCCTGTACTGGAATTCACTCCTTCTACCACCATGCTTCTGTTTTGTTTTGGTGAATCCACATAAACCAAACATACTTTCCCAGCCGTACAACGCCTACTCGCCTGGGATGGTGTTTTGGCAAGACAAGCACGTCATGCGCTCAGCAAAAAGCCTGTGGCAGCAAGTCCATGGGGAGAACACAGATCTCTCCTTTGGTTAGCATATCCTCTAGCATTTCAGAGATGAAAACCAGAACGTGTGCAGCCAAGCAACTTCAGGGTGTGGTCAAGATGGCAAAAGCTACTATTGAGGAAGAACAGACCGGACAGGAAAGGGTGAAGATGTTTGCTTTTGCCTGAATCTACTGGGAAGAGCAAGATTCCACCCCCACCTCTCCTCCCCCCATTAACTGAGTGTAAACTACTTTTGCACTTTGAACTCACTTTGCAGCAACTGAAGTAAGCTGAGGACTCTTTTCCTGTAGTTTGAATCCACTGCTCTGTGACCTAGTCTCTGGAGTGGCAGAAAACAGGCTTGCTCCATCCTCCATATGACATTCCTCCAAATATTTAAACATGGCTATCATGTCCCCATTTAACCTTCTCAAGGTAAACATACACAGCTCTCTAAGCCACTCCTCAAAGGACAGGGTTTCCAGGCCTTTCACCATTCTGGTCACCCTCCTCTGGACACATTCCATCTTGTCAATATCCTTCTTGAATTGTGCTGCCCAGAACTGGATACTGGTGTACCTTTACAGCTCTAGAATCCCCCAGCTAGCATGGTCTTGGGTAAGGAATCTGCTCAGGATTTTGATCCAAATGTCCTATCTAAAGTGCTGGACTCAGTCTCAAAAATATGGTAGAGGACTTTCGACAGGACCTTAAAAGTCTAGACCAAAACCCAGAGTAGATTTACTTTTCCACTGATATTGGGGCTACTAGCTGCCACTAACCATGTCTGATTGGAAAATCTGGGAGTGGTAATCAAAAAACGAACTTTTCTGAACATTCTTCTGAAATCATTCCTTTGAACAGTTATGCACAGCCCTTCCCAATCTGTGATTAGGATTCAGAGGAATAAGGGGTGGTCCTTGCATAACCAGCCCCAAAGAGCAGATTTGGGGTACCATGAAAGGGTAGCAATTGTTTACTTCTTCAAAAAAAGAAATGCTTATCATCATTGTACTGTGATGACTAGAGGGGTCTGTTGGATTTTTTTTGGCTCAAGAGTCAAAATACCTTGTCAAGCAACATAACTTGAGTGGCTCTGGGTGCCACATACCTTAATGTGAGTGAGCACAGGTTGTGTGCAGGCCACTTGCTGCAGCCAATATGGTCTAGAGGTTGCAGCACTGGACTGGAACTCCAGGAGACCAGGATTCGAATCCCTGCTTGGATGGCCTTGGGTAAGCCACTCTCTCTCAGCCTCAGAGGAAGGCAAAGACAAACCCTTTCTGAACAAATCTTGGTAAGAAAACCCTATGATAGGTTCACTATAGGGCTGCTGCAAACCGGAATGACCTGAAGGCATGCAGCAGCAACGACCCAGGCATCCAAGAGTGTGAACACTTTAGGAAACACTTTTAGGATTTTGCTGTGGACAACTTAACCGGTTACTAAAGACTTCCCTCACCTCTGTGAGTGTGTAAATGTCAGCGTTCAAATAATTAAACCAAATTTGTCTGCCTTGCACATGGAAATACCTCTTGATCTGGATAAGTGGGCATCACTTAAACTTAAGTATTTGGAGTAAGGCTAATATACTTAAGATGAAAGGTTAACGACAGATATTATATTTAAAATGATAGATCTATGTGGTTGGAGACTGCCTGTCTTTCCTAATGCTAATAGCTTACACTCCAAGGCTGGGAAGATAAACATTCAGCAACTATCATTCACAACCATCAAAAGATCTCAGTGCTTTAAAACCACTCATAAGTGTGTATTTTATAGATATTTGCCTCTGTTTTATGTTTTATAGTGCATTCAATTTGCCTTTATATAATGGGCCTTTTGTTTTAGCCCTCTGATGTTTTTAATCCATGCTTTTAAATAAATGTTTATATGGATTTAAATTCTACAGGTAGTTTAATCTTAACTTATTTTAATCTTAACCTTTGGGGTATTTTTAAGCTATATGTGGTTTTACTTGTATTTTTTTTTTATTCTGTAAGTTGCTTTGAGGCCCAGTAATTCTTGATTTTTATAGCCATCATCTTCAAGAAAATTTGGGATTTTTTAAAAAAAATATGGACAGTTTACACCAAGGTACATGCCTAGCCCACACTCATATAGTATGGATTCTCTTTCTTCCCCCTGTTTCTTTCACCTTTCTCCCCTCTTTTGATTGTTAAGCTTTTAAAAATTCCAGTTCTAAAAAATGCTTTTTCATCTGAAAATTGCAGAAATGCCTTAAAACTCCCCCAAAACATGACAGTTTGGCTCCATGTCACCCTATGACACCCCTAATCTGCCCCACCAAATGACAGGAAATCAGTGGAACCAGGAACTGGAGGTGATATGATGTCACAGAATCATGGAGTTGGAGGAGACCCCAGGGACCATCCAGTCCAACCCCATTCTGCCATGCAGAAACCCACATCAAAGCATTCCTGACAGATGGCCATCCAGCCTCTGCTTAAAAACCTCCAAAGGAGGAGACTCCACCACGCTCCGAGGCACCATGGTTCACCGCTGGACAGCTCTGACTGTCAGGAAGTTCTTTCCGAGGTTTAAGTAGAATCTCCTTCCCTGCAAGCTTGAATCCATTGCTCCTTGTCCTAGTCTCTGGAGCAGCGGAAAACAAGCCCGCTCCCTCCTTGACATATCCCTTCAAATATTTAAACATGGCTATCATGTCCCCTCTTAACCTTCTCTTTTGCAGACTAAACACATCCAGTTCCCTAACCTGCTCCTCATAGGGCATGGCTTCCAGACCCTTCACCATTTTGGTCACCCTCCTCTGGACACGTTCAAGCTTGTCAATATCCTTCTTGAAACGAAGTGCCCGATGCAAAATAGAGTGGTACCATTACCTCCCTTGATCTAGACACCATATTCCTGCTGATGCATTTCCAGGTTGCTAGCAATGTGCTGATACAGACCACCAGGGTGGGACAAGGATGAATATGGACCCTGTTCTCATTGGCAGAACCACCTCTGCATATTGATTGCCTAAGAAAACTCTGTGAATTTCATAGAGCCACCATAAGTTGACAGGTGACATGAAGGTGTGTGCATATGTACACACATGTTTAAATAAAAAAGTTTTAGCCTGTGATTCTAGGTATGATCATAGAGTCATAGATGTGGAAGAGACCATAAAGGCTATTCAGTCCAATCCTCTGCCATGCAGGAATATACAATGAAGCATTCCCAGGAGATGGCCATCCAAACTCTGTTTAAAAACTTCCAAAGATGCACCACACTTCCAGGCAGTGTATTTACCTGAGAGAAAGCCCCACTTAACATAGCATGATTTGTGTCCAGTTCTGGGCACCCCAATTCAAGAAAGACATGGTCAAGCTGGAGCAAGTCCAGAGGAGGGCGACCAAAATGGTGAGGGGCCTGGAAGCCATGCCCTATGAGGATAGACTTAGAGAGCTGGGTATGTTTAGTCTGCAGAAGAGAAGGTTAAGAGGGGACATGACAGCCATGTTTAAAGATTTGAAGGGATGCCACGTAGAGGAGGGAGAGGGCTTGTTTTCTGCTGCTCCAGAGACCAGGACAAGGAGCAATGGATTCAAGTTGCAGGAAAGGAGATTCCACCTGAACCTCAGGAAGAACTTCCTGACAGTCAGGGCTGTCCGGCAGTGGAATCTGCTGCCTCGGAGTGTGGTGGAGTCTCCTTCCTTGGAGGTTTTTAAGCAGAGGCTGGATGGTCATCTGTCAGGAGTGCTTTGAGGGTGTTCCTGCATGGCAGGGGGTTGGACTGGATGGCCCCTGGGGTCTCTTCCACCTCTACATTTCCACGATTCTATACTTTCAGCCGAACATACATTTATGACCGTATATGAGCTTCCTGTGGTTTTAAGATCATTCAGGGAGAGTTTTCTTTCAGTCCCAACACTACACAGGTCTCTCTGTTGAGGACATTAATAACCTGTGCCATCTTGATCACATTCTGGTGTTGCAAGGCCAAATATGTCCTGATTTTCATTTGATAAATGTTGGAGGCTATACATATCCTTGGAATTCCAATATAAATACAGTAGTAGAAAGTAAATCCCTCATTCAAATCCAGCTTTTGGAATGAACATGTTGATGTTTGGGAGTGAAAATAATCCAACCATTAGCTTTTTGGTGTGCTAAAGGCAGTTCAGGGCAAGACATTAGCTTGAGGGACATATTTGTCCATGTTAAGTGACAACATTAAAACCCTGCAATAAACGAAGCCGGCATGCTATCTCTTCACGCCACGCAGGTGGATCAGGAACAATTAACCAGAGATGGAGTTGCCCTTTTTTCTTTCAAGTGGTTGACTTTGGCTTTCTCAGCAATTAACTTTCTGCTGGCATCCGCCTGGGGAAATCTGATCGGTAAACTCCGTTTTGTAGCCCGACAGTTACAAATCACAAAAGCCATAAAAATTCAGAGTTTCCTCCCTGAGATAAGGGAAAAGCTGAATTTCCAGGCTTCCGCAAGAGATAGCATTGCCAAAAATGTCTTGACGAGCTCCCCGTCAGACAAGCTCTCTTAGGAGCCCGACAGTTACTCCGTAAGGATTTATGGCCAAAAGAACCAACACAATCCTTTTTTTTAAAAAAAAACAACAGCGCACACATAAAAATTAAAAAAAGAAAATCCTAATGTTGAGTCTAACCACAGTCTTTTATTTGATGAAATCAAGTAACTTGGTAACATGTTCTCCTCCACCCTTTCCTTTTACTCAGGCTTTACTCACCCACACAGAAACCACATCAGAGTGACTTTCTCTGTGACCTTGACACCCACTTTTTTTGGTGGATCTGCTCACAATCAAGTTGCTTACTGCTTTACTAGGTTTTTGTTTTGTTTTGTCTTTTGTCCTAAAAAACCCAGGGGAAACGAGGCTTCATGAAAACAGAAAGGAGCATCGTCTTGTTTTTTCCCCTTTGTGCATAAAAGAAGTATCGTGTCTAAGGTTGCCAGGTCACAGTGCCTGGCCCGGAGTCTCCAATTTCCATGGCACTTCCCTAGCCAGGAGAATGCAAGTTCTCCCCTATGGGATGGGGCCGGGTGCAGCTTCAGGCAAGAGGAAAGGGCTGTGTACAGAACTCCACCTCACCTAGTAGAGCAGCAAGCCTTAATTGATTTGTTGCTGCAACTTCATCAAGTCCAGAGGAGGGTGACCAAAATGGTGAGAGGCCTGGAAGCCATGCCCTATGAGGATAGACTTAGAGAGCTGGGGGTGTTTAGTCTTCAGAAGAGAAGGTTAAGAAGGGACATGAGAGCCATGTTTAAATATTTGAAGGGATGCCATGTAGAGGAGGGAGAGGGCTTGTTTTCTGCTGCTCCAGAGACCAGGACAAGGAGCAATGGATTCAAGCTGCAGGAAAGGAGATTCCACCTGAACCTCAGGAAGAACTTCCTGACAGTCAAGGCTGTCCAGCAGGGGAATCTGCTGCCTCGGAGTGTAGTGGAGCCTCCTTCCTTGGAGGTTTTTAAGCAGAGGCTGGATGGCCATCTGTCGGAAGTGCTTTGAGGGTGTTCCTGCATGGCAGGGGGTTGGACTGGATGGTCCCTGGGGTGTCTTCCAACTCTACATTTCTATGATTCTATGATTCTATACTTGCAAAGGATCTCAAGGGGGAAAATCTAGGGGGAAAACTGCACTCTTTAGACAAGACTTCTGTCTTAGCTTCCAAACAGGAAAGCACATTCTTTCTCCCTGCTTCTCTCTGTTTAAATGACAAGCTGGGAGTGATGGTAGTTGGTACTTAATGACATCCCTAGGGACCATCTCTAAGTGTTAATTGTTGGCTCCAGAAACCTCAGGGCCTGGGATGATTCAGTACTGGCAGCCCTAATACTGTCCAAACTAAGGGAAGTAATAGCACTGCTCTATTCCGGTTTTCTCAGACCTCACCTGAAATACTGTGTCCAGTTCTGGGCACCATATTTCAAGAAGGATACTGACATGCTTTAACCTCTCCTCATGGGAGCTGCATCGAATCACACAATCATATTGCTGGAAGAGACCCCAAAGGTCATCCGGTCCAACCTCATTCTGCCATGTAGGAATTCACAAACAGAGCACTCTCAACAGAGGGCCATCCAGTCCCTCTTAAAATAGGGGTATGCTTTTCATATCGCTATCAACTTTTGCCAACTTTCTCTGAAATCATTCAAACATAGCTATGCCAAGGTTGGGGCAAATTGAGGAGAGACAAATTAAGAGAGCTGCCCTCTCCATAAGAATTCTGACGCCTCCAAATGAAATTTTCCTTCAGTCTCCAAATTTCTAGCACTGACATAACTTAACACACCCCCCCCCAAAAAAAGAGGCAGGCAAAGTTTGCAGCACATCTGAGAGTTCTAGGTATCAATAATTTTCAATGACTCATTTTCTGCAATGCTAAAAATTTGGGGACTGAAGGAAAATTTTATGGGGGACAGAATTTTTATTTGGAGAGCCAATGCCTCACCCCCCACTGTTAGCCACATCCCTAAGCTACATACAGCCTTCTTTAAGGAACTCGGAGGGTCTAAAAAGGCAATAGCCAGGTAACTGGTCACCACAAGTTCTTCTAAACCTATTGACTGCTGCCTACCTTTTCCTGAAGGTCCACCACTTAGTAAAAGTCCTTCTCCAGTTCTCTGGACCAATCTGTGCACCTTCCAAGAACCAGGACCCTAATTCTCCATTTGGAGGAAGGACAGAATGAATAATAATAGAAAATAATGCCTAGAATATGTACTTTTAAATACATTATTCTTACAAATGGAGTTACAAGGTCCTGAAGTGAACTATAAGGGGCTTCTTTATTTTCACTAATTTAAGAGCTGGGGAAAAAAACATAAAAAGAGATGAAACCATCAATATAAGCAAATATATAAGCGATATAAATAAAATAAAATAATTTAGTCTCCTCTAACCCTATGTGAGGTTTGCAAGCCAGCATGGTGTAGTGGTTTGAACATTGGGATATGACCCTAGAGACCAGGGTTCAATTCCCCACTCAGCCATGGAAACTCCCTGGGTGACCTTGGGCGCATCACACATTCTCAGCCCCAGAAAACCCCATAATAGGTTTTGCCTTAGGGTTGCCATGTCAGAAATGACAACACCAACTCTCCATAGAAAGACAGTTTGGTGTAGTGTTATGTTGGGCTACAACTCTGTAGACCAGCATTCAAATTCCAACTTGACCATGGGAAACCACTAGGCAAGTCACACTCTCTCAACCTCAAAGCAAGGCAGAGGTAAACCTCTCTGAACAAATCTTGCCAAGAAAACTCTGTGACAGGGTCATCTTAGGGCTGCCATAAGTCAGAAATAATTAGAAGGAACACAAGAATAATACTACATAGTCCAAAGAAGACAAAGGCTTTTACTCGCATAAAAAAGAACTGAGAAAAGGAAACCAAGACCAATTACAATTACAATTAATTACAATGAGATACTACATATAGTCTTGCATGAATGTTGACTAGCAGTTTTTAGACATAATATGTGTGGGGGAGTAAATAGGTGAACACATTGTCTTAAATACTTTATTTACAATTCTAAAAGAAAATATTCCATAAGCCAACATTTCCCCCCTTTTTTTCTGATTAAAAAAAATAAGGCTTGAAGAGGGACAATGAAGAAAAACAGGTCTGAATTTTTTTGTTTTCCCTTTCAGGCCTTCACATCACTGTTCGTCGCTATTAACAAAAGAAAAGTGCCTCTGAACATGTGCAAAGCAGCTACGGCACTGAGGAGCTGCAGGAACCCAAACACACACACTAAGGATTAGGTCTTCTGTAATCTCAGAACCTCTGAGAAGAAAGAAACGTACTAGCTGGAAACGTAGCAAGCAAGATCATAAAAAAAATCCATGGGTCTTACTGAAGGTGAGTGGAAGCTCTTACATTCGTAGGAATAAAGGAGACTGCTTTGGCATAAAGTCTATGGTTTTTATAAATTAGGAGCAGTTCTCCAGCATCCTACGCCTGGGTCCCACTTTCCTGCTCAACTTCCAACTACTCTACTCATCTCTTGGCTCTGAAGATCTTCAGTAGTCACTGCTTCAAAACCATCATTCTCATTTCATCTCCATAGCCATAACGGTTAGCTGCTTGCTTTTTCCTAAAGGTGAGCATCAAACCTCTCAAGCCCCAAACTATGGCTGCATCTCATCTCTGGCACACTGCAAATGCAGAAGCATGGAGTACACAAAGTCCTGGGCACCATCACACAGTAAAATCATCAAAGTATGACATCCTAATTGGGGCACAGAAAATTGTAGAAGCCACCTCTCTCAGAATACCTTCACAGAATCATAGAGCTGGAAGAGACCACAAGGGCCATTGAGTCCAACTCCCTGCCATGCAGAAATGCACCATCGAAACATTCCTAACAGACGGCCATCCAGCCTCTGTTTAGAAACCTCCCAAGAAGGAGACTCCACCACATTCCCAGGCAGTGTATTCCACTGTTGAACTGCTTTTACCATCAGGAAGTTCTTCCTAATGTTTAGATAGAATCTCTTTTCCTGAAGTTTTAAGTCATTGCTCCATGTCCTAGACTCCAGAGCAGCAGAAAACAAGCTTGCTCCATCCTCCATATGACATTCCTTCAACTATTTAAACAAAGCTATCATGTCCCCTCTTAACCTTCTCTTCCCCAGGCTAAACATACCCAGCTCCCTAAGCCTCCTCTCATAGGGCTTCACGGTTTCTAGGCTTTCTACCATTTTGGTTGCCCTCCTCTGGACATGTTCCAGCTTATCAATATGCCTCCTGAGCTGTGGTGCCCAGAATTGGACACAGTATTCCAGGTGGGATTTGACCAAAGCAGAATAGAGTAGTACTATCACTTCCCTTGACCCAGACAATATACTCCTATTGATGCACCTTGGCTCTAAGGACACCTCCATAAGCCAGGCACTTGGAAAATTTGGTTCCACTAGGCCAGCAGCATTTCTGTTCCCAAAAGTAATCTGCCCAAGCTGTCTAGAGGGCATGATGAATTTTAGTTCATTGTTGATGGGACAAGATTTTTCACTGCAGCTGATGGTAACAAGTTCATTTAAAAGATGAACAAGAGGCCACAAGCGGGAGCTGGTGGCTTCCATGTCATTGGAGTGGTGACTCTACTTTGGGTTATAGCCTGAACTTTAAAGGAGCGACCCAAAATGTTGAACTTATTTTGAGGATAGGATTCAGCACCCTGGACAGATCCTACTAAATTCAATCTGAAATACAGAACACATTCACCTCTCCACTGATGTGGAAGCTACCATTTGCCACATGGCACACCCAGCTCTATCTTTCAGCAGAGTTTTCTGCCACTCCCTGATTCCCAGTATCTGCTGCCTGATGATCATCAGAATGTCAACATGGGACACTGGACAAGATGGATTCATCAGGATCTCAATCTAACATAGATAAAGGATCAACTCTTAGACGTCATGAAGAGTCAGATGTAAATGCAGCTAAATACTACATTCTACTGCATGTCAACTGTGGCATACTATAAAAAAAAAATAACATTACATGGCAGCTCTCAAATATGTTACTAATTTCTGGCAAATTTCTGTTGAAAACCATCATTACACATCAACTGCCAAACACTGTCCCATATCAACTGTCAAGGATCCAGTAATGAAACCAAGCATCACAAGATGTCAAATTCTTCTTTAACGCACTTGGTAAATGACTCGCAAATCTTTGACTGCTCACACAATTCTCAGAAAAATTTATTTCAATTCTAACCTAAAACAGTAACTGAAACTTGAAAGCCCAGTTTAAGATGGCCAAAAATTAAGAGAATATCTATGGAAACAGACGCTACAGGCCCAATTCTATTCCAGTAGCCTAAGCTGGAAGAAGAGCTTCTGTCTTTGAGAGATCTCAGAGACTAACCTGTATTATCCACGCCAGAAATGACATACATAGAGAAGGAAGTGGCTTTTCTGAATGCTTTCATCCCCACAAGGAAGGAACATGAGTGCATTTTTTTAAAACAACTGTCTATACAAATGAAATGGGTTTATACCAAGTCAGATCACAGCTCCATTGAGCTCAGTGCTAATTGAACATAGCTTTCTAAGGTCTCTGGCAGTGGTATTTTCCAAAGGTCTCAACCTTTGGGGGCTACTTTTGGGGCAACAACTTCCTGGATCCTGTAGCTAGCATGTGGACATGTGGGCTGGAGGATTCTGGGAGTTGTCATCAAAAAAAGAACAACATTTCTCAGCTCTCTTCTTCCTCACCTCTTACCTGATCTGGAGATGGTGGGGACTGAACTTGGGAACCTCTGCTTCAAAAGCAGGGGCTTTGTTCCAACAGCCCCTCTATGTGAGCATCTTTTGGCATTCATTAGAGGCTAAACTGCCACCCCAATATTTTATTATTTGGATCCATACCTTACCACTGACAAGAATTCACCTGCCAGCCTAAAGTAAACATCATTTCTGAGTGTCATACATGTATGCCTTGAGAAGCAACATGGGGACAACTGAAACAGACAGGGTTGTGTGCTGAGGATGACTCAAGTCTATGAGCTGCATGTCACCCTGCCTGTTTTTGAAGGCCCGAATTAAACCTTCTAGCCACAAAATTTGCTACAGCAGAAAAAGGAGCACGTTTCACACAAAGCACATTCCCATCAGTTTTCACATTGGCAGAGTGTTTTAAACCACAAGCCGGGTTTTACGGAGAAACGGCCTCTCCCTGTGTGTGTATTCAAGGGCAGTGTCTCCCACCACTGTGTCAAACTCAAAGGTGTGGCAGAAGCAGGGGGCCACAGTGCAACTCCCACAGGGTCTGGGAGCAATGCAGACCACCCTAGAAACTGACCTCCTTTGATGCATGCAAAGGGGTTCTGAGCGCTCAAACAGCCCTCCCCAACACACTGGTATAAAAGCAAGGCATTGTTACCAACCATTTATATGAGAAACTGCTCCTCCTTTTTAACAAGACTGGAAAAGCTAATGTCATTCTAAACCAGAATCATGCAAGGAACTCTTTTTTTCCCTCCGGTACCTAATATTCAGAAAAGCCACTCTGTCTGAAACACATTCTTCCGCAGCAGAGCCCTTCGCTGATGTCAGGCTAAATCAGCCAGCAAGGGTGGGTAGACAGAAGACAATCCTCGGGCACAGTCCTTCTAGCCTTAGTCTTCCATCTCTAAAAGAGGCACTGCAATAACCTTTTCCTGGCCGTACTGTGTGAGAGCAAATCCCCACATGGGCCAAAGAGCATGCTAAAAGTCTAATACAGAAAGGGCCAAACTGACCACGGACGGAACAGAACAAATATACTGAATTAAACGACATTTAACTCACCGCTCTGTTGAGCTCGTGGAGTTCCACATAGACCTCAGGAGTTAATTCCATCTCAGGCTCCATGGAAGCATAACTCCACTCTCAGGTTCTTTATCCATTTGCTGTCTTAGCTGCTTCTCTTTGGTGGGCAATGCTATAAGCAAAAAAGAAGGAAGGAATGAGAAATATATCCACTGTGGCTTCTAGTCTCAATTTTGTCCTCTTCTCAGAATCAGTAGGCCCGCATTTTAGACAGAACAAAGCATGTGGGGAGAAATTAATAATTTTTGTCTATTTCTTTTCTCTACTGGTTGGAAAACCAAGTACTTCCTCACTAATGCCAATCTGGCAGCTGCTGTCGAGAGAACCAACTTGCTCCTGCAATCTGGCACTTGCTGTTGATCCATGATAATGCAGCTGGGAGACCCCAGCCAAGAGATTCAAAAGAGCGCCGTCTGATTTTACATGAAACAACACAACGTGTTCAGTTCTCTGCTCTACAACGGCCAGTACACTGTCTTCCAATTTTCTAAGCCCGGGTTTTTCTATTTGATCTCCCAAAAGCAAAGCCGCGGAAGAAGAGTATTAAAAATCCAGCGCGAACGGTTCGTACTCCACATATTACAGAACGGAGTGCACGTTCTCTCCCAGCTGCGTACACAATGGGGCTGATCTGGCATCGTGGTTCTCCCCCCTCACCACTCCACAGTTCAAGAAGCTGCCTTGAGTTTGATTTCATAACAGGCTCTCCACTAACCACCTACTCACACATCACAGAATGGGTTTACTTTGAAAGCTCTCAGGAAATCGCCCTCGGTTGCCAACGAAATCCACGCTACCAAGAACTAAAAGAAACAGAACAAAAGAAAGAGACTCTTTCTCTTTCGACTGCAGAGTCTTCCATCACTTCGAAATCCAGCCACACTTGCTGCCTCTGACCCAAAGCTCATGTGCACACATGCAGACCTTTCAAAAACGGAATTTAATCATTTCTAGGGAAGTTCAGGAATATTTGCAGAGTCTGGGCTTAACAATGGTGATGGGCTGTTAATGGACCCTCTATGAACAGAAGCAGTATATCTCCAAGTACAAGATACCGAAGACATGCAACAGGAGAAAAGCATTTGCCTTTGTTCCTTACTTATGAGCATCCCAAGGCACTGCCTGGTCAGAGTTGGATGGACTTGTCCCGCAAAGTCCTGTTTTTCTCTTCCACAAACTTCCCCTGCTGGGGTCCTTCAGATGTTTTAGATTACAACTCCAATCACCTCGGTCAGCATTACATAGTCCAACATATCTGGAGGATACTAGGTGGAGAAAACTGTTCTTAAGCATCACTGTCATCCATCTAATTCTCTTCATCCATCATGAGCTCTATACTTTTTGCTGGGTTTGCCCTCACAACAACTCCACGGAGCATGTTACTACAATTCCCACTGTTAGGATGGGGAAAATGAAGCTAAAAGAAAACTACCACAGCAGAGTATGAGTTTGGATCCAAAGCCCTCACATCCAACTGATTCACTTCTGAAGTGTGCTAGTTCAAGATATTACCAATAGAATCTGTAACCACCATTATCTGTGGTTTTATGGAGACCAGGAAGATGTTGTTCATATCCAGCATTAATGATCGACAAATGATCAACTGATCAAAATGAAGGAAAACAACAATCGATGGGGAACTGCCTAACAACTATGGATTAAAGAATACTCATACATTTTCCCAGACTCAAGAGGAAAAGATGCCTCAACACCTGTTCAGAAAATGGTCTGCAAGGTCCCTCTCCTAATATGAGGACTTCTCTTTGCAAAAAGATATGGTTGCATTTTGTGCAAAATTTTGACTTTTTGGTACAAAAATGCAGTTGTAGCGTTCTTTTGCAAGTTCCTCAGTGCCAAAAAAAAAAAAAAAGTTAATTGAAGCAAGCACAATGTATATTTGTACAGCAGGGGGAAAAAATTGAAATCCTTCAACCTAGCATAAAAGAACAAAATAAATAACAATGAACATCCCTTCCTAGACCATTTTGGCCAGTGCTGCGATGGCAGTGCCTTGTATTTCTCCAAATAACCCAATACAACTTGATCTGAATGGCAGTCCCTCACTGTAGTGTGAGACAGAAGATATCTTCCATATCATCTCCTATGTCCCCTTTCTAGCTAGAGATAACAATGATGGCACCTGGGTATATCCTACATGCGAAACAGGTACCACGCGGTCCCTTTTCTTGGCACTGAATGGCAAACATCAAATCAGAGAAACATCAGACACAGAAGAAAACAACCACCCACAGCCAGCTGTCCAAAGGAGTCCTGAACTAAAAATGTGCTTTAAAAAAAAAAATCCCCAGTACCACACTTACATGCTGGTGTTCTCTTATCACTCCATCAGCTAATGCAGAAAGCCAATCTGGGTGCTCAGCGGGGTTAGGCCAACACTGCTGCTTTCTTCTAACTCAGCAAAGAGGGTCTTCTTACTCAGCAAAGATGATACAATTGTCCACTCTTTTGACTGCAAGGGGGGCTCACCAAATCCATCCACAATCCTTAAACCCAGCTTCCACTTGTGCTTCCAAAGTGGTTGGTTTTGATAAAGGAGAGCAGATGGAAGACAGCAAATTCAGGCCCTTGACTGAGGATAACTGGGTTTTTCCTCCCCTTTTCGAAAGTTTTGCTTTTCTTAGAAGGTTGGTGGGAATTAAAAAAAAAAATTCTAGAAAACCTGCTAGCTTCGAGGGAAAAGACTCCTGCAACACTCATTCCTTGAAAACGGTAATCATTCAGCCCTTCGACTCTTGAAATCATTCACTGGCCAAGGATGAGAACGAAATGCACATCTCCAGAGAAGGGATCTGGGCTCCGATTAGCATACAAAGGCGGCAGAGCAAAGCCACGTGCCTCCCTGACCGCCAAGAGAACACCCCCGTCCGACTCATCCAAACCACAGAGTGACTGGTGGAGAATGATTTCCTCTCCTTTCCAGCCCCTGCTGTGTGCTGCACACCACTGAGACATCCCCAAACCCTTTTTTGGCTCAGATGGAGATTCCAAGCTGAGTTTACTCCGCACTGTAAAAACGAAGGCAGCCAGTGTACCAGAATCCTCGCTCTTGAGTCAGCCCTCAACTATACACAGAAGGAAATTAGTCAGAAAGGCAGGCAGCACATGGCTGGTTGTGAGTCTCCTCTTAAGCTCTCGTGCAATGCTGCCGCTTCTGAGAAATGCAAGATCCTGGCAACGCCCAAAGAACAGGAAAATTCCACACACCAAGGAAAAGAAAAAGAGAAAGCAAAGAGCGATGTATGCAGGGGGAAGGGATGAGAGGAAGAAAGAGGATCCATAAAAAGTATGGTGTCAGTGGAAATGGTTTATTAAAGTTGATTTCGCACCAGAGCCTGTGCAACCAAAATAGCGATGGAGGGGAGAGGACGGATGGAGAGAGAAAGCATTTTGTACGCAACCACAAACACATACACATGCACGCACAAAACAAAACCAGGCCCTTTGCTGTGTGTGACGAGAAAAATAATTAGAAGAACAGAGAGAATTTGAACAGTGACTGGGGAAGGGATGGAATTAACTCTTTGAAGGTTTGTGTTATAATACAGAAAAAAAATAAATCCTGGGTTCTTTTAAAAGGCTTTGGTCTCTGGAAACCGTTAGTCCACTAATTGAGGAAAGTGAGGGAGAACAACCAGAACCTCATCTCCTCCAATGTTTCACAGACTAAAACTGAGACACATGTGGCCAAGACAGCAAAATATATTAATGAGGAAGAACATACAAGTGAGGAGAGACATGAGCCTCCAGGGAAGGGTAAAATGCCACCCTTCCCTATCCCACCCTTCGCTGAGTTGGAGCACAAAGTATTTTTGCACTTTGAACTCAGTTTGCAGCAACTGAAGTAAGCTTAGGACCAAAGGGGAAAATGTGATGAGAAGAGAGAAACTGGGACATTTTAAAAATGGGATGACAGGGGATTAATCAGGATTGTCCCCCATCATATCGAGACAGTTGAAGGTTATCATACCCTGATATACAAGTAACTACTGTGGACAGGGAAAATGACACAATTAGAATCATATTGCTGGGAGGGAACCACAAGGGCCATGAACTCCAACCCCCATCTGCCATACAGGAATACACAATCAAAGCAATTCTGCCCAACGGCCATCCAGCCTCTATTTAAAAACCTTCAAAGAAGGAGACTCCAACAAACTCCCAGGCAGCATATTCCACTGTAGAACCGCTCCTACCATCGGGAAGTTCTTCTCTATGTTTAGATGGAATCTCTTTTCCTGGAGTTTGAAGCCATTGCTCTGTGTCCTAGTCTCTGGAGCAGCAGAGAACTGGTCTACTGCATTGTCTATATGACATCCTTTCAGATATTTAAACATAGCTTCTTATCCTTCTCTGCCTAAGGCCAAACATATCCAGCTCCCTAAACCTCTCCTCGTAGGGCATGGTTCCCAAGCTTCTACCATTAGGTTGCCCTCCTCTGGACACGTTCCAGCTTGTCAACATCCTTCCTGAACTGTTGTGTCCAGAACTGGACACAGCATTCCAGGCAGGGTATGACCAAAGCAGAGTGGTGTCTGCATCAATCAGCAAGAGAAGAGAGAGGGCCCCTAAAGTCAAGTCTATACATCTGTCTCATGGGATGTGCTAACTCTTATGGTCACCTAGTAGAGGAAAGCAACTAAGGCAAGGTTTTTTTGCTGGACTATGACTCCAGGAAACCAGGGCTCAAATCCCTACTCAGCCAAGGAACACCCGCCTGGTAACCTTGGGCAAGTCACTCTCTCTCAGCATCAGAGCAAGGCAATGGCAAACCTCCTCTGAAAAAAAACTTCCCCAAAAAAAATCCTATGAAAGGGTTGCCATAAGCTGGAGTCAACCAAAAGGCACATAAGGGCAACAACAACACCTGGTGGCAACCATTCCAAAAGGGTGACTAGAGTGCAGAATGGAACAGCAGGGCTAATCCAACACCATAACTGCTGAAATATGCTCTTTTGGGCACCCCTTCTGCTCTCACCTAGCAACACAGGGCAGCCATTCCAGCAAACTATTTTGAGTTGTTTCCAACCAAGCTGATAATTCTGTGAGCTATAAGCTGGACTTCTTCTTTTTTTTTTCCCTCTTCCCTCTCCATCCCTTACTAGTTGCACATCATGTCTTACACATTCTGTCAGCTACTCTGGGAGTCTCCTTGGCTAACCAGCAAGGTATATACAAATAAACAAACCTGCTGGTTCAATGAAAAACAACACCATGAAGCACAAGTTTTAAGCAGCTGGTGGGGACTGCAAATACTGCTGTTCTTTTGTACTTTCCAGCCAAATTCAACTTATGGCAACCCTATCCTAGGGTTTTCCCGGCAGGAAAGGTTTGCCATCGTCTTCTTCTTGGGCTTAGAGAGGATGCTATTCCCAGTGGGTTTCCATGGCTCAGGAAGCCCCCAGAGTACTACTCCGGCACTCAAACTACTATACTACACTGATTCTTTTGTGAATATATGGATTGCAATATTTATCCTGGAGTGAAACCAGCTCATATTTTGGACTTGACAAGAAGGAAGCATATTTGCCTGAAAGGATGGCCACCAGCAACCAGTGAGAAGAAACAAAGGGGTAAAGTGGAAAGGAGAGAGTTAAAACTGGGGCATTTTAAAGGCAGCAGGAAAAGGACTGTCCCTCCCAGATCAGGAGAGTTGGCAGGGCAATGTGGAGAGGAATCATCTGCACATGTGTGTGAAAGGCAAACCTTGCAAAAATTCCAGTGTATCAGATCCAGCTGGGCTAATGGCCAAGTTGGTAGTCCAGAAAAGTAACTTTTCCATGGGCTGGCTAAGGAGGAATACAGGAATCCATGAGCTGAACCACCACAGCAACAACCTTCTTGCCTCATTTCAATCTCAGCTTGCCCTCTCCAGAAGGTGGAAACCAGTTTAAAAAAGAATAAAATAAAAACAGACTGGATCTGGCTCAGGGGAATCCAAATAAATCTTCAGAAAGGTAAAAAAATGCCAATTATAAATTAAGAGTGAAAAGTTATAGGAGCTACTAGACTGATAAATGTTTAAGAAGGCGACAAGGATAGAATAGTCACTATGGCTCCCAAAATCCCCTAGCCAGCCTAGCCCTTGGGATTCTGGGAATTATGCTGCAAAAAAGGAGAATTCCCAAGCCTTCTATAATTGTTCCATAGTGCAGTGCTATTCAAAGTAGTGCATCCCTGGACCAGTACTGGTCAGTAGACCTCTGGATGCTGGTCTCTAGAACAACTGAAGGCAATGGGCACAAATTTAGTGCCAATTCCAGGTATATTAGGGGGAAAAAATATCAAGCACCAATCCCTCACATCAGACAGCCTGAGAAGTACTGCTTCAGTGTGTTCCCTAATGTTTTTTGTCCTATCAGCCTCATTCATCAAATAGGTTTTGCAAGATTTCAAAGATATATGAACCTGTCCCAAAAAAGAAAAAAAAATTTGCACGCAGAGATGACAGTGAAATGAAAGTTCCTTGATGGGCAACCGTGATTCAGCAAGTTTCTTCTTAACCACTCCATCATTCTACTTTTGACTCTCTGGGGCTGGGAGGATGTGTTGCATGTGTGTGTATGTAAGGACGACAAACAAAAAGCTACTGTCTCCAACCACACCACAATCTATACCGGTGGAATGTTGGTACTGGAGGGGCCAGCTTTCAGATCTTTATTACTCAGCTCAAATGTCTGGTCAACCTCACTGACTAAAGGAGTGACTGGGACAGAAAGTAGCCGTTTCACTCACACCTGCTGTGCAGATAAATCCTTATTTGGACCAGGCGCTCATGCTTGTCAAACGGAAGAGGATGTTGACTTTACAGATTAGAAACAGGAGGCCCCATGCAATGAGTCCTTGCAATGAGTCCTCCTCCCCAGCATCATGAGTGCTTCAAGCATTCTTCAACAGCATTATCTTCCAGGGGAAAGGCTTCCCTCGGTGGCATGGTTGGAGCAGAGAAAGTTCTTCGTCTACTCTTTCTGCTTTTTATACAGTTATCTCAGGCATGAAAGGGGAAAGGGTTCTTCTTCTCATGCCCTGATCTGGCAGTGGCGAAGAGGTCCCATATCAGTGGAGCAGTGAATCTGTGCCAGTATTTGGACAGCTTTAAAGAACTATCCAACATGATGATATTATTTGGGAATAGTATTTAGTACAGCACTTTTTTTGGTGTGTTGAGGTTCTCAAGTTTGCTGCCATGCCATGGGTATCCTGAACCTGTAAAGGAACCATGCATAGTGATCTCCAGCTGCACTAGACTTACATTTGCCACCATCTTTGATTAGCATAATAGGTGCTCTCTTGAAACAAGAACACTGTGTCCAGTACTGGGCACCACAGTTCAGGAAAGGTGACCAAAATGTACAAAGGAAACCACGTCTTACGAGGAGCAACTCAGGGAGCTGGGCATATTTGGCCTGGAGAAGAGAAGGTTAAGAGATGACATGATAGCCATGTTTGCACATTTGAAGGGATGTCATATGGAGGATGGAGCAAGCCTGTTTCTGCTGCTCCAGAGACCAGAACATGGAGCAGTTATTTCAAACTACAGGAAAAGAGATTCCATCTAAATATTAGGAAGAACTTCCTGATGGTAAGAGCAGTTTGACAATGAGATATGTTACCTAGGAATGTGGTGGAGTCTCCTTCTTTGGAGGAGGCTGGATGGCCATCTGGCAGGAATGCCTTCAATTGTGTATTCCTGTATGTCAGAATGGAGTTGAGCTCAATGGTCATTGGGGTCTCTTCTAACTCTGTGATTCTAAGAGGAATGGGAGTCCAATATACCTGGAGGGCAATGTGGCAGGGAAGGCTAGACTAGGCAACTTCTTGTTGCTATTTGCTGTCGTCAACTTCAACTTTTGGCAACCCTACTAACAGAAGACATCCAAGAACCCTGGTCTTCAACAGCCTTGCTCAGGTCTTGTAACTCACAGACGTTGCCAGTGGTATAGCCTGGCGCAGGCAGGGTAGGGGTGGAGGCAGAGGTCCAGGGCAATGGTGCACGGGGAGCAGGCAAAGAGTGGTGGCACCCCCCTAAAAATGCCACCTAGGGCGCACCTCTCCCCTTGCCCTCCCATCCCTACACCACTGGACATTGAATCAAGGAAACAATCAATCCACCTGTAATGCAGTCTTTCTCTTTCCCTACTTCCTTCCACTATACCAAGCACTATCAGTTTTTCCCAGTGACTCATTTTATCTCATGATATGTCTGAAGTATGACAGTCTCAGTCGAGTCATCTTTCTCTCAGGCTTGATTTATTCTCAGACCCATTCAATTGTCTCTTTAGCAATCCATGCTATCTCCAACCCTCTTTTGGCACATGCAGAATGAATTGACTTTTTTCCTCCTGTCAGCTGTCTTCACTGTCCAACTTTCTCATTCATACATACCTGTATACATATCCGTATATACTTTATACAGCTAGAATCATCCTTCAGCTCACCTTTGTGAAGAATGACTGATAAAATCTGGGGGATTTCGGCATCTTTGTAAGGGTCCTACTGCGGCTATTCCAAAACTCTGCTCCTGCTTTTCAGTTCAGAAGCTGTGAGGCAGACACACATATCTCTGACTTCTCTCCCTCTGTGCTGGAACACTGGAACGTGCTGTACTGCATTACAGTGGAGGCACAGTACTGCCGGAAGCTCAGAATGCCACTCTGTCTAGCCTACTGCTTCCACTAAACCTCCATCAAGCTGACAGGTGGCTTTTTATTCAGCATCCAAACACACTAATGCACACACACATATCCAGAGTACCACCATGACTGTGGAATTCCCTCCCACTAGAGATCCACTGGGTTCACATGCTGTCCATTTCCACGCCAGTTAGTTTTAAATACAAGACTCTGTCTGTTCAGAATTCCTTTTAAAAATCTGCTGTCTGCCAGAATTTTCAACTCGGCATTGTTCTCCTTCCGTATACTCGAAGGGCTGCCATTTTAAATTCCGCGTGATGGGATTTATTTTCCCTCTTTCCCTCCAATTCAAACCACTATATCACACTGGCTGTCTTTGGTTTGTTGCAAGCTCCCTTTCTGGTGAGGCAATCAAAGAAAATAAAGAGAAAGGGAGCTTGCAACAAACCAAAGGCAGCCAATGTGATACAGTGCTTTGAATGTTGCATGAGGACTCCAGGACACCATGCTTTGAATCCTCACTCAGGCACTAAAACCCACCTTGGGCAAGTCATGCTCTCTCAGCCTTGTTGTTATGGTGTTCTTCAGGACATTTCTGACTTACGGCAACCCTAAGGTGAACCTATCACAGGGGTTTCTGGGGGCTGAGTGTGTGTGACACACCCAAGGTCACCCAGTGGATTTCCATGGCCGAGCAGGGAATTGAACCCTTTGTCTCCAGGGTCAAAGACAGTGCTCAGACCACCACCACACAACACTGTCTCTAAGTGTAGAGGAAGGCAACAGCAAACCTGCTCTGTAAAAATCCTGCTAATGAAATCTTAGGATAGGCTTGTCATTAAGGCCCTGTCCGCACTACACTGTTATAGTGCTATTATTGCATTTTTAATGTCCTGTGGAATTCTGGGGTTTGTAGTTTACTAAGGCCAAAGAGCTCTCTGGCTGAGAATTCTCAATGTCTCTCCCTAAACTGCAAATCCTAAGACTCCACAGGATGTTGAAAGTGGAATAATAGCACCATAACAATGTAATGCAGAAATGGCCTAAGTCCGAGTCAACCTGAGGGCACGCAAAATCACCAACAGAATCAACCTGAACACAGTCCTAACACTGACTCCATCAGTTCTAATCCTCACCCCAAGAAATACTATTCCACACTGAACAATACTGGGAGTTTCATAAAACATTCACCCCCCCCCCCCAACCTCCTCATCTTTTCCATTACAGATGGAGTATCCTTTATCCAAAATGCTTGGGACCAGAAGTATTTTAGATTTCAGGGGTTTTTTTTGTTTTTGGATTTGGAAGTCTGTATTTGCATATACATAGAATATGAGATATCTTGAAGATGATCGCTTCTCGGCCTTTTGGCTAAGATCAAGTGTGGAGATATCTTGAAGATGGGACTCAAGTCTTAACATGAAATTCCTTTATCTTTCATGTACACCTTACAGAAGTAGCCCGAAGGTAATTTCATACAGTATTTTTAGTCATTTTTGTGCATGAAACAAAGTTTGTCTACCCTGAATGATCAGAAAGCAAAAGTATCACTATCTCAGCCACTCATGTGGACAATTTCAGATTTGAAAGTATTTCAGATTTCTGGATAAGGGATGCTCAACGTATGTAGGGCATTTCCATCATTCTCATCCCTACCTTCCTTTTCTCCAAAACCGGGATCAAAGTGGCTTATAAATTGAGTACAATATTATTAAAGCAGTGTGTGAATATACTAATCATAGTGAGGAAGTCTTTATGGTTAGTTTCACTAGCATGCCGTACCTCCAAGGAAGTACACAGTAGGCAGAAGAAATGAAGACCTTATTCATTGGGTAACCAATTTTTCAACTGCCCTTTGTAGCCACACCAGTACTGAAAAGGTGGTATGAGACCTGTGCCAGGTTAATTGGCACAACAGGCAGGAACTGCTTTCACCTATTTGTAACCGAGGAGCAAGGGGAAATGAATGAAACTTTAGTCTAAATCATAGGTTGGAATCATACAGACTGACAGGTGTTGTCGGATGGCAAACTCTATCTGCCCCAGACAGCACAGTCAATGCTGAAGAATGCTGGGAGCAGCAATCTAAAAATATCTGGAAGGCTGAATTATTCTCACCATGGCTCAAATGGAATTGTGAATCCCAGAGCATGTGTGTATGTGCCAGTTGCGTTGGGACGTGGGGGCGGGGGGGCGATTCACCCTGGGTGGCAATGTTTTGAGGGCGTCCTGGCCTGTAGCCACACCGCTGTGCATCCTAGCCATGTCCCTGCGCACCACAGCCACGCCCCTGCACACAGAGGCCATGGCCTGCATGCCGTAGCCCTGCCCCCTCCCACCCACCCACCCCCATGCACTCCAAGCTCCGTCACTGGTATGTGCCTTCACAGTCCCTGTTGACTTATGGCAACCCCATGAATTTAATAGGGTTTTCTTAAACAAGGAATACTTAAAGGTGGTTCTGCCAGTTCCTTCCTCTGAAATATAGCCTACAGCATCTGATACTGGTGGTCTCCCATGCAAGTACTAATCAGGGCTGGCCCTGTTTAGTTTCCATGATCAGACAGGATCTATTGCCTTTCCACTGAAATCGATGAAAACTTGGTAGGTCAACAGTTATGTAAGATCTATTGATTCAGTGGGTCTTTTCTATTTGGGACAAATAATTGGATTTAGACGCTGGATGGATGGAGAGTGGCATTCCAAGTACACAAAAGCCTTTCTACTTTCCTCTGTACACTGCCGGGAATTTGACCTTCATCAGTGAAGACATGTGAATTACAACATTGCTTGCAGGCATCTCTGCAAAGGTGAGGCTGGAAACAAACCCCTTTCTCAGGACAGAACCATGCCAAGTTGTCTAAAATTCCTTGGGATTTTTCAACAGACACACAGCCTTGTTTTTGCCAGAAATAAAGACACTCTGCAAGGCACATTCAGCCCCACTTATCCCACTTTCAAGTAGGACAACATGCATGCCCTGGTCAAGCCTTAATCTCAGAAAGCCTTTTTGCAATGATTTTTTTTTAGAAGTGGTATTAACTGTATACACATATCAATTTATGATTATGTATCCAGTGTCTTCCTTTCATTCACAAAAGGAAACTTTTGCAATTTATCTATTGCATTTATATGTTGCCTTTTCTCCCAAAGTAGGACCTAAGACAGCTTCCAAAAAAGTTTAAAAACACTTAAAACAATCAAAACTTTAAATATTAAAAACATATAAAAAGTCTAAAATTATAAAAACCTATATAAAACAGCTTAATAAATAAATAAAAGCTCCCCACCTAACCCATTAAAAGCCTGTTTGAAAAGAAATGTCTTTGCCTGCTGGCAAAAGGGAAGCAGGGAGGGGACCAGCCTAGCCTCCTGTGGAAGAGAGTTCCACAGGTTGGAGCAGCCACTGAGAAGGCTCTCTCCTGGGATGGTAGCAGGACAGAGAGAAAGTCTTCCCCTGCAGATCTTTGGGCTCTAGTATGTTCACTGGAAAGGGAGGTGAATTTCATGAATTCTCCCTTTCCTACAGCACCCTAGTTGTTTGTTGCTGTTGTTAACTGCTGTCAAGTCAACTTCAACTTATGGCAAGCCTCCAAGTCACCCTATTAGCAATGGCACTGCTCAGATCTTGCAGATGCAGGGCCATGGCCTCCTTGGTTTTGTGTTTACCCACCTCTAACGTGGTCCTCCTCCTTTCTTACTGCCTTCTCCTTTTCCAAGCATTATTGTCCTGTCTAGTGAGTCATGTTTTCTCATGATATGTCCAAAGTATGACAGTTTCTGCTTAGTTATCTTGGCTTCTAGGGCGAGTTCAAGCTTTTTTTGTTCCTGAACTCATTTACTTGACTTTTTGGAGGTCCATGGTATCCGCAGAACTCTTCTCCAGCACCACATTTCAAATGAGTTGATTCTCTTCCTATTAGTTTTCTTCACTGTCCAGCTTTCACAACCATACATAGAAACTGGAAATGCAATAGCATGGGCAATTCCTAGCTTTACTATTCCATGATGTATACTCAGCCCTTGAGGATACTGTCTAATTCCTTCATAGTTCCCTACTCCAGGCCTCTCAAAAATCTAGAGAACTGGAACAGCCCCTGAACAACATGAAAGGTGGTATAGGGGATTTCAGGAGAAAGAAAGAATTTGCAAAAATCACCTTCCTCCTCTTTTCATGCTTAACAGAGCATTACTGGACAGAACAGACTGACACAGGATTAAGAAGGTAAATCATCTCTCCTTGCAGGTAAGAATAGATAATTTCTGCAGTATTCTCCCCATTGGATGAGAACATGAAAATATCTGTGCAGTTACCAGTTGCTATTTTTTTGCTTTGGGAAGTATTCATCTCTGCAACTTTCCTTTGCAAAAAACAGACCTTCTAAGTAGAAATACACATAGATTTTCTGCAAGGCAAAGTGTACTTTCTCCACAGAAATATTTGTGCTTTATTCATACAGAAAGAACAATCTCGGTGCATAAAAACATTTTTTTTCCTCTGCAGAAACCACATTTCTGCACAGAAGAAATAAGACGTATTCCTGCGCACATAGTTCCCAAGTCACAAAGAATCTTACAGCAGTCATGTGGCTCAATGTATTCTTGCCAATGGGGTTCCCATGTGTTCAGAAACTTCTTTCTTGATTGTAAAACCAAGAGCAGATTAATACCCTTTCAATCCCTATCCAAATGCTTTTTTTTTTTGTTCAATTAGCTCCCGCCAACTGACAGTTTCATTCACCAACTGGTGATATGGTCCTTAAA
This sequence comes from Ctenosaura bakeri, assembly GCA_948474755.1. Lineage (NCBI taxonomy): Eukaryota > Metazoa > Chordata > Lepidosauria > Squamata > Iguanidae > Ctenosaura > Ctenosaura bakeri. The sequence goes on along the minus strand of CAOLHI010000908.1, from coordinate 745,797 downwards.
TTTCGTAATTAGTGCACGAACCACAGTCAAATCTAAATTGCCAAAATGGAAATCTTGTAGCATTGTGATTGAAAAAAAAGAAAAGAAAAAAAGAATGCTATCTGCAGAATGCTGCGTGCATGGACATCTGCACGGGCCGGAACGGTGACTCAGTCACTTTACTCCTGGTATGCAGTTTTGGCTTTCCATAATACAAGGACGGTTATGACAGTAATCTTCTACCACTTCAAACATGGATCCCCCCCCCGCATTTCACAATCAAAATATTAGGCAGGGGTGTCAAACTCAATTTCATCTTGGGCCACGTCAGCATTATAGTTGCCCTCAAAGGGCTGGTTGTATCTGTAAGGCTATATAAATGTATCTACTCTTTTATCATATTAAATAATTGCCTCTGCATTTGATTATTACTGGTTTATAAATTGCCTTCCCTCTGCATCAATTTTTCTTTTCTTGGACATTTTAGGGTTATCTGATCGTAGTTTATAGTCCCTACACCTCTGTAAAGTGACACAGAATTGGTCAGTATATCCAAAGTGTGCCACTTTCTGCTCCCCAGACCTTCTCTGCTCCTCTTTCTGCCCACCTGTCCCTCTCTGTACCTGGTGAGCCTGATCCCCACATTGTGGGCCCCTGGCTGCCGGTATTCTGAAGAGGGGCCCACCAGCCAGCACTCTCCATCTACTACTTCTGACTGCTCCTCTGTCCAACTCTTGCAAGTCATGCAGAGCATGGTAATCCACGGCAACACTTTGACAGCAAGACTTGGACAGAGGAGCAGTCAGAAGTAGAAGTAGATCGTGAGTGCTGGCTGCTGGGCACCTCTTCAGAATACCAGTAGCTGGGGCCTGCAATGTGGGGATCAGGCTTGCCAGGTGGGGGGAGTGCCACAGCTGCAGGAGAGGTGCGAGGGCCACATGAAATGACCTGGTGGACCTGATTCAGCTCATGGGCCTTTTGTTTGACACATATACATCAAAATTATGCTATCAGAAGCTCAGCTAGAAGTTATAGCCATAATCAATGAGGTACCACTACGTCCAAGTAGTTATCAGCATGGTTAAATAATATGTCAAGTAACTTACTGATCACTGGTGGTTGTTGTAGATATTCCTGGCTTATGGTGATCCTAAGGCAAACCTATCACGGGGGTTTCTTGGCACAATTTGTTCAGAGGGAGTTGCTCTTGCCTTCCTCTAAGGTTGAGAGTGTCTGAATTGCTCAAGGTCACCCAGCAGGTTTCCATGGTTGAGCAGGCATTTGAACTTTGTTCTCTCAGAGTTGTAGTCCAATGCTCAAACCACTACACTGTGTTGATTCTCACACCTACAGATTATAGTTTGTTGTTATAAGCTGCCTTGAGTCCCATTGTTGGGAGAAAGATGGAGCAGAAATGAACGAGTGAATGTGATTAAGTAAATAAAATAAACTTGTGCAGATGAGAAAAACAAAAGAAAACACATACAAATAAATGGAGAAGACAGTATGGCAGAGCAGGTAACCTCTGAGTTAAGGAAAGAGCCTCTGTGGATGTGAATGATGTCCAGGGACTGGAGTGCTGGGCCTTGGGCAGTGGTGTACCAACACTCAGCAGCCTCCTGGGAAAGGGGGGGAGAGCAAGTGGGAGGGGAGCAGCGAGCGGCGGATGGAAGCAAGGTGAGCAGTGGAGGCGGATGGGGGACAGGTGAGCAGTGGAGGGCCCAGGTGGGGAGGGTTCCTTTTTTCCCAGCCCCCTTGACATTTGCGCCCGGGGCATGGGTCCCAGCTGCGACACCCTAGATCCACCTCTGGACTTGGGTGATACCATTTCCAATCCCTGATCTTTGGAATTCACCGGTTGACCTTCAATAAGCCATTTTCTCTCAGCCTCGCAGAGCTCTTGTGATGAGAGCCATATGAAAGCTGGTTTGAGTGTTGGACTAGAACTCTAGGAGGCCAAAGTATGAATCCCTGTTTGGCCATGGAAACCCACTGGGGGACTGTGGGCATGTCACACTCTCTCAGCCTCACAGGAAGGCAATGGCAAGCTCCGCTGAACAAATCTCGCCAAGAAAACACCACATTGGGGTTGCTGCAAGTCAGAAAGGACTTCAAAGTACACAACAAGAACAACAGGAGAGGCATGTACAGCAGAGGTTTTCAAGTTCTGGCCCACAATGACTAGGGGTTTCTAATGTTCATAAGGAATTCTGGGGTTTGAAGTCCCAAATGTCTGGAAGACCAGAGTGTGAGAACACCATGATAAACTCACTGGAAGAAATGGAAGATATCAGTGGAACAAAGAAATGGTAATTCGAAATAGAGAAATAAGAAATCAGTCTTCCTATGCCTTGCTCCCATGATGATGCCTGAAGTGCTCTCTCTTCCAAACGGTCTTTAATGTCTTTCCTATCCTTCTGCTTACCCCAACTCTCTCTTCTCCAAGTTTTTTAATTCAGCAGCTTAAGGTAGGTCCCAGGCAGCTAGTGACTTTGGAGTGCCTTGTTAAAAATAACAGCAAGAAGAAAGAAGTACAAGTCAGTTCCGACACCCGCCTGTGATTATCGAGGGCAGAGGTACGTTGTATTTGCCCTGGCGTGGTGCCCAGCCCTCCTCACACCTGCGGCTTTCAATTCAGATGGCTTAATATGCCGCCTTCCATCCTGGCACTCGGCAAAAACGGCAAGTGAAAACTGAAAAACAAACTATTTCTTCATTTTAGAAGATGCCACTGACGGAGTAGATTCAGGCTATGGAAGCTTATGCTACCAACTTTTGCCTCTGTTATTCTCAAAGGTGTAACAAGATCCCTTTATGTACTGACCCTGAGGTGCAAGACACTCCCCAGCCCTTTGTAAAGAACTCCAAACCCACCACCGAATACAAGAGAATTAGGGTTTTCCTCCATTTATGTGGAACATGCTTCACTTGCAGAATGTTCTAGGTACCTGTTAGCCATTGTCAGATTATTTATATGGACTGGACAAGCGTGGCTCACCTGGATGACAGTTTTCTATGTACACAGCTGGATCTAGGTGCTGTCTGTGCTGGATGTTCCCAAGCTGAACTTCCTCCAGATTCACACCACAATTCCCATTGTCCACAGAGCCAAGGACAGCAGGAGCTGTTGTCCAACACTGGCTGATCCTTGGAAACTCTACCCTGCTCAATAGTCCCGAAAGAGATCTATCTGGCTACCTCCCACTTCCTTCTTATCGGCAACTGAGGATTGCTGGGCAAGGCTGCACCTGGCAGCTCTGGACTGTCTCCAAGGCCACAGTGCCCTTTGAGAACCCAAAATCCACCCTGGATGTCCGTTAATTCCCCCTCCCTGCCAGCTTCACATGTGCCAGGCAGTTGGATTTTGTCACCCTTTGCAATCACTCACAACGCCCCTGATGCAGGAATACAGCAACATACTCTCCAACATGTCACAGGTGCAGACAGGGACAGGTATGGTCAAACATTGTCAGAGGATGGTCAAGTTAGCAAAGTGGTTAATAAGGACGAATCCACAAGCTAGGAGAGGCTACAGCAGTTTGCTTTCCCCTGTCTACTGGGAAGGAAAAGATTTCATTCCACCTTCTCATTTCCCTAAGTTAAGGAAGTACAAACTACTTTTGCACTTTGAACTCTTTGCAGCAATTGAAGTTAAGCTGAGGACAAAGGCGGTAGGTCAGAGGAAGAGGAAGAGAGAGAGAGAGAGAGAGACAGAGAGACAGAGAGAGGCTGGGACATTTTAAAAGCAGCTGAAAAAGTAGGACAGCAGAAGATTGATTGGAACTGTCCATAACACTTTGCAACGTTTGGAATATGTGTAGCAACAGGGCATGGGGAATGAGGACATTTCCCTCCAAATAAAAATTCTGCCCATAGATGAAATTTTCTTCCAATCCTCAAATTTCTAGTACTTTGGAAAGTGGAAGTTGTTTGCACCTACAACTCTTCTATCTCCTGTGTTTGCAGTTTCTTCCCTGCCCCTTTTCTTTGGACACCTAAACTGTATTTCTGCATGCAATTGAAATTTTATGTTGCTGCAATGCTGGAAACTTGACGACTGAATGGACATTTCATGGGGAGGGTCAAAATCCTTATTGGGAGGCAATGGTTTCATTTTGCGCCCCCTCCCCAACATGGCTATTCCCCTGTGTCCTGACTCAGTACGGCTCTGAAACATGGTGGACAATTTAAAAGTATGCTGGTTGCATCTGTTTGGTGCTACAGGGACAGCTGATGCTACAACCTGGTACTTTCCCTGTGGGTCCCTTACAGAGGTGGGGCTGTGACAGAAAACTATGTAGTTAAACAAGCAGATAGACAAGTGTGTAATATCCAGAAATAATAATAATCTTAATGCTGGAATAATCTTCCAGCAACTATGTTGTATTAGAAGTGGCGTTAAGATTATTCGTTCTGGATATTACATACCTGTCTGTTTGTTTGTTTAACTGTTCCAACATATTAGCCAACTACGCCACTTTATGGTTTTTAGAAAATTGTGCGCCCAAGGTGGATAAGATATAGGATGCTTATAGGATACTGTGAGGATTTTACATCTTAAATTTTGCTGCCATTTTTAAATTGAGATTTGAACCATGCATTCAAACTTAACAGTAGGTTGAGTTGCTTTTATTGGCTTTCCCATTATTATTACTGTTATTATTTTACTGGTCTTTTTGTAAGATGATTTGACTACCGTATATCTGGACAAAAAGCTAAAAGCCAATAAAATAACTTGAATGGACAAGACTATACAACACATCCAAGCATCAAAACCACTTTTCTATTATAAAGTAGATGTGTTCTTGCACAATACTTCCTTAACAGAAAACTTGGTACCAGGGACAAACATAACACAGAAAGAATGAGGATTGATCTCCTCAACACAAAAAATGAAGAGCAATTTGACATGGTTCACCAAAAGTTTTTGCTCAAAACCAACAATGTGCATGTATGAAATGAAACAATCAAGCCTGGCAACCGTTGCATAAGCAAGTAAAAACACTTTTGTGCCTTCTACAGATTACTGAAAGCTTCCAAAAGGCTTCTGGGGCAACTTTTTCATTCTTCAGCCCACAATTTTCTTATGGTTTCCATTCTGGCGGCCAAACTCATAGATCTATGCTTTTTCAAAAGCAAAAAACAAAAACATGCCGGGGGAGCTGGTGAGGCAAGTGAAGTCACTTTCCCACTTTTCTGTTTTCCAATTCACCCCTGCTCAGTAAGAGATTCTAGAGTCAGCTGCTGCTATTTTGCCTGTTGTAGACAGGCAGAAACAACTAAAGTAGGATTGGCCGGGAAGTATGCAATTCTTTCCCAGATCAAACTTTATTGCACTGTTTACTACAGACATGGTGCTGCATCCTGGCAACTGGATTCTGTGTTTCTTCAGTCCTTCAACACCCTCTTCATGCTAATGCTGTTAAAAAGAATTCCTGCTAGATAGAGGATGAGGAGGGAACGAGGCAGAGAAAGACTTTGTGAAAAGGAGCCTCTTTGTCATAGACTTTGTTAAATGAGGTATGCCTATGTATTATACAACATACATATACACCAACAAACTATCTACAAGGAAAAGTCTTGCTACTCTGCGGCATGAACGGGTGTTTTTCAAAAATGCAATTGTCCACTTTCTGCAATCCATTCTTGCTATACATCTCCTGTATCAACTGATGTTCACACAAATGGACTCTACCTGTCTGTGCACCTGAGCATCCCATTATTTTGCCCTGCTCACCGAGAAGCCCAAGGAAGTGGCAAAGAAGTGATAATGGGGTCTCCCATTGTCTGAGCAACACAGCTGAGGAGGTATAGTCTCCTGCCCAGGTAAACACAGGGTGAATGATATGTTGGGTTTAAGTTACACAGTTATTGGGATCAGCATCACCAAGGAGCAACAGAGATCATGAGAGACACTTGCCCAATAGGAAGACCATTTGGGGAGAAATCGGGAAGCTTCAAGATGCTTCCAAGAGGTTATAAAACCTCAGGGGCCATGAGGCTTGGAGAGAGACAGAGACAAACAAAGAGATGTGGGGGAGCTTGGTCACATGTTGGACAAAGACGTCCAACTCCCATGACCACCCAAGACCCAGAACTTCATCTGTATTGTGAGTAGAATAGGATTGTTTAGCTAGTTGTGTTAGGGCTTATCTTCCTTTTAACTTTAACTTATCTTCCTTTTAACTTCCTTTGGCTATTTGTTTCTGACTTTGCAACTATTCCCGAGTAATGCCTGAAGGGAAGAGCCTTCATGTATAAGATACCCTTTTGCTAATGCAAATGACTTACTTAGAATAAAAGCTTTCCTTTTAAAGACCTCCTCCTTTCGCATGCCTTCGCTCAGTGTGTGCACACAAGCACATGTACAGGATTCTCATCTGCCCACAAAGAGAAGGAAGGGAAAAGCCTCTGCAGAGTCAGAGGTAGAAGTATAAGCTAAATTCCCCCTAATTTCCCACTGAGATACTGAGTCATGAGGGTTAAAATTAGTGGGCGGTGGCAGCTAGGTGATCATCAGGGGTACCATCTCCTACTTGAGAGCAGGAGGCAGAATCATTGTTTGCAATGCGGGATTGTTACTTGGTGGCCACAGTGGAGAACAGAGTGCTCACCTTCTGGATCCATGCAACAACCACCTGGGAGGTAGGTGAGGCTGAGAAAGAGTGGCTGGCCAAAGGCCACCCCAAAAGCTTTGAGGCTGGTTGGAGATTTGAACACGGTTCACTCTAGCCAACATTTCAGAACAAAGATTGGGAAGAAAATGCTGGTGAGATTAAGAGAAGCACAAAGAAATCGAGATAGGTCTCTTTTATGCTACCCAGTTATATAGCATTTGATGTAGTCTTCCCCCACTATCTGATGGGTTAAGGACTGGGGCACTGTCAGAAAGTGGAACTGGTCAAAAAGTGGAACCTATACAGGCAACATGAGGAAATTATGGCCGCTCACTTATAATAATAATATTTAATATTTATTTATTTGTATCCCGCCTCTCCACACGGATCGAGGTGGCGAACAACATGAAATACATTATACATTACAAATAGCATGTACAGTTTACAATGTGTTTTAGCTAATTGCCCCCCACAAGCTGGGTATTCATTTTACCGACCTGCGGAAGGATGGAAGGCTGAGTCAACCTGGAGCCCGGCAGGATCCAACTCACAACCTTGTGGCTGCAGTACTGGCATACTGCTTGCAAAGTCCCTCAGCCAGCTTGGCACTGTTTTTTCCCCTTCTCAGCTCACTTTACAAGCAGCAAAGGCACACAAGAAATCCCAAGCGAGGCTCTATTGGGAAAAAAGAATTGACAAAAGAGTGGACCCCTTGTTGAGTTAATAGAACAGGTCTGTAACTTAACGAACATCAAGAGAGTGGAACTTCGGAAAATGAATCAACAAAAAAGTATGAGATGCCTGTATCTCTTTAACTGTCATGGTTGCATCGTACAGAATCCTGGGATTTGTAGTTTGGGGAGGCACTAGAGCACAATTTTAGAATCCTCTGCCAAAAGCCTCACCAAGCTACAAACCCCAGGATTCCACAGGAGGCAGCCATGGCAGTTAAAAAGATACACGCGTCCCACGCTTTTTCACTGCTTGTACTTACAGACCTATTACAGCAGTTAAAGTGGAATCATAGGGCCTTTCTGCACTATACCCTTATAGTGCTATTATTCCACTTTCAACATCCTATGGAATTCTGGGGTTTGTAGTTTACTGAGGCCAAAGAGCTCTCTGGTTGAGAATTCTAAATGTCTCTTCTTAAACTGCAAACCCCAGGATTCCATTGGATGTTGAAAGTAGATTAATAGCTCTATAACAATGTAGTATGGAAAGGCCCACAGTGTCCTGTGAAAGAGACCTGAAAGCTTTTCCCACCCCGGGCTTCCGGGTATAGCCAGAGAGTCCTCCTCCACATCTTCCCCATTCCTTTACTGAATTTGCTATGGAAACTCTCAGTTCAGAGGCAACATGAATGCCATTGGTTGAGAAACAATTGCCTGTGGGCTTCCCAGAGGTATCCACAGCAGTGACATCCTGCTCTTCTTATGATGAATTCCTTCCACTCCAGTAACTGCATGGCACACTGAGACATGCCAAACAACCCCAGCCAAGTCATATTTCACAATCATTTGTTTAGCTGCCATCAAGATCATCTCCGGGCACAAACACAATTGACCCAATGCACAGGGGCTGAGAGGAGATTGAAAAAATTGCAGCACAGCCCTTTCACTGTTTTGGCTGCTCGCAGCAATCTCTGCCACATCACCAGAGAGGCGGGTGTGCGTGTTTTTTTCTTGAGATGCTGGAATCGCTGAATGCAAACCAAGCCGAACTGTACATTGCTGAGAAACTGAGCACTGGTCGGCTTTGCAAAGAGAAACAGGTTCAGGCAAGGCAATCATGTGCGTTTCCTGAATTAGAGGGACAGTGGACTTGGTGAACGCATGTTGCGGAAAGGCTGAAACGGCTTCACCATTTCTTGCGTCCCTGAGAATAATTATTTGCATCCAAGAAGAGAAAGAGAGAGGGAGAGATAGAAAAGAAAATTTCTTTTTTGTGTTCTCATAACATTTCTAATGTGGAATACCAAGCAATCATTCTAAGTGCTTCTGTATGAAGCTTTTATCTTACCACTGCCCCTTCTCAGGAATTTCACCAGGAATCCAGAAAATAACATTTTTTCCCCTTCTAACGCCTTTTCCATCTCTTTTTTTCTGTCTTTTTTCAAATGAGGAAAAAAAAATCCATTACGGAGACAAAGATGGAGCAGTCATGGAAAAAGAAGGAATGTCTTTCAACTGGCAGCACCAGAAGCCATCTTTGGGTAGTCCAATTAAAGCAGGGGTGGGGAAAGAGCTGAGATTTAATTCTTCATTAATTTTCTTCTTTAAGGAAGCAACAAGTAATTTCAGCAAATTTCTTCCTGCTACAAGAAAGCCTTCAAAACCACACAGTTTTTGAAGGCTATTCACAATTTGGGATTTGTTCTACGAAAAAAAAAAAAATCCCACATGGTGTTTTTGCAGAGAAATCAGCATTTTCTGGGCAGAAAACAGCCTCTTGTGCCTACAGAAAAATAATTCAATGCATAAATATTAACTCATGTGCAGAAAACGCTGTAACTGGAGATTTGTTAAATTCACACATGGTTGATTTCTGTAGAAAACAGCATTTTCTGTGTGCAAAGCGGCATTTTTTGTTTTCTGCATGAAAATATTATTTCTCACACATAACAAGTTGCTTCCTGTGCAGAAAAAGCTGACTTCCGTGCAAAACAACCATGTGAGAATTTTGCACAGAGTAAAATCCCTGTAAAGAATTGTGAAGATCCTCTACAGTCCAAGATTCTTCTCATCACAGCTTCCCAAAACTCAAAAAACATGTTTTCTGAACATTTTTCAAATATTTTTGAATACTCTAGGAAAGAGTGGTCCATGGGACATTGGGACACCCCATCTGTGGCACCCAGACAAGCAACATCAGAGTGTGGTCATGGTGGCAAAGATTATTAAACGCTTATTTCTGGATGATATCAGGAGCTTTTGCTTAAGCCTACTGGGAAGGGCATGGTTTGGCTCCCTCTTCTCTGCCCACTGCTGAGTTAATGGAATGCAAACTCCTTTTGCACTGTGCATTTGGCTTGCAGCAATTAAAGTAAGTACAGGACAAAGGAGGAAAGTGGGAGGAGGAGAATGAAACCAGAACACTCTAAAAGCAGCTGAGAAACTGGGACAGCAGAGGGTTAACTGTCACATCAGGAGAGTTGGAAAGTAAGGGGAGGCATTTGCAGTGGAAACTTCCTAGGACTCCTCTTCCCTACCTTCTTATTTTCTTTACAATCTTCACATCTGGTTCCCCCAGCTAATTCCAAGACTAGAAGGTAGGAGAGTTTTCGGGAGGTGAGAGAAGTAACATGACAATTCTACCTGGCCTGTGGTCCCACAAATTTGCCATTAATCATATATATAGTAAGGAGATACATACAGTTGGCCTTCTATATCCACAGATTCCACCAATTGTGGCTTAAAAATATTTTTAAAAAATCCAAAAAGCAAACTTTGGTTTTGTCATTTTATATAACAGACACCATTTTAATACAACATTTTAACTGGACTAGAGCACCCACGAGTTTTGGTATCCATGGATGGTCCTGGAACAAAACTTTAGTGGATACTGAAGGTCCCCTGGATAGGCAGTTCATCATCTTTTCACAAGGGATCAGCATCACTGACGTGATTCCCACTTTTGTAGGAAAGGCAGGGTATAGATATACCAATAGAAGACAATACTATATGATAGATTTAGCAGTGGATTCTTGCAAGGCAGAATCCTTGGGGTTCTTTCCAGCTCTATGAGTCAGCTGAACTGAACTGAAGCTTTGTTCAATATGGTTATGTGAACTGGGCTGAAATACTGCTCTCTTCACTATCCAAATGCAGACAAGAGGGACTGAAGGAAGTATTTTCTGTGTGCAGCACAAAACTTTGGCAACACGGCTACGCAGAAGCACACTCCTGAGGCCTGCCCCTGCAATGCCTTCTCCTTTTGTGGACAGCTTGCCAACCTGCATGACTGGCTTTGCATTTCTTCCTGCACCGCTCCTTGCTATTGTTCCTTGCCCACGCAGATGTCTCTTTGATTCCCCTGGATTGCATGGAACATGCCTCGGAGTAAGCTTTGTGTCCTTGGACAAAAGCCCTGGAAGATGTGGGCCTGGGATGGAGACACCAAGCAGGCGCCTCTGCTGTGCAGCTCCGCCAATGCCCTCTAGCCTGCCCCTCCCTGGCTGTGCCAATTCTGGAACTCCCACAAGCAGCCTCCCGGCTGCCAATTGTGGCAGAAGTTGTCGAGCATGGGTTGATGTGATCAATTATCTACCCGGGATTAGGGTGGGACTAACCACTTGCTCATTGTGCTACAGTCTTCAGGAATGTCAGCTTTTGCCAAAGAGGAAGCCGAAGACCTTAAGGCTGGCAAACACGCGCTGTGGAAATTCACTGGAAAGAAAGACCAGAGCTGACAACACCAACACCATACATTCTGCACTTGTGGGGTGGGAGGAGCCTTGTAGTGAAGGGAAGGTCAACTGTGGAGGGTCTGGGGGATATATTTTTGCCCTGGGAGTCTCTGGAGGCCCGGCTCACTGTCAAAAACTATGAAAAATCCAAAAGTAAACAGGAAGAGAGTAGAAAAGTGCTTCTGGTTTTGAAAAAAAGGGTATTTCTTGGTGTTAAACGAAACAAGGTACCACTGTGATCTATTTAAAACTGGGGTGAGCAAAGTGAGGCCACAGAACACATCTAGCCCCTTGTTTGTGGCCCCTGAAACCACCTATATGTCTGCCTCCCAAACCCCCCCAACCTCATGCAACTTTTTGGCATTCCTTTTGGGCAAAAATCACTTGATGTGACACCATGCTCCTTCTGGGTCTCATTTTGGCTGGGATGCAGGGGAAGATGAAGGTATTTTGGGATGCTCTCGGCAGGTGTAGCCTCAGGGAGGAGTTGGGAGGTATTGGTACCCAGTTCTCTACCCACTGGCCCATCCCTGATTTAAAAGGTACGTTACCACTTCTGGAGGCTCCTAGGACTCATAACATATCTCCTTTCTTGGCCACAAAAAAGTGGTACAGGCCAGTTTTACTCAAAGTGGGGAGTCCCTGGACCATTGCTGCTCCCTGAGCCAGTGGCTGCTGGTCCCTGGTGAGTTTCCAGGAAAAAAAAATGATAATTGTAGCCAATGGGCTGAAATATGAGGCTGGTCCCTGGCACACTGGGGGAAACCAACTGCTAGTCTTTCACATCAGAGTAAAGAGCTTTGGAGCCTGCACATTGTGTGAGGAGCACCTTTTGTCCAGTCCCGATATAGTAAATTCAGAATAGTAGATATAGTAGATTCAGAACAACTCTCAGAATGCAAAAAATAGGATTTTGGGAAAGTGATAAAGAAATAACATTCCTTGTTGGCAATCAGCTTTTGAGGTGAAGCCACTATACCTATATCCATAGATTCATATCTGATGCTTGAGATGGAAATTTGAGAGGCTGGACTACCAGGTTCAGGATTCAGGTATTCTGAAACACTACTCTGTTGGCTGGGTAAGAGCAAGTGGCCCACATTTATATCTGTTGTGAAATTCTGGCATTCTCCCCGGCCCCACTTAGTCTGGGGCTTAGCTAGCATACGGTTTAACTTTCCTTAGCATGCCAAAGCCTTTTGCCTTCCATCTAATACTTCAGTCTTGCTCTTTGTGTTATTTAAATGAATGGCTATGGTATCCAGACCATGGATAGACCCTGGAGTCATTGACCTTACATAAAATACCATGCTTCTCTTTCTTCTCTCTCTCTCTTTACCACTTTTGCTTTAACTTCCTTCTCTCTGACCATGCTTTGTCTCTCCACCAAGAAGACAGTGCGTTAAAAATGAAGCTGCTATCTTGCCTAATCTTTTTGTTAGCTAGTGAGGATCTAGTCTCTCCAATGCATATATAATTGTAAAATTCATTAGTCAACTTTTCAAGTTTGTAACCTTAAACTGCTGCCTTGTTTTGCTTTCTAAGTCAGTCTCAGTTCAGGGAAGCCACACAGAGACTGGGACATGCTTTTTCTGAAGCTCTGCTAAAAGAAGGCTTGATTCCTTACAGCTTTAGCTTTCACAGAATTTCCCCAAAGTGCAAACACCCTCGTAAACTCTAACTCCCAACAATATCAAACTTAATAAAGAGATTTCCTCATAGTTTCATCAGCAGAATGCATGTCTTAGCACAGAGAAGGTCCCAGGTTCAAGCCTTGGCATTTCCAAGTTTCTTTTTTAAAAGGATGAGATAGCCGGCTGAGATAAACCATGCTCTTGTGCCTGTTGACCCTAGTGTCTGGCAGCAGATTTGTCCTCTCTCAGCTCTGTCTCTGGCTTGGTCTAATGGGACCAAATGAGTGCAATGTCTGCCCTTATCTACATGGGCTCATCCCTTCACTTACATGGCATCACACACTGGTTGTTCCCCCCCCCAGTACTTGAGTGTATAAACCCAAGGAAGCGCCTTTATAATATCTCATATGCTCCGATTGTCCCTGTTTGGCAGGGACAGCCCTAGATAATTCTCTGCCGTTCCACTTTCTCAGCAGTTTTTATAATGACTCTCTCTTCTCCTCTCACCTGACATCCTATAAACCATATCCTGCAACTGTGCTGATTGGGCATGGACAATCCCTCTGCCATCCCACTTTTTCAGATGCTTTTATAATGTTCCAGTTTCCTCCTCTCATTTTCCTCCTTTGAGCTCTGCAAACTGAGTTCAAAGCCCAAGTGTAGTTTACATTTAATTAACTCAAAAACACCAAGAGGAGGGAGAGGTAGAATCATAGAATCATAGAAATGTAGAGTTGGAAGAGAGCCCAGGGGCCATCCAGTCCAACCCCCTGCCATGCAGGAACACCCTCAAAGCACTCCCGACAGATGGCCATCCAGCCTCTGTTTAAAAACCTCCAAAGAAGGAGACCACTACACTCCAAGGCAGCAGATTCCACTGCCGGACAGCCCTGAACATCAGGAAGTTCTTCCTGAGGTTCAGGTGGAATCTCCTTTCCTGCAGCTTGAAACCATTGCTCCTTGTCCTGGTCTCTGAAGCAGCAGAAAACAAGCCCTCTCCTTCCTCTACATGGCATCCCTTCAAAGATTTAAACATGGCTCTCATGTCCCCTCTTAACCTTCTCTTCTGCAGACTAAACATACACAGCTCTCTAAGTCTGTCCTCAAAGGGCTTCATGGCTTCCAGGCCTCTCACCATTTTGGTCGACATTTTCCTTCCCAAAATCAGTACATAAATTCCAGGCTTTCTCTGCTTAAAATAGTAGTTTTGTGTAGTTTTTCCTCATCAATAACTTTGCCCTTTTGTTGCCTGCCACACCCTTTTAACCACACTCTGATGTGGCCCGGCCACATGTGTCCTGGGTTTTCATCTGTGAAACGTTGGAGGGTATGATATCTTGGTTTAATTTTTAGTTCCCAGCAATGACTTCTGAAAGAGGGACTTGCCACAGACCCTCCCACCTTGCAACTTCCTGGCAAGCTGACTCTGCTCTGGAAGAGTGGGAAGTCCCTTGGCCAGATCAAAGAAGGAGCACAATATGAATGTGCAGACACATATGGGTCAAAGTACGAAGGGAAGAGAAGTCAGCATGCATGAAAACTTCATAAAAATGAATATTATGTTTTTAAAAAGTCTAACTCATAATGCATTATTCCCAGAAATGGCCTGATTTATGCCAGAGCTCAGCTCTGGCATGTTATGAATGGAATCCTGAAAGAACGGAAATGTCTTTGTGTGGGTGGATGGCCGTCAACAAGTGCTCAAGCATTTCCTTCCAGATAATGGTTAAAGGGTGCAGGGGCCCTATCTCCTTTTACATTTTGTCATCCTATAAAAAAGGGAGAGGCTGAGGAAGCTGGGTATTTTTAGCCTGGAGAAGAGAAGGTTAAGAGGTGACATGATAGCCATGTTTAATGATAGCCATGAAAGACGGAGCAAACTTGTTTTCTGCTGCTCTAGAGACTAGGACACGGAACAATGTCTTCAAACTCCAGAAAAAGAGAGTCCATCTAAACATTAGGAAGAACTGCTTGAGGGTAATACACTGGGAGTATGGTGGAGTCTCCTTCTTTGGACGTTTTTAAACAGAGGCTGGATGGCCATCTGTCATGAATGCTTTGATTGTGTAATCCTGCATGGCAGAGTAGGGTTGGACTGGACGGCCCATGTGGTCTTTTCCAACTCTGTAATTCTGTGGTCTATCCAAAATCCAACACTTGAGAAAGTTACTATTTTGAATCAGAATTCCCAAGTCACCCATCCTTTCAACCAGCATAGTCAAGAGTCCTGGAACTCAAAGCAGTTAACTACCTAAAACTAAAGGCACTGATAATTTTGGACACAAAACTATGCCCAGATTTTGGAAGTTATTTACTTATGTTTTCATTTAAGTCAGGAGTGAGTGAGTATATTGCATGGCCATCCTCCAAGGGACCTCATATTACGTTGGAGGTCTGGTTTGTCCACATCCTGCTTCCTTTCCGCCTATAGGTTAAGACCTTCTTACTCGGGCAGGTTTTTGATTGATGTTTAAATCATATGGTGGAACAGTGTGGATTGTGGTGTGGTGTGTTTTTATCTGCTATATTAGTTTTTAAAGTTACCTTTTAAATGTATTTCAAATTGGTTTTAACTATCTACTTTTAATAGCACTGTGGTTTAACTTTTTTTAACCTTTGTAATGTCACATTTTAGCTGACTTCTATTTTAAATTTTGGAAGCTGCTTTGGGTCCCTTGATGGGAGAAAGGCAGCGTATAAATTGAAGAAACACATGCATATGTGGTAAATGCCTTCAAATTATTTCCAACTTATGGACATGTGTGTCTCTGGGAAGGGGGCCGAAGCATGGTGGAAAGAATGGGCACCTGGAGTCCAAAACAGGTCAGAAAAAGGAGAGGGAAGGATCACAGAGTCATAGAGTTGGAAGAGACCCCAGGGGCCATCCAGTCCATCCAGTTGGACTGGATGGCCCCTGGGGTCTCTTCCAACTCTATGATCCTTCCATGCAGGAAAGCCCTCAAAGCACTCCCGACAGAGGGCCATCCAGCCTCTGCTTAAAAACCTCCAAAGAAGGAGACTCCACCACACTCCAAGGCAGCCATTCCACTGCCAGGCAGCTCTGACCATCAGGAAGTTCTTCCTGAGGTTCAGGTGGAATCCCCTTTCCTGCAGCTTGAATCCATGGCTCCTTGTCCTGGTCTCTGGAGCAGCAGAAAACAAACCTGCTCCCTCCTCAACATGACATCCCTTCAAATATTTAAACATGGCTATCATGTCCCCTCTTAACCTTCTCTTCTGCAGACTAAACATACCCAGCTCCCTAAGCCATTCTTCGTAGGGCATGGCTACCAGACCCTTCACCATTTTGGTTGCCCTCCTCTGGACACGTTCCCGCTTGTCAATATCCCTCTTTAATTGAGGTGCCCAGAACTGGACACTGTATTCCAAATAAGGTCTAACCAACACAGAATAAAGTGGTACTGTTACCTCCCTTGATCTACACACCATACTCCTATTGATGCAACCAAGAATTGTGTTGGCTTTCTTGGCTGCTGCATCATACTGCTGACTCATGTTCAGCTTGTGGTCCACCAAAACTCCTAGATCCCTTTCACACATACTGTTATCCAGCCACGTGTCTTCTACCCTATATTTGTGCATTCCATTTTTCTGCCTAAGTGGGTCGGCATGCTGACACCATAGGTAGGGCACTGGGAGAGAGTTTGTGGTGCTGAGAAATCCATCCCCCTTACCCTGCAAGAATCTATAACTAATGCATTGCCAAAAGATGGCCAACCAACCTCTGCTGAAAGACCTCTAATGAAGGAGAGTACGTTCCCCCTCCCCAAGCGGCCAATTCTATTTAAGTCCACATTTGCTAAGGATAGGGTACTGGACCTCTGCAAAAGTGCAAAAATCACAAATATCAAAATGTGGGTGTTTGTCTGTGGGGAGGGGGCCGAGGCTTGGTGGGGAGAGTGGGCACCCAGGGTCCAAACTGGGTCAGAGAAAGGAGAGGGAAAGGGGGTGGGTTGGCCTAGTGGCCCTATACTTCCTCATTCTCACCCATCTCCTTCAGTGGGCGTGGGGACCATCAGGAGAAGATTTCTGGTGCTGAGAAATAAGGCTGTGAACTATCTTTAGCTGCATAGGCAGTGGCTGGTGGAGGAGGAGGAGGACCACCACACGGGGCTTTTTAAAGGGTTGCATAGCCTGATTGTTGCCGTTGAGTGGGAAGGTTCCCCTGGAAAAGAAGCATTTGAGGAACACGGGGCGGAGGTCAGAGAAACGTGCAAATAATGAAATCTGTGAATGTTAAACCCACAAATGTGGAGGGCCGACTGTACATGAAATATAGCTCTGTAATTGTGAAGCATGAAAAGGGTCCCTGGTGTAAATTCCAGGATCAAAGCATTCCATATACCTTTTCCAGACTACAGCTCCCCCAGATCACTAGCCAGCATAGCCAGTAACCATCCTGGCTTGGGGATTTTGGGATCTGCAGCCCTCAAAACACATTTTTTTTCAAATCACCTTCATACATGATTTGTTGGATGGAACATATGCATAATCTGTCATGTGATGAGCGCACAGAAGTTTGTCTCAGCAATAAAAAAATCTAACCATGTCATAATCTGTGGCTATGGTTACTAGTAATTCTAGTAGAATTATTTAGTTGGATCTGTAATGGTATAATACTTTTTTTCCCTTCTTTTCTCTCTCTTTCACTACAGTTTGGCTTGGAGGGGCACAGCCCGTTTGCATTTTAGTAAGGTGTTGTTTTAGTTAGTGTTCGGTATTTTAGTTCGGTGTTTTAGTATGATGTTTTAGTTTATGTTAAAATTTTTAGTTTGTGCTAAATGAATAATTATCTTTTTAAAAAAGAAGTTTCTATCAGCACCTGTGACAAACAGAGGAATGACAACTACCCGATGTGGACAATAACAAGAGCAGCAGCAATAAAAATAATGACAGGAAGATGTTCCACTACTTGGATACCATTTTTTCCCTAAAAAGAAAGTGAGTGTCTCACAAATAAATTATTAGAAGATTTATCTCTGTGCGATAAAAGAGACAAAAATGTGAAAGTTAAAAAAAGGGTACCAGATAAAGCACTACTTTCTTCGCCCAAGAAAGTTGTCTGCATTAAGTATTCCTATCTTTTATCTCATAGGTATGGCTAACAAATAGCTCTCCTACATGCTACCCACATTTTTCTTCCTAGAGGGAAATGCTCTTTATGATGCTCTTAAATTTTTATCCTGCTTTTGAGGCAAAAGCTAACAAAAAGCGAAGCAGCATGCAACTATTTTTGAAAATCTCAAGCAATTATTATTATACTATTTCAGTATGGGAAAAAAAATAATAACTGAGATAGCTGTCAACTTAAGTGCTACCTACAGGCTTCATAAAGCCAGAGTGGGGTAGTGGTTTGAGCTTTGGGCTATCCCCCCAAAGTTCATGACCACAGTTCATGTCCCTGCCTGGCCATGGAAGCCCAAGGGGTGACTTTGGGCATGTCACACACTCTCAGCCCCAGGATAAACCAAGTGATAGGTTCACCTTAGGGTTTTCATGAGTCTGAAACAACTTGAAGGCATGCAACAATGACGACAACTCCAGATAACATCCACACAAGACAGTCACAACTGACTTAATCCTCTTTAAATTCCATGGAACGCAAAGGCAACTCTGAGCTGAGCCCTTTAAGCAAAAATTGGCCTTCCCTAAATGCACGCTATTTATCTGTAGCTGGATAAATTTCCCTCTGTTCCAGGGAACATCAATCCACTTAAACAAGCGTCAAGTTTATAAGGAGACAAACAGACAGACTGAACCATCTTCCAAACAAATTCCAACAGAACCTGCACGGGCAGAATCAGAATCATTTCGACATGACCTCTTTCCGCCGGATGGCCAAACGGAAGACAAATGGAGAGGCCGCACCCATGTGAAGCCTCAGGATGAAAACCCTAGCTTCTGGCAATTTATTTAACACTCCCAAGGCAAAGAACTGAAAAATGCTATTCAGAAGTTGTAGATGGTTACAGCAACAGCAAAGAAGTGTGTGTGCCTTTGAGTCACCTGTCAACTTATGGTGGCCCCATGAAATGCATAGGGTTTTCTTAGGCAAGGAATGCCCAGAGGTGGTTTGGTCAGTTGCTTCCTCTGAAATATAGCCTACAGGCCCTGGTAGTCACTGGTGATCTCCCATCCAAGTTCTAACCAGGGCTGGTCCAGCTTAGCTTCCAAGATCACACAGAATCAAATGTCTTCAGGGTATATAGACATTACAACTTCTAATCTAGATTTCATAAATCACATGGAAATGGTTGTTGTGGGTTTTCGGGTTTTGAGGCAGTGTTCTATTAATATTTTCTCCTGACATTTCACCTACCTCTGTGGCTGGCATCTTCAGAGGAAGAGGAAGACATCCTCTGAAGATGCCAGCCACAGAGGCAGGCGAAATGTCAGGAGAAAATATTAATAGACCATGGCCTCAAAACCCGGAAAACTCACAACAACCTACGGATTCTGGCCATGAAAACCTTCGACTTTACACATGGAAATGCCTTATACATCTCAGCCTCTTTCTTCTATGGGAAGCTCCCACCTTTTGACACTTCACTACCCGATAGCTTGCTCTTTTGATGCTTCCAAACCAAGAACAAGCTCCATCAATTCAATAAGGGTTCTATTCTTTCAGAGAGCTGGGTATGTTTAGTCTGCAAAGGAGAAGGTTAAGGGGGGACATGATAGCCATGTTTAAATCTTTGAAGGGATGTCATGTAGAGGAGGGAGAGGGCTTGTTTTCTGCTGCTCCAGAGACCAGGACAAGGAGCAATGGATTCAAGCGGCAGGAAAGGAGATTCCACCTGAACCTCAGGAAGAACTTCCTGACGGTCAGGGCTGTCCGGCAGTGGAATCTGCTGCCTCTATGGAGTGTGGTGGAGTCTCCTTCTTTGGAGGTTTTTAGGCAGAGGCTAGATGGCCGTCTGTCGGGAGTGCTTTGAGGGTGTTCCTGCATGGCAGGGGATTGGACTGGGGCCCCTGCGGTATCTTCCAACTCTACATTTCTATGACTCTATGATCAGTTCTTCTTGCCTATAGAGGCTTGCTTGAAGCTGCTACCACGCACGCACTACTTGCAAAGCCAGCTGAGAGGGCTATGCTGACTAAGAGACTTTGCAAGCAGCACACACATGGTCAGGAACAAGTGAGCCTCCATAAGTTCTTCATGCTCTCAACAGTACAATACATGGGTTCCACTTTTCAACCCATTCCATTTTCTGACAGTGTCCCAGTCTCTAACCTGTCAGATAAGGTGGGGAAGCCTATACTTTGTTTTTGTAGGACTACAATGGGAAACCAATTTAGTGGCTAATCCCTTGGGATCAACCATATGGGTGTTCTTACAAACATGCTACCTTGTATTCTGTCACTTACCTATAATTAATGATGTTTTAAGTATCTTACCCAAACTGCAGGCCCTCATAAAACTTAACAGCACATTGTGGTGAAAATAATCCATCTTTCAACAGCAGCTCTAGCTTTCTGTTCCTGGGACGCTCCTCATTGCAAGGCATGCTGGTGTATCAGGTTATTCCAAGTTCTGGTAGATGGGAAACTTGTGGCTTCCCCTGAATTAAACTTGGAAACTCAATCCTGTCTTCCACCCTAAAAGATCTATACAGTGGGAGAGAATAAAGAATGACCTAATCCCAGTGGAAACTATTTCCTATACGTCATCATGATTCACAGATTTGTTTCCCTTCACTAGAGAGAAAGAAGTCCAGAGCTGTGACTCACAAAGTGCCACAATAGACAACTTCCTTCAAGAGCTTGCACCTCTGCCATATTGAGGGTGACTGAATGGATCATTCCATTCATTCCACACAGAACTAGTCAGAGGGGCAAGTCATTTGTGTTTCTATAGCCATGTTTAAATATTTGAAGGGATGCCATGTAGAGGAAGGAGAGGGCTTGTTTTCTGCTGCACCGGAGACCAGGACAAGGAGCAATGGATTCAAGCTGCAGGAAAGGAGATTCCGCCTGAACCTCAGGAAGAACTTCCTGATGGTCAGGGCTGTCCGGCAGTGGAAGATGCTGCCTCGGAGTGTAGTGGAGTCTCCTTCTTTGGAGGTTTTTAAGCAGAGGCTGGTCATCTGTCGGAAGTGCTTTGAGGGTGTTCCTGCATGGCAAGGGGTTGGACTGGATGGCCCCTGGGCTCTCTTCCAACTCTACATTTCTATGATTCTATGATTCTATATTAGCTTTGATCCATGGAAAAGCTGAAAATGACTTTCTGGAAGGAGACCAAGGCAGAGCTGTTAGTCATACAGAGACATACTGGGCAGACTCGTCTAGAAATATGCATTCATACAGAAACACATTGGGCAGACTGCTCTAGAAATACACATTCTGGGCTTACTAGAGCCCCTGAAAAACTAATTCCTTCAAACACATTGGCCTGGGAGACTGCTATGCTTTGGGATACAGTTTAGGTACGCAGCACATCACATGGTAAAGCAAGTCACAGAGATAACATAGATACACTGGCTGCCAATTTGCTTCTGGTTTGATTTCAAGGTGCTAGTGATGATGACATTCAAAGTCCTAATCATCTTTGGACCATGATAGTTGCAGGAGAGTCTCTCCTTATATATACTTGCCCAAGAACTGAGATCTGCTGTCGGCCTGAGCTCCATGTCCCATTAGTAGGAACAATATCTCACCCAGGGACATGCTAAAGCAGCTTTTCTGCTATGGCACCCCATGTAGGAGATCTTCTCCTCTTGGAGGTCCAGCTGGTGCCAACTGTTAGTCTCTCTGTGGCACCAACTTAAGAGATGGCCTTTTATTAAAGTCTTTGGGTCTTGGTCTTGTCATTTTTTAAAGAGTACATCTACAAGATTATAATTGCTTTAGCCTTTTCTGCTGCTTTAACCTAGTGATTCATTTAATGCATTTTTCATCCTGTTTAAATTGTTCTGCTTTTATCTGGAATTGTTATAAACCATTTATAGCGCTTTAACTGTACGCCACTCTGAGACCTTGCAACAGATGGTGGGATAGAAATATTTTGCTAGACAGACAGACAAACAATCAGTTTTGGGGTGTATTCACACTTCCAAAACTATAGCAGTTTGATACTACTTTGGACCTTGGAGGTTTTTAAGCAGAGGTTGGATGGTCATCTGTCGGGAGTGCTTTGAGGGTGTTCCTGCATGGCAGGGGGTTGGACTGGATGGTCCCTGGGGTCTCTTCCAACTCTACATTTCTATGATTCTACTTTAACAGCCATGGTGCCAACCTACAGAATCCTGGGTTTTGTGAAATAATGAAGAATTTACTACTAGAGAACTCTAATGCTGTAGATCGGGGTAGTACACGAGAAAATTCTAAGTACCTCCCCAAACTACTAATCTCAGGATTCAACAGAATGAAGCAATGGCAATTAAAGTGGTAACAAAGTCCTTTAACCATGCAGTGCAAATGCACCCCCGGACTGGATCACTTCAGGTGGCACCCAAAATTTGTATCCTTCGTTTTTAAAGTTCCCGTCTTTTTAAAAACACACACAAAAATATCACAGAGAAGGGCTCCCGCTTCATTTTCTCTCTCACATGATTTTGAGGGGTGGTTTGTTTATATTTGCATGAAAGAAGCAGGATGCTGACATACCCTGAGGTATGATTTTCATTATAAAGGAAGAAAAATATCTGTTCATGTGATCTCTGAAACTGTCAAAGAGCCTCCCGAGCTATCATTAGAGCTCTTTTTGGAGAGTGATCCTGACGAGAGATGGGTTGTTGTTTCTTTCCAACAGGTCCCGCACAGGTTGAACTTTAAGGAGCCTGCAGCTGAAAAGGGATTGGCGTCTTTGGGTGGGCTCCCTTACACCATGCAACCTGTAAACTTCATGCCAGGTAACATACCAGTGTCGTTGTTTATGCAATTAAGCTTTTCCATTCTCAGTAATCACAATCCAGTACCTTCAAGAGCAACTCACGTGGCCGCCAACAAAAGGGAGGTGTTCTGTCAGTGACAATGCAAAACCTTCCTTTTTAATTTTCTCCAGGCAAAGCCATCAGGAAGGAATGCATGTGTACTTGACCACTATGGAAAGCAACATGAAAAAAAACCCAGGGACACTATCAATTAACTTTCCCTCTGGGCCCCCCTCCAAACTCATTCCTGTAGCTCATGGAGTCATATCTTCATTTATTTTTTGGAAAAAAGAAAAAAGGCCAAGAAATACTTATGTTAAGGACCAAGAGCTCACTCAATAACAATTCCCACCTGCATGAAGGTGGCTTATACTATTTTACTTATTTATTTATTTATTTTATTTATTTGTATCCCGCCTCTCCATATAGATCGAGGCGGCGAACAACTTACAAACAGCATGTATTTCGAAACATTTCTATACATGCCCCCAACAAGCTGGGTACTCATTTTACCGACCTGCGAAAGGATGGAAGGTTGAGTCAACCTTGGAGCCCGGCAGGATCGAACTCACAACCTTGTGGCTTGCAGCACTGGCATTTAACCACTGCGACACCACGGCTCCCTACTAGTGGCACATCTAACCAGAGCGTGGAAGAGGTAGTTTTTGGAGAGCTGCCAACACGCTATCTTGGGACACTGGAAGCTGTGGTCTAGAAAAATAATTTTGTCATGCTCTGAAGTCAGAAGATCCGTCCCTGAAACAAAGGTCTACCTGATCTAGCATTCTGTTCCCACAATGGCCTGCATGGACTGGTCTGAATTAAGCTCCTGTCTCTGCTTCCTCAGCTTCTGCTGCTTTGCACAATGTCCTTGTGTCCAAGCCATTTGGACTCACAACTGAGGTGTCCTGGAAACTGAATGGCTTGGATGAAGACAAAAAATCATCAATTATTTTTTCTTACATTAAGGTTTCCCTCACACCACACATCTATAGCACTCCTATAACTCTCTGGTTTCCATGATTTCACCCAATGGTGAAATCTTAGTGAGGCCAAACTACACCAAACTACAAATCCCAAAATTTGTACTAGACCAAACCCAAATCCACCAAATGACAAACCCCAAGATTTGATCAGGCGCAGTCATAGTAATTCCAACCTATGCAATCCTGGGATTTGTAAGTCTGGGTGGTAGTCAGAATTCTCCCAGAGAATTCTCTGCTAAATACCTCCCAGAGCTATAAATTCCAGGGTTCAGTAAAATGCAACAATGGCAGTTAAAGTTGGGTTGCTGTTGTGTGCCTTCAAGTCATTTCTGATTAATGGCAACCCTAAAGCAAATCTATCACGGGGGTTTCTGTGGCTAAGCGTATATGACACATCCAAGGGCACCCAGTGGGTTTCCATGGTCAAGCAGGGAATTGAATTCTGGTCTCTAAGGTGGTTGCCCAGTGCTCAAACTGCTGCAGCACACTGGCATAACCATGACTATTTCCATACTACACTGTTATAGTGCTATTATTCAATTTTCAACATCCTGTTGCATTCTGGGATTTGTAGTTTACCAGGGCCAAAGAGCTCTCTAAATGGCCCTTTCTTAAACGGCAAACCCCAGGACTCCATAGGATGTTGAAAGTGGAATCACAGCACTATAACGGTGTTGTGTGGACATGGCTCATGCCATAATTGCACAGAGCAATGAATCTTCTTTCTCCTCAAACCACTCGACCTTTGGAAATAAGCCTTATTTTTGAACTCGGGAAATGGCGTTCCCAGTCTCATCTTAGTGTCTCATGCTTTCTTCCCTGTGGCACTTGACTTTCAGAAGGGGAATCATTTAAGATTCCCTTTGGAAAGGATGCAACCGATGAGGCCCCTGGAACATCTGACCGGGTGTCACAAGGAGCTGGGTTCTGTCTCTGTCTCTTCAGCTGCCCTTGGGAAAATTACATTCCTCGCCTTCCTGTTTTCTTCACACTGATTCCATCTTGGCTCCCTGTGGCCAGTCTTGTTTCTTCAACCACACCGCTGCATCTCCTGGTCTTTGGCAAGTGGTTGAGCTATTTCACAATGTGCAGATCTTGTCTTCTAATTATGCCCTAGTATCTAATGTAGGGCTTTCCTTTTAACCTTCCATCTTCTTCAGCTGCTGGGGTAGAGAACCTGTGGACCACCAGAACTACAATTTCCATCAGCCCCAGCCACATGGGCAGTAGTCAAGAATGATGGGGCCGTAGTTCAACATCTGGAAAACCACAGCTTCCTCAGCACTTGTTTCATATAGTTTTAAACATCCATAAGACTCAAGCAGGACTTATTTTGCAAAAACCAAGGAACTTAAGTCTTCAGTCAGCAACCAACAGCTTCTTTTACTCCAGCTCAGTCTCTTTACTGGTGTGTACTGTGTCACTACCTGGTAGTTGTTCCCTTACTCTGTGCCTTTCCTTTGTGACACTAGATTGTTATAGTGCTATTATTCCATTTGCAATATCCTATGGAATCCTAGGGTTTGCAGTTTTGGAAACTGCTGGACCCCAGGATTCCATAGGATGTTCCAAGTGGAATAATAGCACTATAACAGTCTAGTGCGGAAATGGCGTGGTTTTCTCTTCCTGCCTGCTGGCTTAACTTTCCTACTTAGTTCCACATACATTGATAACACCACTGCTCTAAGGTACAGTCCTTCATTCAAGTGATTGACATAGTCCATCCTTAAAAACAAATCAAAATGAAATAATAATTGTGCCCAAAACTGTGCCCTAAAGAAGGAATATGATGCAAAAAAATTTTCTCTATTTGTTCTCTTATTTTTGTATAATTCACCGTTTTAGCTAGTGAAGGGCAAAACACTACAATGATTTATCTGCACAGAAGTTAAAACAAACAAACAATTAAAGGACAATTCTGTTAAAAGCACCCAAGTTAAAACAATATAAAATACAATTAACACATTGCAAAAAAAGACAAAAGCACAGCCCCATTAAAAGCCCTATTTGCCACATAAATTATAAGCCAAAGACCTGCCTGAATAAGGAAGTTTTTGCTGGCTGGAGGAAAGAGGGAAGAGAAAGGGCCCATGGGAGAGAATCCCACAGCCTGATAAATAATTAGAACATAATATGCCAGACACTGTTGTGGTTGAGAAAAAGAAAACTTGGATTATAGATGTGTGAATCCCGGGGGGACCACAGAAATGAAGATGGGGGTGGTATGAGATATCAAGAACTGCAAATGGAGATTTCAGTACCTCTGGGAAAAGAAAACAACTGTGATCGCTGTGACAATATGCGCTCGGGAGCAAATTCCAAATGAAATGACAAAATGTCTGGAAGAAACTACCATAAATAGGATCATGACAGCACAATTACAAAAAGGGAGACAACTTGGAATGTGCCACCATATCTGACAATACCTCAGGTATTAAGTTGAGGACAAGCTTTGGGGTAAAAATTATGGATTTTGATATGACCCATGGATAAGCCAAGGGTCATTCTGTGGATAGGGGAAAGTGCCAGATCCACCTCAGAGGAGCAGCTGCCTTCACCACCACCACCATTTTCCCACCCAGGCATTCAAAAAGGCCAGAAGTGGCACTGCGGTGGAGAGAGTGTGAGATGGCGTCCATCCTTCTTTTAGGTTCTTCTGGGATGAATTAAGCTTTCATCTTTCTCCACTCTACTCAGAGAAGGGGATGGTTCCATTTTTGATAGGAATTAACAGCAATGTAGACTCAAGTCAATTGACTCAGATTCAAGTTGGACTAAAGTCACTCCAGTGACTCAACTTGGACTCGACTTGGCAATAAATGACAACTGACTCAACTGAACTTGAGACTTGTATATTTTTAGTGACTGACTTGCTGCCCTCGGTTTAGTAACATAATCCAGAAAAAACTTAAGACTTTGAACAACATTTCCATCCCTTTTTGCCTACTGGTCATAAGGCAATCTGCCTCAAGTCCAATGTGTGGGTGCATTTCCCAGAGAGGAACAGCACGCAGGTTAGGCAATGGGGTTGAGACAGGGTTGAGGTTTGCTCAGCAGCCTATCCCAGCAGTCTTCTAAACTTTTCCTAAGAGGAAAAGGCAAAACTCACTCTCAGAGCACTGGGCATGTTTCTTAGAGGGGAACAGCAAATATATTAGGCAATGGGCTTGAGGAGGAAGGATTCTTCCTTCTAAAGCTCTTGAAGCTTCAGTAATGGGGAGCAAGAAGGATCCTATTCCCTACTTCTGAAGCTGCAGGAGGGCCAACTCTACTTAAATTGTTAAAACTGATTTTATTCACTTCTGTCCAGAAATTCTGGAATATAGGCTGAAGTATAAAGTTGGCTCCTAGACTTGAGACTTGACTTGAAAGTACCTTGCAAGGACTTGAGACTTACCTTTGAGACTTGAAAGTAGAGACTTGAGACTTGACTTGAGATTTGGAGTAAAAGGCTTAAATACATCCTTGGAAATTGAAGTATAGTACTTACACTGACCCTTCGATAAGTTGACCCAGGTTTCAGGGTCTGTTTTTTAACTACAATTTCTGGACGTATACAAGAGTATATCCTTGAATAGCATCCGAATTGATGGTCCAAAACACAGTGGTACCTGATGGACTGTTAAAAATAATAAAGTTGGCAACAATGCTGATGCTACAAAATGGTCCAAAACTCTGATCCATAGCAGCTGGTAGGCCGTGAAACCAAGAACTGTAACGAAGAGGAGGAGGAGAACTCAAGTCTCTACTGGAAAAAGCTGAATTTTAACAGTTGTGCAATTGATGTTCAATAGAAAACAAACAGAACAGAACAGAACATGGAACACGGAGGTGTGTGAGCACTGCTAAAGCAAAGCAGAAAATTTTCAAGCAAATGATTAGCAGTTCCGAGGCGAGAGCAAGGGGAGAAAATAACCTCAAAGATTTAAGTGGACAATGAGTTTCTCAGAAACCTCTTCAAGGTTGTTCTGAGCTGGCAGCTTGCTCAGAAAAACAAATGCTGGAGAGGTAGTTTGAGTTCGCAACTGACCTCACCAACAATCCCTGAAGCACCTGAATTATACAATGGATCAATGCAACCTCCTGATTCACCATAATTGTTGCTGTTACAACATGTACCAGCACACAAGACTCATTGCCTTGAAAAGTCACTTGTCACTACAGCTCTGCATTACCTTAATGCTTCCGCAAGAGTTAAAAGGAATGCAAGGACATCAAATTGAACTCAAACATAAAGTACATTTCAGAGATTATGGCAGAGAGAGATGATGTGAAATAGAGATTGGAGGGGAGGGAAAGGAAGTATTTTTCGTCACTGGTGACATGGATTCATCAGCCCACAGGCAGGTTCAGAAGTTTCACCAGCGCCTTTAAAAAGTCGAGGCTAAAATGTGGAGCAGATTTACTGCCTCACTGACATAGGAGTCACCAACTTCCATAGTTTAATAGGATCCAAGCTAAGTTGTTTCCTTTCTTGGTCCCAATATCAAACAGGGCAAGTGAATTTCTGGTGAAACAAAAATCTGTACAGAACCAAAGTAAAATCCAACATATTTCCATGTAAGCTGCTTTGACTCCCATTTAGGAGAAAAGCAGGATATAAATGAAATAATGGAATAATAAATAAATAAATAATTTCATTGCTAACCGATGAAAATCAGCTCAAGCACAATTCTATTTTTTTCTTTGAGATAGTTACATTGAGCCTTGGTTTCCCATTTAGGCTGGCTTGCAAAAACAAAAATGCAATACATTTTTAAAAAACCCATTAAATCATTTTTTAAAAGGTAAAGAATAAGGCAATAGCTTTTTTTTTTACCATGCATTTCCACCCTTGTTACTGTTGTGTGCCCTCAAGTCGTTTCTGACTTATGGTGACCCTAAGGCAAACCTATCAAGGGTTTTTCTGGAGCTGAGAGTGTGCAACTTGCCCAAGGTCACCCAGCGTGTTTCCATGGCCAAGCAAGAAACTGAACTCTCATCTCCATGGTTGTAGTCCTATGCTCAAACCACTATGCAACACTGTCTCTCACTTCCATCCTACAGAGGAACATATGGCAATTGTACCAATACCTCCTTGTCTCCAAAAGGCTCACAATGTAAAGCACTGATGGCCCTTTTTTATGAAACTCTTGAGCTGCCACAGTAGGGAAAACTACCTTCTTTAAAAAAAAAGAAATGACGGAGGATGAACATGTCTCACTATGAGCTTTCCTAGGTTTTTGGTTTAGCATGATGGCACCAAATCAGTAGCACTGCAGGTGACTTCTGAACAGAGATGCTCACCATTCAAAATCCTGGTTGATTTTAAATTAATCCAGGACTTCTCTTCATACAAAGCAGAAGGCTGCTAATGAATGGAGTACAGTTAGCCCTCCACATCTGCAGGTTTCACTTTTGCGGATTTGATTATTCACGGATTATTTGCTGTCACCTCTGCTGCCTCCCTCTGCCATTTTTAATAGGGACTGCAAGCCCTGTGAGACTGAGAAACTGCAAACGAGGCTTGTAAGTCCCTCTTAAAAATGTCGTGGGGCAGCAGAAGAGGTGGCAGTAAGTCCCACCAGTCACCCACTTCTGCCTTGTGAAGGGACCTTGATGCCTCCAAGGAATCCATGGTGGATTGAATATGGTGATCATACTTTTTTGTGTGTTTAATATGGCTTGGGAGGGCCTAGTTTCACGGATTTTCCACTGTGCCCCTAACCCTAGTGAATGTGGAGAGACGACTATATTATTAAATATTTTTGTTGTACATTATTTCTCAAAAAAAATAAATAAATCACAGAGGATATTAATTCCAGAAAGGGATGCATCCAAGGCATCTAAGCTACCTTGCCTTCCACCCTGAGAGAAAGGAAGGATATAAATCCGTTAGTGTCCCAGCTCATGCTTTGAGTCCCAGGTTCAATTTCGCAGTATATTTAGGCAGTTACAAAACTCTAGAGAGCTGCAACCAATCTGACAGATAATATTGAGACAGATGGTCCAATGGCCTGCCTCAGTGGAAAGCAGCTTTCTGTGTTGCTAATTTGTCATCACCAGGAACTATTTATTTCTCTATCTGGGATGCAAAGGATATTCAAAAATATTAGAAAAATATTTGAAAATACTAGAAAATTGGTTGAAAAGACATGTTTCGCATGTGTCAAGAAACCTTATCGAGGAGAATCCTGGGTGTGAATGAATCTTGGCAGTTTGAGGCTCGTTCTGTACACAATTCCCCCTATTTGACAGTATTTTTGCACAGATATATTCTTTTCTGTGCTGAGAATGTTGTTTTCCACTCAAAGCACTCTTGTGCAAATTTTGGACAGGGTAAGTTCTGAGCTGTAACTGGTCTTTGAAAAACCGCATAGTTTTCAAAAACTTTCTTGCTGCAGGAAGAAAATGTCTAAAATTACTCATTCTTTCCCTCAAGAATAAAATTAGCAAAGAAGTACATCCATCTATCTGTTTCTACCGTGGTCTCAATCTAGAGGATAATAAATGACCCCATCATCCACGTAAGCACGTCAACAAGAGAGTTTTCAAAAACATCCAGCTAGCAGGCAGCCCACTTTTGTTCTGAGCAACTGAAGAAGGCAGAAGCGAAAACATTCTGCTAATTCACTTATTAAGTTCTGCTCGTTAATCACTCAAGCTGGCAGGCTACGAAACTTAGAATAAACAGCGCTGATATATCCATGGCTTTGACAGAATGAGCTAATTGGTATGTCCTCACACAGTACGGTACAATCTACACAACCACCATCCTCACGTCGTTTTGGTGCCAAATCCCTGCTGTTTTAATTAAATGCTTAAACATTACTGCCAGTCTCAGTTTTTTCCTTGTTCTTTTGCAATGCTTATCCTGCCATCCATCTTCTGCTGGTCACCTGTCTTAATGTAAATGTCATCAGAGAGGGAAAACTTTCTGTACTCAACAATTAAAATAATTTAATGTGACCAGATACCTATGATTATACTATGGTTGCAATAAAGAACTCATGATGACCTGCTTATTTCCGTCTCGCTGACATGATGAATAGTTGGACTGCCCATCATTTCTGAAGTTGAGAGAAAGTGCTGCTTTGGACGTTCCACAGAATCATTGACCGGGAATGGGATCCAAGGCTCACTTAGTCCAACTCCATGCTGGAGCTAGAATCTAACACAAAAGCAGCTCCTGAAAGGTAGACATCTAAGCTTTGTCTAAAAACCTCCAACGGAAGGGAACATCTATGGCAGAAATCTGTTCCTTTGTTAAACGGCTCTTACCACCAGGAATTTTTTCCTGAAGTTCTCTTGCAATCTCCTTTCTTGTCCTTTGAATACAGTGGGCCCTTGCTATCCACAAGGGTTTGGTTCCAGGCCCCTCCACTGGATACCAAAATACGTGGATGCTCAAGTCCCATTACGTACAATGGTGTAGGAAAATGGCATTCTTTATACAAAATGGCAAAATCAAAGTTTCCTTTTTGGAAATTTTTATAAAAATATTTTCAAAATGTAGTTGGTTGAACTCACAGATACGGAACCCGCATTTACAGAAGGCCAGCTGTATATTGCTTCCAGCCCTATCCAATTGGCTAATGATTTTTGGCACAGTTTTAGCTAGTTGGATGTCTTTCTGAGGCTGACTGAAGAAGATCTTTTAATTTTTCCTGGTTTTTAGCTCTTGTCTGGATAATCTGTTTCTACAGAAGCACAGAAGTGGAAGGGTCGCAAGACCAGTCCAGCCCTTGCCCATGAAGAAAGAAAGATCATACAACTCCTGTTTAAAGACCTCCAGAGAAGGAGATTCCACCATCTTCCACCATCAATCTGCTCTTGCACTCAATAAATTCTTCCTAATGTGGAATCTCCTTCTTGCCATTTGAATCCATTGGTTTGTGCCCTACTCTCTGGAGCATGCAAAACAAGCTGACTCTACCTTCTACATGACATCACTTCAGATATCTGAAGATGGCTATCATACCACATCTCAAACTTCTCCAATTTAACACATCCAGCTCCCTAAGCCACTCTTTACAGGGCATGGTTCCCAGGCCTTTTACCATTTTGATTGCCCTCTTCCGAACACATTCCAGCTTGTCAATATCCTTCTTGAACTGTGGTACCCAGAACTGGACACAGTATTCCAGGAGAGGTCTAAGCAAACCAGAATAGAGTGGTACTACAGTATTACCTCTACTGATTTGGGCACTATACACAGTAAGCCCTCCATATCTGGGGATTCTGTTTCCCCGGATTCAACTAATCACAGCTTGAAATTATTAAACGAAAAAACAAACAACACTAAACCAAAAAGGAATCTTTGACTTTGCCATTTTATGTAAGATACACCATTTTACTACACTCTTGTACATAATGGGACTTAAACATCTGTGAATTTTTGTATCCAAGAGAGGTCTGAGAACTAAACCCTAGTGCAGTGGTTCTCAACCTTCCTAATGCCGTGACCCTTTAATACAGTTCCTCATGTTGTAGTGACCCCCAACCATAAAATTATTTTCGTTGCTACTTCATAACTGTAATTTTGCTACTGTTATGAATCATAATGTAAATATCTGATATGCAGGAGGGGGCAGGAGGACGTGAGGACGTGGCTCGCGCTTGAGCACCACCACCGAGGAGGGAATGGAGCCTAAGACCATCAGAAATATGTGTTTTCCAATGGTCTTAGGCGACCCCTGTGATAGGGTTGTTCGACCCCCAAAGGGGTCGCAACCCACAGGTTGAGAACCGCTGCCCTAGTGGATACCAAAGGCCAATTGTACTCCTGTTCATGCAGTCTAGAATGGCATCGACTTATTTGGCTGCCACATTACAATGATGACTCATGCTCAGCTTGTGATCTACTAATCCCCACAGATCCTTTTTGTATATAACTGTTGTCATGTCCTGCACTATGTATATATTGGTGCTGCTGTTATACATTTCCTCTTTTGAGGTTATTCTTCTGTACCTTTTTTTGCTTGCATTTTTGAATATTTCACTGTAAGCCACACTGACACTTTAACTGAAGTGCCACAAATCTTAACAAAAATAAATTACTACAAGGGATCTTTCTCATCTTTCACACAGACTACACCCTTTCCAACTTAAAAATAAACACATACATAAGAATGCCCTAATCAGTGCACTGCTCATTAAAACTCCCTTTCCAAAGCAAGTAAGAACAACATGACCCTGTTTGCTTGCTGAGTTCTCACTCATTGTTCCAAGCACCTCACTCCCTCACGCACAGTGAAATCGGCATTCTTTTTCCTTTTACAACTTTTGGCACAAGACACCAAAGTTGAGCTCTCCTTTGCCGCCTCGGCCAGCTGCCAGAATTCCACAACAAAAGGACATCCCCATTCGAGTATCACCCCTCCCCACCCCATGGAATGCCATAAATTTTTGCAACAAGTTAGAGCTTGTAAAATGGGATTTTTTTGAACTACAGTTCCCAGAATCCCCTTCCAGCTATTGTCCAATAAATTAATGCCTCCAAAAATGGCACAGGGCTATGCCTTAAGCCGAGTGCACAGGGTGATAAGTTCTTGCGTTTCTAGTCTACTACAGTTGGTAATGCCAATTCCAGGCAATAAGGAAAGGGTAGTTGGAAAATTAGCCCCTTTGAATTCTCAAGTTGTGGTCAAGGCAAGGGACTCGCTACTTTAACAGAACATGTTTTCATGACTCTCCTCCCCAAGCAACATTAAATGAAGTCTCCAGATTTTAAGCCCAGTCCAGAGATGTGACTGACTGTGGTGGGGGGCCTGGAAGCCATGAAGCTCTATGAGGATAGACTTAGAGAGCTGGGTATGTTTAGTCTGCAGAAGAGAAGGTTAAGAGGGGACATGAGAGCCATGTTTAAATATTTGAAGGGGTGCCGTGTAGAGGAAGGAGAGGGCTTGTTTTCTGCTGCTCCAGAGACCAGGACAAGGAGCAATGGATTCAAGCTGCAGGAGAGGAGATTCACCTGAACCTCAGGAAGAACTTCCTGACAGTCAGGGCTGTCCGGCAGAGGAATCTGCTGCCTCGGAGTGTAGTGGAGTCTCCTTCTTTGGAGGTTTTTAAGCAGAGACTGGATGGCCATCTGTCGGGAGTGCTTTGAGGGTGTTCCTGCATGGCAGGGGGTTGGACTGGATGGCCCCTGGGGTCTCTTCCAACTCTACATTTCTATGATTCTATGATTCTATGGTTATATAGGTTTGTATGTTAGGATTACCTCCAAACCTTCAAAAAATGCACAGGGCCAGACCTAAAACGTTAGGTCTCCAAACAGTCCAAATAGTCTACGTTAGGGATGGGACGAATCCAGAATTTTCCGAATCTGAATGTCTGGAAGGTTCTGGGAAGCCACGAATCTCGCGAATCTTGAATCTTTCAAATCCTTTTTTAAAAAAGGATTTAAAAAGCAAGCAAAAGAAGGATAATCCTGGGGACTCTCTCAGCCTCAGCAAAAGCCCAAGTGAAGGCAAACCTCCCTCTGAAGAAATCTGGCCAGGACAATTGTCATAGTTTTGCCTCAGGATCTCCCCAGACTGAAAATGACATGAAGGCCCTTTCTGCACAGGCAGGAAAATGTGGATTAATCCCACATTTTCCTGCCTGTGTAAACAGGGCCACATACTACAATAGAGAGATAATCCAGGTCAAAACTGGATTTTCTTGGCATGACTCCTTCTGTCATCCTGGGGTTTGCAGTTTAATGATGCACCAGCACATTTTGGCAGAGAAGGCTGTGACACCTTGTAAAACTACAAACCCCAGAATTGTGTCAGAAAGAGCTTTGCAAGGGAGCTATGCAAAGGAATCTTTTGGCTGTCCTTGAAATCTCAAGCTTGTACTTTCCAGTCAAGCGCTGAAATTAAATATTAAATGTTCAATTTAAATATCTTAGAATACAACTGCAGCTGTGATTTCTAAAATTGTTAGCAAAGGTCATTATTACTCCAAGGGAAAAACTCACCTACTCACCATGTACCCTTGTGTACCTGGTCTCCCAGGTTTTCAGGCGTCCTGGTCTCCGGCAAACTATTTGGTTGGTGGATTTGAAAGATTCAGTTTGCCTATTTTGGAACAGGAATTCAGATTTGCAAATCTCGAATCCTTGCCCAGGATTCGAGGATTCGGTTAGCCCATCCCCAGCCTACGTGATTGCAGGTGAGCTCTGAATCAGCCTGGAAAGGTCCTCAACTTTGGCCAAAGGGACTTCTGCCCCCTCTCATGAAGAACACAGTCAAAATCACTTCTTACATGAGCAAAGAGAAAGACCCTTTATTGTTAAAAGGAGGGTTTTGTTTTTTTTATAAATTTGGGTAATAACAATTTCCTAAAGCATAGAGTGCATGTGCAAGAACATTTGGTTTCCCAGGACTAACATTCTGATACATGGTTGATAATAAAATAACTTTTGATTAACAATCAACAGTGAACCCCTGAATCACATATATTTGCTCAGTAGTGAAGTATAAGAGAGTGCTGGGAACCAGGGATTGCCTTTGCCAATTAACGTCAATATAATTTTAAGCAGGACAAGGGGCTGACAATAGGAACCTTTAAAGACGACTGGAATTCAAAATGAAGGAACTTTAGTTAAGCAAATGCAGAGAGACAGAGAGAGAAAGTGCCTTTAGCTTAGACATTGAAGCAAGCAACAGCCCTGTGAAATGAACTGTCCAGGGCGCTGAATCTCTAGTAGCCCTGCAGAGTAGACCAGGGGAAAGATGGCAAAGCACTATCTATTTTGTCTGTATGCTTTCACTGCTTACATCTAGATCCCATAAACATTAAGCAGCTGCCTCTCCTTGCTAGTCCAAACCTGCCCATTTCAGAGGTTTAAGCAGACACTGCAAACAAAATGGGTGGTGTTTCTAATCTTGTTGTTATCCTCTCTACTTCCGGATTCAAGGCTGCAGCAGTCAACACCCTGAACCTGGAGTTAAGCCAGCAATGTTCTAGTCAGGGTTTGGAAAAGGTATTTTTCCCATAATCCCCCAGCCAGCCTTCATTCCAAAATAACTTTTCTGGAGTTGTAGCTTATGCTTCACTAGTCAGCTCCGACCAAGAGAGACAAGTTACATGGGCCAAGGGATGTCTTTAGTTCAACAGGTTGGAGCACATCAATTAATCTCTAGAAATTTTCTAAGCTTCACGAGATTTTGCTATGGCGTTCCATAAAACATACGGCTCACTGCTTCAACCCTCCATGTCACAACTCAT
Source organism: Ctenosaura bakeri (assembly GCA_948474755.1). Lineage (NCBI taxonomy): Eukaryota > Metazoa > Chordata > Lepidosauria > Squamata > Iguanidae > Ctenosaura > Ctenosaura bakeri. The sequence goes on along the minus strand of CAOLHI010000908.1, from coordinate 710,082 downwards.
CTTGGGCAAGTTTATTGTTTCAAATAATGATATGACCTCTTTCAGGACACATTTCAGATTTCAACCATAGGTTTTTCACCAAATTTTAATTCTCAGACATCCCATGTAAAAGGAGTGTCTCTTTACTGGTAACAGTAAATACCCAAAAATACACAATAATACCCAGAAGATTGACAATCTGGGACATGTTCAGAGAAGAGCGGTCCAACTGACCAAAAGTCTGGAAACCGAGCCTTATGAGGAATGACCAAGGGTGTTGGGTATGTTTAGCTTGGAGAAAAGAAGACTGAGGCCATTTCCGCACTAAACTGTTATAGTGCTATTATTCTACTTTCCACATCCCATGAAATTCTGGGGTTTGTAGTTTCCTGAGGCCAAAGAGCTCTCTGGCTGAGAATTCTAAAGGCCCCTCCCTAAACTGCAAAGCCCAGAATTCCATAGGATGTGGAAAGTGGAATCATAGCACTGTAACAGTGTAGTGTGCAATTGGCTTGAGAGGTGACATGGTAGCCATGTTTAAATATCTGGAAGGATACCATGTAGAATATGGTGCAAGTTTGTTTTCTGTTGCTTCACAGGCTAGAACATCAACCAGTGGGTTCAAATTACAACGCAAGAGATTCCATGGAAACACTAGGAAGAGTTTATTTACTGTAAACTCTGTTCAACAATGGAATAGACTGTGTTGGGGACAGCAGACTCACCTTCTTTGGAGTCCTTAAAAAGAGGTTGCATGTGCATAGTTGGGTATTCCTGCATGATTGAGGTTGCACTAGATGGTTCTCACCACCCTTCCATCTTTAAGATTCTGTGATTCCACTCCCTCTGTTGCTTCCTGGAGATCCTTTTCTCCACAACTGATAGTTCAGAAATTTAAAACCAGGAAACAGTTGGGAGTACAGGTACTCCAAAGCCATACCTTGGCCAGTTCTGGTATACTGGAATATTTATCTGAGTTGCTTCTTTGCAGCTGATGCAAATACCAATTTCTCCGAGGTGAGTTGCAGACCCATTGCTAATACTTAACCACTTGCCAAAAATAAAAAATACAAAAAAAAAAATTAAAAAGAGAGAAAACACACATCCGTGTGGGCAGGCAAGCGGCAGTTGTGTTTGTATTTTGGCTCATTCAAATACTTATTGCTTAGAAACAAGATGGTGAACCAACAACCTTTATTCCATGACAGATTTAATTTGAGGGGGCAATTAAAACACACACACACACACACACACATACGAATACTCATGATAAAATGGCTCTTCAAGCTGCCAACCCTATCAGGCACTTTTGTACAAAGGTGCCTTTTCAAAATTCTATCGACAAAACAACTTCGGGATCTGCAAAGCCATGTACTGAAATATTTTAAAGAGGAGTGCATTTATTTAGATGCCTCACTCAGGGAACTCAAAACCCCTCATTCAGTCTTACAATCACAGTGTTGAAAGGGATCAGGGTCCAAACCAGGCCAAGGAAAGGAGAGGAAAAGGGGGTGGACCGGCCTGGTGGCCTATCTTGCTCATCTCCTTCATTGGGTGTCTGGTGGGTCATCGGGAGAGGGTTTGTGTGCTGAAGAATTGGACTGTGAGCTATCCCTAGTTGGCTAGGCACTGGCTGGTGGAGGAGGACCAGAGGCAGTTTTTAAAAGGCTGTGTGGCCTGGCACCACTGAGAGGGAAGGTTCTCAGGTTCTGCACTACTCATCTTCAAATATCTGTAAGGGTATCATTTAGAAGACGGAACAAGTGTGATTTCCACTCTTGTAAAGATAAGACGGGTGGAATCAGTGGATTAGGACTGCAGCACAAGAAAGGAGATCCTGACTAAACATGAGGAAGAACTTCTTGACGATACAAGCTGTTCCAATATGGAACAGAGTACCATGGAAGGTGAGAACCAGGGTGGTCTAGGGTCTGAGCACTAGACTACGACCCTGGAGACCAGGTTTTGATTCCCTGCTTGGACATGGAAATCATCACCCCCAGCATCAACAACAACAACAAAAAATCTCACAATATCCTTGTCTCCCTTTCACGATGGTATCAATACCTCCAGTAGACCTAACCTCACTTCCCATTTCCTCGCTCAGCTTCACAAATGCATCTGTGGAGCCTTTCCAAGCCGTTTGCCTTGTCTGCACAGAAGGAGGCAAAGACAAAGAAGCATCTTAAAGGCTTTCCTCTTCTCCATTACCCCTACCATCAAAGAAGCACCAAAAGTTTGCATCTTTTAAGTATCCGAAGAGGCCACCGCCTGATATTTGAGAACTCAGAACTTAGGCCATTTCCGCACTAGACTGTTGTAGCACTATGATTCCACTTTCAACATCCTATGGAATCCTGGGGTTTGCAGAAACTGCAAACCCCAGGATTCCATAGGATGTTGAAAGTGGAATCATAGCGCTACAACAGTCTAGTGCGGAAATGGCCTTAGTGGCATACTTTCCCACCGTCCTGATTATGTCCCAGTTTCTATCTCTTCCTCACACTTTCCCCTTTTGTCTTCCACTAAGCTCAGTTGCTGCAGGCCAAGTTCAAAATGCAGAAAATGTAGTTAATGTAGTGGAAGGAAGAGGAGAGGAAGAGCTATGTCTTGCCTTTCCTAAACTCTGTATATAAATCCCATTTCTATTTAAAACAGCACTTCAGTGTGTTCTTCTGCATTAATTACATTCATCTACTTGTTGCCTGACCACATCCTTCTGACCACACTGTGATGCAGCTTGGCTGCACATGTCCCAGTTTTTTTTGGTGAAACGTTGGGAGTCCTAAACATTTACCAGCAACTTCCACTGTGCAGAAAGCTTCTGCACATAACTGTGGATTCCTAGCAGAACATTTAATGCCAACAATAGGCAGATGAAACCCAATAAAGTACAATCTCAACCAGAGCTAATGTTTTCCAAGGTCCCAGTTAGGGAAGGAAAGCACCTTTTTTTAACCTCTTCTTTTTTCCTTTGGGGAGAAAAAAAAAATAACCCTCCATATACAACAGGAATTTCAGTTTAGGTTAAAATTCAGAGGAACCTTCAGTATAAAGATGAACTTTTGCAGACCAGGAATACTTCTAATTCAGAACAGAGGTTGGAGAAGTTATTTTGCCTTACAGCTTTCAGGATCCCTCAGCCAGCATGGTTAGTGGTACACTTATTATTATGCAGTACACATATTATTAACCTTACTCATGCCCCTAAAAACAGGGAGTCCGAGAAAGTACTGGGTTCAGTAGGTTCTAAACTTTGGTCCTCCAGATGGTTTTGGACTTCAGCTCCCAGAATTTCTGGCTATTGGCCAACCTGGCCAGGGTTTCTGTGAGACGAAGTCTAAAACACATGGAAGACCAAAGTTTGGGATCCACCGGGACACATACAGGTCCAAATAAGTGCTAAGAAAGTAATGACCTAGATGCAGAGTTTTGAAAGCTATCTTTTTGGACTTCAACATTCAGAATCCTCTAATCAGCATGGCTACAGCCCATGTTGGCTGGGAGATGTAATCTAAGAAGGGAGCTTTTCTGTCTCTAATTTAAAAGGATGCACATTTTATTGGGAGAAAGGGAATACATGGTCAACATTCCAAACATAAAAAAAAATTTCAGCACTATCATTCTACAAAAATTACACAGCACTTTTCTTTTAAAGTATCTCAAGTATTTATCTTGCATTATCTTCCAACATTATCTCAGCAAGTCTCATACAACAACCAATATGGTAAGGCAGTGTCATTATCTCCACTCATTTTGCTGGTGGCGATGGTTTTTCACTGTTAAAGTGTTCCTGTAATTTTAGTTTTTTACCTGCTAGTTCTTATTAATATTGGCATTTTAAAATTTTCTGTAAGTGGTCTTTCACAATTCACAGGGAGCTGCCATAGGAGCTGCCATTCTTACAGGTGGCCTATATGGGTTTTAAAAGGCCCACCGAGTTTGCTAGAAAGAACTGGGTTGGGGAAGGGACGGAAGAGTCTAATTCATCTCACCATTCTCTCTCTCCATCTGCCTCCACTGTGCAAACCATCATGGCTTCAGCATTTTGCCTTCCCCCTAGAACAGCCCTGACCAAAGATGGTCTTCTCCAGACGTATCTGACCACAGTTCCTACCATTTTCCAATCAACCAGTGGCCATGTTGACTGGGAGTCAGAACCCAATATATCTGGAGGAGTCTTGGTTGGAGAAGGGTGACTTAAAGCATGGATGAGAGCCATCCATTTATTTGTGGACAAAGGAAAAGCAAGCTTTGCAGAGACAATGAGTGGCAGCAAATTTGTCCCCTCCTCATGGAGAAGCTGGTATCTAAAGCAGGGGTTTGCTTCCTCTCACACGTTTCAGAGACTGCCTGCTTGCACTAAGGTTTCTCTCGTACTACACAGTCATAGCACTTTGATCCCATACCCTCCAACCTTTCACAGAAGAAAACCTGGACATGCGTGGCCAAAGTGACACTTGAGCGTGGTCAAGATGGTAGAAGTTGTAAATGCGTAAGAACAGACAAGCTAAGAAAAGCTGGAGCAGTGTGCAAGATTCTGCTCCCTTGTCTCCTCTCAACCTGGGTGAGCTGACTGCAAACTACTTTTGCACTTTGAAGTCAGTTTGCAGGAAGTAAGGGAGAAAGCGTGAGCAGGAGAGAGAAATTGGGACATTTGAAACACAGCTGAAAAAAGAGGATTACTGTAATCAGAACTGTCCCTGTCAAATCTGGACAGTTGGAATATATGTGATCCAACTTTAACTGCCATGGCTGCATCCTAAGAAATCCTGGGATTTGCTGAGGCACTACAGCCATCTGACAAAGAATTCTAAATTCCTCACAAAACTAGAAATCCCAAGATTCTGTAGGAAGCAGCAATGACAAACTCGTATCAAACTGTGGCCGTCCTGCTTGTGAGTGACTTTGGAGCCACTGAAAGCAGAGCCAACTTCTATTCGTATTCCACTACCCAATTATTTGCATAGCATCAACTATGGATCTATTTCTTAACTTTAAAAAGAAATGATTTTTGAAGTATGTTTACAAAGAAAAAGATGGGAGAAGGAAAGGAGAATTCAACAGGTTATGACATGGGTAGGTATACACTTTAATAGAAGCCGACCATTGCCTGAATCCTATTGTTAGTCCCAACTAAAGTAGACCCATTCAATCAATGGAATTTACCTATTTGTTCACTCACTATTCAACAACTGATTTAATGGGTTTATTCTGTTTGGGATTAACCAACAAGATTCCACCCAGTAGTTCCAAAAATAAAAAATAATATATATATATATCCTTACAGCTGGCAAAAAGAGGCACTTACTCACAGCTAAAATGGTAGGATCTTCTGACCATCGAACACTTTATATTTCTAACCTTGGAAGAAAGATCTTTTAGCAATGGTAAAAGCACCTTGTTAACTTCTTGCTTCAACTACAGTAACATAAGATGCTGAGAATGCATTTCTAGGTGTAAATTTAACAAGTACATGAATCAGGCTGAGGCTGCCCAAAGGATATCTTAAAACTCTGTGGCTGATGTGAAGCCGGAACTTCCGAGTTTACACACTTAGCCTCTAAGTTCCACCAGGTCTACGTTTCTCAAAGGCATCTCCAAACCCTCCCTGCCAGCCTTTACAAGAGCAACAACCTTTCATCAGAGCCTTACAAACCAGGCTCTACATTCCTGGACACATCCTAAAGAGGCAGCATTTATGAACAAGGATTTTTTTAAAAAAATCCTCTATTAGCATCTCCAAACAAAATCCCACCGATCTGGCATAATGTGTATCAAAGTGTTTCTTTTTCTTTGTAAAGACTTTCAAGTCTGAACAGTTTTCCAACAGAGAAACCCTCTTTTGCAGGGCACAACTGAAGGTGTACAACATCAGCAAACAACAACAACTCTCTCTAATGAGAGAGACCTAGATCTTCTACATATCCAAAGCTGGAACAGCTCTGCTGTGGAGAAACCAGCTATAAGGTACCCATTTTATTCATTTCAAGCCTGGGTTAGGGAGGCTAAATGAGGGCACTGTCTAAGTGAGCATCCTGCCCCATGAAAAGAAATTTTCCTGCAGTCTCCAAATTTCTAGCATTGCAAACTCTGAGAATCATGCATACCTAGAACACATATTTGTTGCATTCACATTCACATTACCTGCTCCTTTTTTTTTTTTTTGCTTTTTGGATGCTTAGAGCCAGTGTGGTTTGCTTGTAGAATTAGATTTATGAAAGGTTTTGTAAAAGGGAATGATTTTGAAGAAATTTGGAATATATTCTTGGAAAAAGCTTTGACAAGAGATGGTAAAGCTACCCTTTCACAAGAAGAATGGCAATTTTGGAAACTGGATTAAATAAAAAGTTGGCTCGGCGGGGGGGCTTATTCACCTTTTTTTGTTAATTATGTGGTGTTTTGTTTATATTGGATTTGTGTTGTTTAATTTTTTGTATAACAAAAAAAAAGCAAGTTGAAACATAATCAGCTTTGGGGAGGGGGTTTACCTTTAGAAATAGTTAGATATGTTAAGTAATAAGATTATATTTAGTAATAGCAATAGATTAAATGTAAGGGAAAAATATAGAATTAAGAATGAAATTATTATAATAATAATGAGTATAATGAGAATGAGATCTAGAGATAGGTAACAAAAGTATACAAGTAGTGTGATATAGAATATGCTGAATAAGTATATGATTCTAATGGTATTAGAGAGAAATAATAATGTAAGCTTGTTTTTGTTGAAATTTCTTTTTTTTCACTATTATGTGTACCACATGGGTGTTTTACTTTTTTGTTTTGTTTTTTCTGTATAACCAATAAAAATTTAATAATAATAAAAAAAAAGAGCCAGTGTGGTTTGAATGTTAGACTACAACCCTGGAGACTGGGCTTCAATTCCCCACTCGTCCATGGGAAACCCACTGGGTGACCTTGAGTGTGTCACACACTCTCAGCCCCAAAAAACACCGCAATAGGTTCGCCTTAGGGTTGCCATAAGTTGGAAATTACTTGAAGGCCAACAGCAACAACAACAAACTGTATTTCTCAAGGCTCAGTTGAAGTGTCAAGTTAGTGCAATGCTAGACATTCGGAGGCAGAATGAAAATTTCACGGGGGGCCAAACTTCTTACTGCGGAGAGCATATCCTCATTTTGCTTCTCCCTGCCCATAACTACACCCCCTGGTATAGCTATGAAAGGTGCTAAAGAGACCAACGTGGCAAGGGACACATTACCGACGTGATGCGCAACGCATTCTGGAAAGAAGGGGAAGAAATTCCGGCTCCCAGACCCGGAAGTGGAATTTTCCACCCGCTTGTTGGACAGACCGGCCATCACAGGACAACGCAGCTGAAGACTCCACATTACAATCACGAAACCAGGGGAAGGGGTGAAAGAGAAGCAGAAGTCACCGCCGAAAAAGAAAGCACGGCTGTTGAAACATCACCCTTGAAGTGCCGTTGAGCACTATGACCTTTATTTTTAGAGTTAAAAAAAAATTACAGATAAGAGAATCATGGGCATCGCCCACAATAAGACTCTTAAGCTCTCTGTTCAAGAACGCAATTGTATCACTTTGATGACACTTGTACCACTGTGGCCCTATCATGTAGAATCCTGGGACTCGTAGTTTGGTGGGCTATTTAGAATTCTCTGCCTCGTGAAACTACAAATCCCAGGATTCCATGGACGCAACCGTGGCAATTCAGGTGGTATCAAAGTCCTATAATTGTGTAGTGTGAAAGAGATCTGAAGTTTTGGGGAGGCAGGTGACAGAAAGAGAGAAATGACACAGAGAAAACAATTTAAACTAATTGCCTTAGTTTTTGAAGACAAAATGTGAGACAAAATAGAGATATATTCAGTATTGCTGTCAAGGAACTTTAAATTTCCTACTTAACAGTTCTATCCTACCCTCCCACCTGAAACTCTTTAGAAATGCATTATCATTCCACTTACTTTTGCACATAGCAGGCCAGTTCTTTAAGGGGGTCTTCTCCCTGTGCGGCATCCCAGGCAACTCCCCCAAAGTCCTGCCCCTATGGCTCCATCAGATGCACTTGACGGGGAGAGTCAGGAAGAGAAGACTGCGCATACGGAGAGCACATAATCCAAACGACAGAAGGAGTTGCAGGTTGCAGCCACACCACACCCAGGGGTTGATTTGCATGTTCTCTTTAGAATGAAAGCAAAGTTCAGGTCGCAATCAGGATGGGAGGGTACCTGGAAAAAACAAAAACCACAACGCTGGTTAGACTCCTGTCCTTGCTCCCTTGGGCAGGGTGTGGGGAAGACGACAGCAACCTCTGAAAAGGGAACAAGGGTACAGGAATTTAGCCTCCTGACACAACTTTGAAGTCTTCTTCACGCATGGTTGCTGCAATCTGAATTGCAGGAGCAGGAAGTTCTAACACAGCGCCCTTGCCTTTCTTGTCAGCCGAGCACCTTCTCTGAACCAAAAACATAACAACAAACCAACGCAGCACCCATTGCCTTGGGAAGATTTATGGTGAGTGTGTGTGGGGGGGGGTTACCAGCACCAGGACATGAACTCTCCCTTTAAACACAGCCAAGACAAGGAACTCAAAACAAGAAGTCATTTGGCTCTTGCTTGTTTTAAAGGAGCCGTGTCGGCAAGAGACAGGTTTGCAATCACACTTAGTACTTACTGCTAATTACTCAGTAATTAGTTTTAGTACTTCTTGGTACTTATTTAATAGTTCTTACTGTTATTACTTAGTATTATTAGTATTACTCATCAGGAAGAATACACAAATGAGGAGGTTTGTTCTTGCTGCTCTTGGTACTTGTTGCTTTTCAAAGCCTTTTGCAAAACCACCTAAAGCATTACTTAAATTGGAAAGACGAATATTAATATCAGCAGTTCTTTGTCTTTCCAATTTAAGTAATGCTTCAGATGGTTTTGCAAAAGGCTTTGCAAAGTAATGCTTTAGATGGATTTGCAAAAGGCTTTGCATGTCAAGGCTTAAGCAATGTGGGTGCTGTTGTTGTTGTATTCCTTCAAGTCATTCCTGACTTATGGTGACCCTAAGGCCTATTATGGGGTTTTCTGGGGCTGAGAGTATGTGACGCACCCAAGGTCACCCAGTGGGCTTCCATGGCCAAGCAGGTAAAAACTGCCAAAACTAAAGAGTTTCCTCATGGTTGAGGGTTTGTTTTTGTTTTTAAAGTATGCCAAATTTGTAAATTATTTAAAAGATTTAATATTTACTAATTTTAGTAGGAGATTCAAACAAGCTAATCCATAGCTACAGGAAAAAGGACAAGAGGAAAAGAAACAAATTATACATAGACAATATGTATGTGTAATTAAAACTAAACTAAACCGTACTGAACTAAACTAAGACTAGAACATAACAACACAATCCATTACGGAAAGATTCATCTGTTACACTAAAAACATCCTAGCTACACTAACACACAGCTGAACTCTACAGCCCCCATAACAACTGTAAGGAAAAAGAAAAAATTCAATTTGTAATTATTTTCTGAATAAAGTGTACTTTTCACTTGTGAAACAGGCTAATTTTTATGCCAAACCAAGTTATATATAATGTATTTTATGTTCTAAAGTAATAAAGTGACTTTCAACCTGTTAAGAGTTCTAACATAATATTTTTCAGTTACCCCCCTTTTTCCGTTTTTGTCACCAGAAATAATCCAGGGGACAAAATCCCCCCCTCCCAGCTGCTAGATTGCCGGAAATTTTACAGCTGTAGCGGTGACCTTAAGGCGATCATGTCAGGAGTTTTCTGGGGCTGAGTGTGTGTGATGCGCCGAAGCTCATCTAGTGGGTTTCCATAGCCAAGCAGGGAAGACTGTGCATATGGAGAGCACATAACCCAAGCACTGTTATAGTGCTATTATGCCACTTTCAACATCCTGTGGAATCCTGGAGTTTATAGTTTACCGAGGCCAAGGAGCTCTTCCCAAATGCTCCTCCTTAAATTACCAACCCCAGGATTCCATAGGATGTTGAAAGCGAAATAATAGCATTATAACAGTGTAGTGTGGAAATGGCTCTGGTCTCCAGGATCATAGCCTAACGTTCAGTTCACTATACCACACTGGCTCTTGTGTCCTTAGAGTAGTGTAATTTAATCAGAGTTAAAGTGCTAATCTATACAGTCAAGTATTAACGATGGGCTTTCTGGACCTTGCAATACCCAATGCTTTAAGTATTTTTGTGTGGGAGGTGGGATCTAACGCCTTCAACATGAAAGCACCATCTCTGGGATGCTCAAAATTATTTCTAGACTATCCAGAAGTGAGCAAACTCCACAACTTAATTATACACCATACAAGAAACCCATTTAATTGTTTCAAATGAATGGTCTTTGTTACAATGAACAACTTGCTTTGTTCTCTGATTAGGAGGAGGGGAAATCAGCTGTGTCTAATTGGGCTGATCGTAAATCTTGAATTGTTTTAGACACTACCAGCACTGACCTGCTTATGCTTCCTTTCCCCTAGAAACATGGTAGCCCTTCCATGCTCCATTAAGTAGCTACAATTAAAAATGTATTTGGCCACCCTCTGTCAATAATAAGTATGAATTCCCCTAGCCAAGATGTCACATAACCCCAGAGTATTCCATTGCAGTAGAAAGTCATCCACAGGTATGAAACTAGAGACAGAAAATGTCTTGATTGAACTCTACCTTACTGTGCGTTTACTGTTAATCACAGATTCATAGAAGCACAGAGTTGGAGGAGACCACAGGGGCCATCCAGTCCAACCCCATTCTCCATGCAGGAACTCACATCGAAGCATTCCCAACAGATGGCCATCCAGCCTCTGCTTAAAAACCTCCAAAGAAGACTCCACCACATTCCCAGGCAGCATATTCCACTGCCAGACAGCTCTGACGGTCAGGAAGTTCTGAGCTTCAGGTGGAATCTCCTTTCCTGCAGCTTGAATCCATTGCTCCTTGTTCTAGTCTCTGGAGTAGTTGAAAACAAACCCACTCCCTCCTCGATGTGACATCCCTTCACATATTTAAACACGGCTATCATGACCCCTCTTAACCTTCTCTTCTGCAAACTAAACATTCCCAGCTCCCTAAGACACTCCCCATAGGACATTGCTTCCTGACCCTTCACCATTTTGGTTGCCCTCCTCTGAAGACGCTCCAGCTTGTTGATATCTTTCTTGAAATGAGCTGCCCAGAAATGGAGACAGTATTCCAGATGAGGTCTAACCAAAGCAGAATAGAGTGGCACCATTACCTCCCTTGATCTAGACACCATACTCCTATTCACCCAGTTGACCCAGTTGACGGGATGGCCATCTCTTTTTTATCGTTCTTTTTAGAATTATAGAAATGTAGAGTTGGAAGAGACCACACGGGCCATCCAGTCCAACCCCCTGCCATGCAAGAACACCCTCAAAGCAATCCCGACAGATGGCCATCCAGCCTCTGCTTAAAAACCTCCAAAGAAGGAGACTCCACTGCACTCTGAGGTAGCAGATTCCACTGCTGGACAGCCCTGACTGTCAGGAAGTTCTTCCTGAGGTTCAGGTGGAATCTCCTTTCCTCCAGCTTGAATCCATGGCTCCTTGTCCTGGTCTCTGGAGCAGCAGAAAACAAGCCCGCTCCCTCCGCTACATGGCATCCCTTCCAATATTTAAACATGGCTATCATGTCCCCTCTTAACCTTCTCTTCTGCAGACTAAACATACCCAGCTCTCTAAGTCTAGCCTCATAGGGCTTCATGGCTTCCAGGTCTCTCACCATTTTGGTCGCCCTCCTCTGGACTTGCTTCAGCTTGACCATGTCCTTCTTGAATTGGGATGCCCAGAACTGGACACAGTATTCAAGATGAGGTCTAACCAAAGCAGAGTAGAGTGGTACCAGTACCTCCCTAGATCTAGACGCCATACTCCTATTGAGGCAACCGAAAATTGCATTGGCTTTCTTGGCTGCCGCATCACACTGCTGACTCATGTTCAGCTTGTGGTCAATGAAGACTCCTAGATCCCTTTCACACGTACTGCTATCCAGCTACGTGTCCCCCATCCTATATTTCTGTATTCCATTTTTTCTACCTAAGTGTAGGACCTTACACACACAAAATTTCATTTTGTTAGCCTTGGCCCAGCTCTCCAGTCTATCCAGGTCATTTTGAATTTTGATCCTGTCCTCTGGCATATTAGCAACCCCTCCCAATTTGGTGTCATCTGCAAATTTGATCAGCATGCCCTCTATTCCTTCATCCAAGTCATTGATGAAGATATTGAACAGCACTGGGCCCAGGATAGAACCCTGTGGCACCCCACTAGTCACTTCTCTTTTGTACAAGCAGACAAAGGCCATTTCCATACGGGGGTAAAACCCCGCGTTGAGACGATTGGAGACGGAGGTCGTTCACACTGCAGGGCGATCTAGTGAGGTTGGAAAAGGTGAGGCTCCATACCTCCAACCGCTCTAGTGCAGTCGCAAGGGTGGCGCTGCGAGTTTTTTAAAAACCACCTTCCCAGGTGGTTTTATGAAACTCGTCCGCACTAATCCGCGGCTGCTCCCGGTGTGAATCTGCAGAGACGCGTTAGTGCGTCTCTGCAGATCTGCCCAGGGCGGCTTCCGGCTGGCGCACTGCCCTGATTGGCAGAGCGCCGCCGGAAGCCACCAGCCGCCATTTTGGGCGCCGCCAAACGTTGCCGAAATTCGGTGGCATGTGGAACGGCAGAGCCGTGCTCCCCGCAGGGACGGAGCAAAACACACGCAGGTAATCTCCGCCCCTGTGTGCGCCGCCCCGTTTCGGCTCCCCCACATGTGAAAAGGGCCAAAGTTATCCACATCTCTGGCTACAAAACTACAAGAGCACCCAATTATTTAAGTAACAGTCATATGTGTTGGGAGAACCCCTACAGACGAATTCTATACACACCTATTCAAACTTGTACCCCATCAAGTTCAATGAGATGTACTGCCCAGGAAATGAAATAGATTGTGGTTTGAAAACTTTGGCCCAAATCAGGAGTGGGAATTAGGAAGTACAATTGCCATCAGCCCTAGCCAGCACAGTCAATGGTGAGGCACACTGGGAGTTGCAACTGAATTATCTGCAGGGGTACACAATTTCCACCCTTGGCTTAAATCTGAATGCTAGTTCCAACTATAGAAGGTCTATCAAATCGCATGCTGAATTGTTAAGACATCACTTACATAAATCCCATTGACTCAACAGCCTAGTCTAGTTGGGACTAGCAATTGCGTTGAGACCCAAATCTCCAATTAGGCATGTCTGTGCAACAATATGTTTGACTCAGTTCTACAGCACTTGCTTCCAGTAAGTACCGTTAAGTAATTTTTTTAAAAATAATAGTAACAGCACAACAACCACAGGAAACTGTTGGGGAACAACAAGAAATAATGCAATACATAATATCAGTTAAATGAACATACTGAAATCCATCAGTAAATACTTTAAGAATCAGAATATCAAAATAATCTGGATAAACTTGCTGGAAGAGATTGGCCTTTACTGCTGATGGGGGCAATTAGCTAAAAACACACTGTAAACCATACATGCTATTTGTAATGTATAATGTATTTCATGTTGTTCGCTGCCTCGATCCGTGTGGAGAGGCGGGATACAAATAAATAAATATTATAAATATATTATTTAGCAGGTCATTCCACAATCTGGGGGCGGCCAAAGAAAATGTCCTAGTTTGGGCTGGCGGAAGTAGATGTCTCCCAGAGGACCTGAGTGTACGGGGTGGATTATGCAAGAGCAAACAATTGTATAGGTAAGCCGGACCCAAACCATGTGGGGCTTTAGAGGCAATAACCAATACTGTGTACTTTGTCCTGAAACTACAACTAACAGAATCCTCCAGCCAACATAAACTTTTCAGACTTTGCTACAAAGTGCACTTAAGGAAAGAGCACAATATATACTAACGTCAGCAAATGTGCTTGGTTTTACACAACGTTGGCAGGCTATGAATTCTCTTTTCGGGGCGGGATTTGAAAGAGAGTTTTAACAAGGGGGAGAGCATCAAGAGGCACTGGAGCAGGATTGAGAGAACCTGAACGTATACATGTAAACATTTTGATAAGAGAGCACTTTTTCCTTTTCACATTAACAGGCGCGAACTATATTAAACACTTATATTTAATAGTATTTGCATGATTACCCATGTATGCAAATTACAGTAGCTGGCTCTAAAATCAAATTAATATAAGGTGTTAAGCCTCGACAGTTTGAAAGTCGATTGTTCCCTGTAGACCCATCCCAAATTCTTTCACTGCAATTTGAGGATTATAAGGATGAAATGCTAATATGTGGTTTTAAGACACTGCTGCACAGTCAAACTCTCCGCTCTTCCCCTGAGGGCCCTGTTTTGCATTTCAAAACCTATTGCCACCACTCGTTCTGCAGCTATTTTGGTTGGGCCCATTGACATGCATTCCCGCCCCATCACTGCAACAGTTCTGGCACCGGGCAAAGTCTTCCATCAAAAGAACCTTCTCAACCGGGTTCTCAGCAAAGAGCACCATTTTAGGATTCGGTGAAAAAAATCACAAAACAGAGTGGGCATGTGTCGGGGAGAAAGACAGAGCTGTGGAAACCTCCATTTTTTTTACTTAATAATTGCCAAACAGCAGCAGAAAAAGAGCTTGGAATATGATGTGCAAAGAGCAATGTGTTGCCTTATTCCAGAGTTGGGCAACTACATGGAAGCCAGGGGCCAACAGTCCATCTGTCAGTCCCCCCCGGGGGGGGGTCCATTCTCTCCCTGACAGTGCTCCCAAATATCTCCATCTTTTTCAGAGTCCTTCCCAAACTGGTGACAGAAAGTGATATCATGCCATTTCCTGTCAACATTTTGAGAAGGCCTATGACCAACATAGAAGCATGTGGGGCTTCTGGTGGGATGCGTTTTTATGCATTTGTGGTGGTGTCTTGCATGATTTTCATGTTTTCAAAACTGTCCACAATTTTTTAAATGAAGAGACACGGGGGAATTTAATGAGCTCTTTTGGGGGGCTTTGGGGGCCATGAAATAGGAGCCTTGCATCCCATAAAATAAGGTCCCAGGGTTCTCATGCCCCACACACCACACTTTCCCAACCCCTGCAATAGATAGGAGGTCCATTTAATCTAACAACCTGCTTCTGTAGCAGTTGACAACTGGATGCCTCTTGGAAGGAACAATGCTGTCCCCAAACAGAAACAACAACCTGTGCTAAAATGACCCTGAACATGCAAATGATGCAATGAGAGATCACACAAAGGGTTACCTGGCAGCAGTTTTTTCATTGCTCTTCTCCTTGGATCTGGAGGAAAGGTATAGGCAGAGGGGAAAAATCAACCCACATAGTTCACTGGATGACTTGCTCAATCAGGAAGTGATTCCGACACTCAAATATTTAATAATAAGATCTAAAAGCCTTCTCTCTGTGTGCCATTAATTAGGATATCGCTTATCTGTACCAACAACCCAGTTGGAGATTATTAGAGTTTTAAAAATAAAACTTGTATATGCAGGTTATCCTTAATGGGATATTAGCATCAGATGTAACAGGTAATTTTTGGCTTCAACCACTGAACCACCATATTGCGTCTGGCGCCTAGTGTTCTAGCCCAGACACTTGTTTACAACTGTCTTCAGTTTATGGGACCTCAAGGGTCTAGGGGGGAAAAGAAGCTAACCTGCAAACCTGAAGGCAGTCAGGATTAGAAAGTGTGATCTGTTGCAATAAGCAGGTTTCTGCATGTGAATCATCAAGCTATCTGCGCCCAGAAATCTGCTAAATGGGGGTGCAAGGAAGGACTACATAAAGGAAGTGGGTACCTCCATTCAGTACAGCTGTGGGCAGTCACAGTTCTGTCCTATTCATAAGAAAACTGCAAAATGCACATGGCATAAGAGAAAAGCATACCTATCCAGAGCTGCATAGGTACCTCTGATCTGTGGTGAGGAAGAAGAAGTACAGAAAGTAACACCAGGTGCACTATTCTTTGCTTGAAAGAATCTTTGTTTCCTTTTTGAAAGCAAGTTTCTAGTGCTTATGAGTGCAAATATATGCATAAAAGGAAATGCTTCTTATAATCTCAGATGCTCCAAAAGAACTATGGCAGGTATGTATAGCTGTCTGCTTCAGTATTCTACGTAACTACTAAAGATAAACATAACAAAAATGTAACTATTAGTAGTTGTTACAGTTCAGGTTCCTTACAATTCCAGATCTTTTATAGCAGTGGTTCTCAACCTTCCTAAAGTTGTGACCCTTTAATACAGTTCGTCATGTTGTGGGGACCCCCAACCATAAAATTATTTATTTATTATTTACAATGCCTCCCCCCCCCGGCAAAGGCCGCCTCGCTGGCCAGGAACGAGGGGGGCGCGCAGGGAGGGAAAGAGGAGCCGCATGTCTCCCCTGGGAAAAAACTCCAAGAACCCCCCCGGGCTCTGCTTCTGCTTCGCTCTCGTTTCTGCTGGGGGGGCAGTGTGGGAAAAGTTTCCAGAGTGTCGACCCAGGCCAGTGGGGGGAGGAAACCCAGTGCCTTTGTCATTTGTGCCGGGCGCAGCTCGCCCCCCAGAAAAGTGCCACCTTGCGACCCCCTGGCCCTTCTGCAGTGCTCCCCTCTGTGGTGAGTGGGGCAGGGACCGTGGTGAGGAGGCGGCCTGCCCCCCGTGCTGCCGCCGCCCCCCCCCAAGCTGGCCCGTCAGATGGGAGGTTCTCCCGGTAGTGGAGAAGGGGAGTGATTTCAGTCCCTTCTGAACAGGGGGCAGTAGGATGCAAGTGCATGGCTTGCGCACCACCACTCCTGCTGTGGCGACACTGTGGCCACACGCACTCCTGCCATAGGGGACAGGAGGACGTGAGTGCATGGCTCGCACTTGCGCACCACCACCGAGGAGGGAATGGAGCCTAAGACCATCGGAAATATGTATTTTCTGATGGTCTTAGGCAACCCCTGTGAAAGGGTCATTCGACCCCCAAAGGGGTCGCGACCCACAGGTTGAGAACCGCTCTTTTATAGCAAAAATATAAGATTTTTTTAAAATAGTAACTTCAGTTCTTAATTGCATTCTGAGTAAAGTGTACTTTTCACACATTGAACATGATAATTCTATGCCACACCAGGGGCAGGGGGTTAGAGAGGCTCTACCTGTAAAAGGAGTTGATACTACTTTTTTTCCGTCCCACCCCCCCAAAGGAGTGCAATTGGCCCTTCACATTCACTGGGGTTAGGGGTTCAGGACCCCCACAAGATTGGAAAAACTGGAAATATCAAAATGTATGTTTCTGTCTGTGGCTAGGAGACCAAGCCATGTAGGGAAGAGCGGGCACCCAGGGTCCAAACTAGGTCAGGGAAGGGAGAGGGAAAGGCAGTGGGTTGGCATGGGTAGCCCGGTATGGGTGACTCTATACTTCCTCTACCTCACCTATCTCCTTTTTGGGTGTCTGGGGGGTATCAGGGGAAGATTCATGGTGCTGAAAATCAGGGTACAAGCTGTCCCTAACAGGCCAGACAGTGACTGGTGGAAGAGGAATCAGAATCATAGAATCATAGAAATGTAGAGTTGGAAGAGACCCCAGGGGCCATCCAGTCCAACCCCTGCCATTCAGGAACACCCTCAAAGCACTCTCGACAGATGGCCATCCAGCATCTGCTTAAAAACCTCCAGAGAAGGAGACTCCACTACGGCCATTTCCGCACGAGCCTGTTATAGCGCGATGATTCCACTTTCAACGTCCTCTGGAATCCTGGGGTTTGCAGTTTCGGGAGGGGCCGGACAGCCCCTCCCGAAACTGCAAACCCCAGGATTCCAGAGGACGTTGAAAGTGGAATCATCGCGCTATAACAGGCTTGTGCGGAAATGGCCTACATATTCCACTGCCGGACAGCCCTGACCTTCAGGAAGTTCTTCCTTAGGTTCAGGTGGAATCTCCTTTCCTGCAGCTTGAATCCATTGCTACTGGAGGTGGGTTTTTACAGGGCTTTGCATCCTGATCTGAGCCACCAAGAAGGAAGGTTCCCCCAGAAAAGAATAATTGAGGTGGGAGGGCAGAGAATGGAGAAACTTGCAAATAATCAAATCTGTGAATGTTAAACCCATGAATGTGGAAGGCCAACTGTATAGCTACTGGACTCTCTTGTGTGACTAGCAAAACCTGAACCTGTTATGCCAACACGAAAAAGGCATACAGAGTGAGTCATAAAAAAGAAAAGGGCCTGAAATCCCTTTAGTCCATTCCAAGGTGTAGAAATCCAGCTTTCCTTGGCAGACAATCTAGACTTGCCTGCGTGTTGTAGAACATTAATATTTTTAGCACAAGGTACAAACATCTCTGCAAATAGGCCTGGGAACACATGGCAGCTACTAGAACAGATTATTTTGCAAACAGGCTTTTTTGACAGCTGATCTGCTCCAAACCCCCTTTCTGAGAACAAATGAGTCACCACTACTGTTTGAAATGAAAGCGTCTCTCTCTAAGTGCGCCTTGTTAAAATAAATCTGTTTTCATTTATTTATTTATTTACTTATTTAATTTTAACACCCACGTACGTGTGTGCTTGTGTAAAAGTTACAGCATGGTCAAATAAAGAGTTCTCAGATGAACATGGGAACAGTCTTGCTACTTGAGCATCAAAAAACAGTGATAACATGAACAGTTTTCACTTCAACTGCGGGTGATTCATCGTCTATCTGCAGCACTTTTTGGAGCACAGCGTTGGGACTATAAACAGATCCATGCCTCAAAGTCTACAATGGTGTTATTAGGTAATTTAGACTCTAATCTAAATAGTCTAAATAAACCAGTCTAAGTAAGTCGAATGGGATTACTCCCCACCCATGTACACACCTGGGGTCTGGCTAGTGCACTGCCACCCCCAAAGCCTCTGACTTTTTGTTGTTCTTGAAATAGTGGCATATGTGAAAAGTTCCACCACGCAAATAAAATCTGTGTACAAATAGAATCACATTTTGGAGAGGCTTATCAGAGCATCATTCTGCTTGTCAACAAAACACTGTGTTATTGCTGATTTTTTTTAAAGAAGCAGTATTTTTTCACCGGCATTATTACCACAACAGCAAATTCACAGGACGGATTTTTGGGGGACAGGGGGGATAAAATCTGCATGGGAGGGTACATGTGGTCAAGGGTTTCCACCACTGCTATAGACCATTGGTGAGCAACTGTGGGGGGGTGGTCAGGGAGCAATCTTCTTCTCTGGACCCTCCCATGGGCCATATGCTCCCCCCAAAGCAGGCCTAAATACCCCAATTTCCTCTGTAGTCTCTCTCAAAATGGTGACAGGAAGTGACATCACATCACTTGCTATCACCTTCCTCTAAAGCAGCGGTTCTCAACCTGTGGGTCACGACCCCTTTGGGGGTCGAACGACCCTTTCACGGGGTCACCTAAGACCATCGGAAAATACGTATTTCCAATGGTATTAGGCTCCATTCCCTCCTTGGTGGTGGTGCGCAAGCGCCAGCCATGCGCTCGCATCCTCCTGCCCCCTGTTCAGAAGGGACTGAAATTGCTCCCTTTCTCCACTACCGGGAGAACCTCCCGTCTGATGGGCCAGCTTGGGGGGGCGGCGGCAGCACAGGGAGTAGGCCTCCTCCTCGCCACGGCCCCTGCCCCACTCACCACGGAGGAGGGCGCTGTGGAAGGACCAGGGAGCCGCAAGGCGGTGCTTTTCTGGGGGGCGGGCTGCGCCTGGCACAAAAGACAAAGGCGCTGGGATTCCTCCTCCACCCAGCCAGGGTTGACACTCTGGAAACTTTTCCCACACTGCCCTCCCAGCGGAAACAAGAGTGAAGCTGAAGCGGAGCCCAGGGGGGTTCTCAGAGTTTTTTCCCGGGGGAGACGCGCAGCTCCTCTTTCCCTCTCTGCCTGCCCCCCTGTTCCTGGCCAGCGAGGCGGTCTTTGTAAATAATAAATAATTTTATGGTTGGGGGTCACCACAACATGAGGAACTGTATTAAAGGGTCGCGGCATTAGGAAGGTTGAGAACCACTGCTCTAAAGCTTACTGCCGGTGTAATATATTGGTCTGGGCATTCGACTAGGACCCTGGAGACCAAGTGTTCTATATCTCGCTCAGCCATGGAAACCCACTGGGTGACCTTGGGCACGTCACACACTCTCAGCCCCAGAAAAACCCTGTGATACATTCGCCTTAGGGTCACCATAAATTGGAAACAACTTGAAGGCACATACAACAACACCACCAAAATAGAAGACAATAGGAAAAGAGGAAGACTGAACTATAGGTGGATAGACGCAATGAAGAAATTCATGACCCTGAGTTTTTCAAGAACTGATAAGAGCTGTTAATGGCAGGGTGATCTGGAGATCTCGCATTCATAGGGCTGCCATAAATAGAAGTCAGCTTGACAGCAATTGACAGCAACAACGACAAAGAATATAGTGACATACAGTGTAGCATTATACCACCGGTTCCATCAAGTTCAGTATTTTTACTGATCACTTCATTTAATTTATATCCCAACTTGCTCCTAAGAAGGGACCCAAAGTTAAAAGAAAATAGCTGAAATGATATGTAGTACAAAAGATAAAAAAAGCATTAAACATTAATTTAAAACAATGAAAAACACGTTCAACTTGTTCAAAAAGAGCATGTTCAACATGTTCAAAAGGAGCACACCTCGAAATGTCCTTCTGCCCAACCAGTTAAAGCCTGAAGGCTGATCTAAGTAAGAAGATCTTTGCATTTTGGCAAAAGAGAGCAGAGGGGGGACAACCAATCCTATCTGGGAAAGGACTGATGCAGCAGCCAAAAAAGCCGACACAAGTATAGGCTGCATCAATAGAAGTATAGGGTCTAGGTCAAAGAAAGTAATAGTACCACTCTATTCTGCTTTGGTCAGACCCCACCTGGAATACTGGGTCCAGTTCTGGGCACCACAGTTCAGGAAGGATATTGACAAGCTGGAACATATCCAGAGGAGGGCTACCAAAATGGTAGAAGGCCTGGAAACCTTGCCCTATGAGGAACAGCTTAGGGAGCTGGGGATGTTCAGCCTGAGGAAGAGAAGGTTGAGAGATGACACAATAGCCATGTTTAAATATGTAAAAAGATGTCAAAAGGAAGATGGGGCAAGCTTGGCTTTTTTGCTGCTCCAGAGACTAGGACATGGAGTAATAGCTTCAAACAACAGGAAGAGAGATTCTACCTAAACATTAGGAAGGACTTCCTGATGGTAAAAGCAGTTTTACAGTGGAATATGCTACCTTAGAATGTGGTGGTATCTCCTTCTTTGGAGGTTTTTGAACAGAAGCTGGGTGGCCATCTGTCATAAGTGCCTTGATTGTATTTGCCTGTATGGCAGAATGAGATTGGACTAGACGGCCCTTATGGTCTTTTCTAAACTCTATGATTCTATGGTTCTATGATTACGATTCTGTAAGTTCCACAGCCTAGGAGGAAGTACCAAGTCTTCACCAGATGAGCCTATGGTGTGGTAGAATAGAGAAAAAACCTTCACCTGAAAATTTAAGACTCAGGCATGCTGTTAAGGGAACACAGAGGCTTTCAGATAGTTTAGACATAAGCTTTATGGGCTTTATAGGCTCAACAAGGAAACATGTGCTTGTTATAACAACCTTGGTCAACAATCTAGCCACAGCATCACAGTAATCTAAACAGGTTGCAATCAAGGCATGTGTCACTGTGGCCACATCTGACTCTTCCAGGAACAGGCATAGCTAACGCACTACGCTTGGACACTGCTGAAACTGGACCTCCAGGCTCAGGGTCTGACTCCAAGGGTACATCCAAGCCACGAAAGTGAGACTTCAGAAGACTGTAATGTCATGCAGTACAGGCTGAATCCCTATTCCCTGACCTACCTTCTGATTGACTGAGACTATGTTTGGCTCAAGTTTCAATTTGTTCGCCCTCATCCAGTCCGTTACTGACAACAGAGACTTATTTAGTACTGAAGAGCCTTCTTTAGAGATAGATGGAAAGGAGCAGTAGAATTGAGTGTCACCAGCATTCTCGTACATGTACTTTCTTCCTCAATATAGCAACTGACCAGATGAAGATGATGGGCGTTGTGGCCCAACACATCTACAAAGCACCAGTCTGTGGAAGACTGGTCTCTATTTCCTTCTGAGCTCCACCTGGAGTTTCTGGGCATTTAACCTGGGAATTCCTACATGCAAATCCTGAAGCTCAGCTTCCTCTCTAATAGAACAAAGGACTATTCGATGAAACTAACTGATTGAGAGGATCTAGGATAGATAAAATGGAGGATATCTTCCCGCAGAGCACAGTTATATGGTGGAATTCTCTGCCATACCACATGTCGATGGCTGCTAGCTAAGATGGCTTTAATGGGGGATTAGACAATTTTCTGAAGGATACAGGGATCAACGGATACTAATCATGATGTCTATATACTACCTCTGGTATCAGAGGCTTCTGAATACAGGTTGCTAGGAAACAAAATCAGCAGGGTGCTGTTGCATTCATCTCCCATTTGCAGGAATCTTGGTTGGAAACAAGATAGTAGACAAGATGGGCCTTTGGCTTAATCTTCCTGGGGTCTCTCTGTGGGGAACAGGCCATGCAATCATTCTAGTTGCAAGCACAAATTTGTCAACTTTGTCCACATTTACCACACCATTAAAAAAAGAGCTGGAAGGCACTGAGGGAAATGTGACAGCCCCCAACTCTATGGCTAAAGCCAGATATGCCCAACCTACATATCAGCTAGTGGCATATGAGTCAGTGTGTGGAGAGAGAGAGGGAAAGAGAGAGATGTCCATTCTGGGATGGAATTCAAACTTTAAAGGAGCTATCCAAGGTGCTGAAACCTACCTTCAGCACCTTGAATGGTTCCCTGAAAGCTCTGGCTAAGACACTGCCCAATGGATAAGGAAGCCACTAGCTGTTACAACCTCCACCACCACTTCAGGCTCTGGTAAAAAGTCCCACAAAGTTGGGGGGAACAGGGGATCAAAAGGGCCTGCTGCTCCCTCTTTCCTTGCCTCCTCCTCTGGACCACCCACAATAGCACGTTCCTCTGGACACTATCCTCTCTGCTGTGGTATTACTACTTTCTTCCTGCCAGCATAGGATGGCACCTGTGAGGATCAGTCACAGGGCTGGGACTGCCTGTGTACCAGCCTACATAGCACCTGGCTACAGAAACAGACATCAAGGATGCCCCCAAAGAATGCAGCTCCTGATGTAAGTGTGTACTGAGCAACGTTGGTATGACTCTGATGCCAATGAAAGTGGGACGGAGAATCTGCTCCACATTTCAGTCCAGACCTTAAGGGAATTTTCCAAGGGGCTAAAGACTAGCTCAAAATAGGTTCAGCACCTTGGACAGCCCCTTAAAATTTGGAGTTAAAACCAGGAGATGAACACTGGAGCCACCAACCAAAACAGCACCATGGTAAATTTTGATAGAAGGCATTTCGTAGGATGGCCTCCATAGCCACAAATCACCAAGGAGAGACTTCTTTGATCCAGCTTTTTCATTTCCACCAGGGACAGGTCTTTAACATCAAAAACAGTTAAAGATTTTCTAAAGTCTCGCTCCATCATTAAGCAAAATGGAAGCATCTGTCAAGAGGTCAGAAAAAGACTAAGACTGGGAAAGGTAGCTGCGAAGGAACTAGGTAAGATCCTCAAGTGTAAAGATCTATCATGACATACCAAAGTCAGCATCATCCATGTCACAGTACAAGTTGAGTATCCTTTATGCAAAATGCCTGGGACCAGAACTGTTTCGTCTTTTTTTTTTTTTAATTTGGAATACCAGTATTTGCACATACATAAAATTCAGCACTGTACAGGAGATCAATTTAGCTTGCAAAGGAACAGGCAGGCACTCTATAGTCACTGCCTCAAAGGTGGAAGCAGGCAGCTGGCAGGCTCCCTGGAGATCTGTATAGTACTGTATTTTTTCCCCCCAATACAGATATCAGGTCCCTCATATCCTCAGTCTCTCAGGTCCTCAGTCTCTTTCCAGCCTCACATTTGATATTGAATACAACTAGCAATGAATGAGATGTGACAGTGGGGAGAGATAAGAGGATCTGTGAAATGGCAGGAGTCATGGATTTGTGCCAAGCACTATACTTGGATTCCTGATATTTCACAGATCCTAGGGTCTCTCTCCAGCTGCACATATTCTTTCACTAACTGTGTTGTACATGAGACA
The DNA here is from genome assembly GCA_948474755.1 of Ctenosaura bakeri. NCBI lineage: Eukaryota > Metazoa > Chordata > Lepidosauria > Squamata > Iguanidae > Ctenosaura > Ctenosaura bakeri. The sequence goes on along the minus strand of CAOLHI010000908.1, from coordinate 685,916 downwards.
TGTGGCTGGAGAGAGACTGAGGATCTGAGAGAGGAACAAGCAGGAGTCCCACAGTTGCCACCCTGAAGGCAGAAGTGGATGGCTAGTGGTGAAAAGTTTCAGTTTTTGGATTTTGGATTTCTGGATTAGGGTACTAAACCTGTATTTCTAATTTTTATGTGTGGTTTGTGAAATGTGGGCAGTGAAAGAAAGAAAAATCAATTCATTCAAAATGTGGTGCTAGGAGGGAGTTCTATGGTTACCATGAGCTACGCAAAAGACAAATAAATGCATCCAAGAACAAATTCAGCCTGAACTCTCACTAGAAGCCAAAACGTCTAAACTGAGGCTATCATACTTTGGGCTTATCATGAGATGACACGAGTTATTGGAAATGACAGAAATGCTTGGTGAAATTGAAAGCAGTAAGGAAGACCACGTTACACGTGGAGTGACTCAATCACGGAAGCCATGGCCATTCTAAGTTTGCAAGACCTCACCAGGGCTTTTGATAACCAGAGGTCATGGAAGTTTCTTTTTCATAGGGTGACCATAAGTCAACGCTATAACAAGAACAACAAATTGTCACTTTGGCATATCAAGAGTTTGCAGAGATCTGCTGCTTTCTTTGAAAATGGAATCCTTAAGTATCTCTCGTAATACAGCAAAAGGGAAACAGAAGAATTTTCAATTAGGCCATGCCGTTCTGGATGCCACGTAACATATGAACACCGTTGCTGGAACCTACTCAGGCAGCATCACCGAGCAGCAAACACACACACACACACACACACACACACACACACACACAAACACATGTTTTGACACCCATGGACACATACTGGGACTGAAATTCCAATGAAAACCACCACAAAAGCAGGGCCAAGAGGCCTTCCTGACAAAGCTGGTGTTCCCAATTAATGACAAACAGAGGAGATGGAAACACAGCGCATATTACAACTCTATCAAGGGCTCCATTGCCATGGAAACTCGCTCTCTGCAAGTGAAGCAAAGTACTCAACAGCTAAACTATTTGCACCTGTATGTTTGAAGAAACAGGAATTCACAAACCCACTCTCCTCTTTTAACATAGACACACACACACAAACACACCGCTGGAGTTTTGGCAATTCAGTGATAAGAATCTAAGACAGACTATGATGGTTGAGGGCAGAGCTTTCCAAACTTTTCATGTTGGTGGCACAACTTTTTCATACGTGTCATTCCACGACGCAGTAATTCAGTTTTACTAGCAAACCGGAGATTAAACGAACCCCTTATAAGAGATACATAAATTGTAATAACAAAATGTTTGGGGACACAACATATCTCTTGAAAACCTTTCATATATTTTTAAAAATATATGATTTATAAATAATGACGTACATTTCCAAGATTGTAGGTGACACACTTCAGGCGACACACTAACGTGTCACGGCACACCATTTGGAAAGCTCTGGTTTAGGGGCAGGATGTGTAGAGTTGCCAGGCTGAAAACTGGAGAGAGCTCCTGTACCTCTAATGGCTGAACAGAGGAAGAAGCCAGTATAGTGTAGGGGATTGAGCACTGGACTATAACAGGAGACCAGGGTTTGAATCCCAGGTCAGCTATGGAAACCTACTGGGTGACCTTGGGCAAGTCACACTCTCTCAGCCTCAAAGGATGACAAAAGTAAACCTCCTTGAGACAAATCCTGCCAAGAGAACTGTCAGCACCAAGGCGTGGCAGGCAGCCAAGAGCCAGCTAATACGTCTTTTCACAGATAAGGCAGACAGGCAATAAATCAAAGGGCTTTACTTCAGCAGTAAGTAGGTAAGGCAGCAGTAAATTAAAGAGACTTTTGCAGCAAAGATATCCCTGGCTGTTACATCACAGCCAGGCAAAACAGCAAACAGAGTTCACATACCACAGAGCTTGTTCCTCAGCCAGTCGGGCAGCATTCCAGGAAACAAGGCAAGGGCCCCAGTAGCCCAGCAGGCACACCCAAAATGGACAGCTGTCAGCCAACAAAGACCCAAGGCTGAGTGAGTGCTTTTATTAAGCAGGCCCTCACCCAGGTGCTACCTCAGCTGGAGCTTGATTGCTTGGTGTTTCCTATTTAAACGCTCTGACCTTCTGAGAGCACTCTTTTGCTCCCGATGCTGCCGGTAAGCAGGCACCTGCTCTTGAATCTCTGGGTCTACGGCAGCCCCTGGCTCCATTGCTGGGGCTACTAGGGCCAAGGGCTCTGTGTCCAGGGCAGCCTCTGGGGTGGGCTGTGCAGTAGGCTCCATGGCAGCCTCTGGGGTGGGCTCTGCTGGTGCAGCAGGCTCCATGGCTTTGAAGTCCTCTGGTTCAGACTCAGAGCTTGAGTCCTGGAGTGCCAGGGTCCTGACAAGAACACCATGATAGGTTCACTTAGGGTAACCGAAAGTCTGAAACAACTTATAGGTGCACAACAACAATGTCAACAGCAGGAGGGAAATTCAGCTGGTGTTGCTTGTCACGCAACCACGTAACAACCAAATCCTACTGAAGCTCTCTCTTCTACACAATTATTAATATATGGGAGTTGTCTCCAGTTTTCATTCTGGCAACCACTGCTAGAGCAATGGGGAAAGGACTGGACAATCCCTACAAAGAAGGGGGTTCAAATCTTCCACTTAACCATGAAACTGACAGGGTGATCTCAGGCCAGCCATCATCTATCAGCCTAACCCACTTTGCAGGACTACTGTGAGAATAAATGGGGGAGGCATCTATGCACATCTAAGGAAGGACTGGATGAAAATGCAGTGGAGTAAAAAATAAATGAGCCAAGCCTTGGAAAACTTACATTTATGGACTACAACTCCCAGAATCCACAAGCCTGATGCATTTCTCAACTTGCAACTTGACTGGGATGCAGGAGATAAGAAGGCCTACAGAGAATGAGAGAGATATACTATTGAAGAGAAAGCATTTACTAATGCCCTTCCAACCCAGATATTTCTTAACATGCCCATCTAGGCAAGTAACTAATACTTACTGCATAACGTACTTGCTGGAATGAAGAAGAGGGCAACAGACATCCACATAAGCACTATCCGCCTATGAACATTAGTGCACTACCCTCATCTGCCACACGCTCCAAGTGCAGAGGTGAAAAATCTGCTCAGTGAGGAAAACTAACAACCACACAAGCGACCCATACAGCACGCAAGAAAACAACTCTTTTTGTTACTGAAGGACAGGGATGTAAACCCTCAACTCTTTTCTTCATGCATACATGGATAAATAACCATGGTAGTTTCCTCCTGCCGAGTGAGAAAACAACTATTCCTCCACAGGATTCTCCCCATATTCAAAGGTTCCTAAGTACTGTGGATGAAATAATCAGTAGAGAAAAACATATATATGGCTTGCTTGTGCAAAAACTCTGCCCAGAAACAGTTTTTCTCTGCAGAATAATTCCTCCACAGCTCTCTGGGACATTGAAATACTCAGAGAAAATTTTGTGAAATTCTTAATGCTCTATCATTCTTCCATTTTTCAACCTGGAAATGAATAATTATGAATAATATGTCCATCCCTAGTGAGGGATTCCTTTCCTCTTACAACGTACAAGCAAACAAGACTGACATCATTAAGAGGGTGAGATAATGCAATGAGTTGGGACCCACGGGTAGTACAACCCAAGGAAAAGCACAAGGTAGGCTGAGATCTACTGGTAGATCTTTGGGTGACTGCTGTAGCTCGACAGGGCTTTTTGATGACCAGAACAGAGACTGCAGTCAAGAAATCAGAAGAAGTCTAGGATTTGGAAGGCCAGCTGTGAAGAAACTAGGCAAGATCCCAAATATCAAGATATATAACTGAATATTAAAGTTAGGATTGGCCGTGCCATTGTATTTCCAATTTCTATATGTGGTTGTGAAAGCTGGATAGCGAAGAAAGCTGATAGGAAGAAAATCAACACATTGAAAATATGATCCTGGAAAAGAATTCTACAGATATCCTGGGCTGCTAAAAAGGCAAATGAATAGGTCCTAGAGCAAATCAAGCTTCAATTCTCTCTAGAAGCCAAGATGACTAAACTGAGGCTATCATACTTTGGCCATAACATGAAACGACATGACTTGCTAGAAAAGACCGTAAGGCTTGGTAAGGTAGAAGGCAGTAGGAAAAGAGGAAGACTGCATTACAGATAGATGGATTCAATCAAGGAAAATACATTCCTGAACCTGCAAGACCTGAGCAGGGTGGTTGACTTCGGAGAGTCTTGGAGGGTTGCCATTAAACTTAAATTGACTAGATGGCAGTTAACAACAAAGGAGGCAAGACCCAGAAGTAGAGGGAGGCAGAATTCAGCAATCTGTTGTGACTTTGTTCTCCTAACATCTAGGTGCCATGTCCCACCATTTACAGTTTTAAAGGAAAGTACCTAAATGTGGTTGCTTAAAACAGCACTCTATTTCTGTGCAGTCTACTGTTCAACAGTATGGCCATTTCTGCACTACACTGTTATAGTTCTATTATTCCACTTTCAACCTCCTGTGGAATTCTGGGGTTTGCAGTTTACTAAGCCCAAAGAGTTCTCTGGCTGGGAATTCTGAAGGCCCTCCCTAAATTGCAAGTTCCAGGATTCCATAGGAGGTTGAAAGTGGAATAATAGCACTATAACAGTGGCCTTTTCTGCACTACACTCTTATAGCGCGATGATTCCACTTTCAACATCCTATGGAATCCTGCGGTTTGCAGTTTCGGGAGGAGCCGGCTGGCTCCTCCCGAAACTACAAGCCCCAGGATTCCATAGGATGTTGAAAGTGGAATCATCGCGCTATAAGAGTGTAGTGTGGAAAAGGCCAGTGTAGCCCAGAGATAGCCTCTCTCTTCCAGAGCTAGCCAGGATAGTCTCAGAGTAGTGTTTATCCCTAAAAGTTTTTTTAAATTAGAGAGTGGAACATCCATGCTGTGTCAGGACAGCTGTTCTTGTCTCTACTCTCATCTGCAATATGCTCCTTTTTAACAGCAGCAGGTTTTGGGTGGATAATAACATGTAAAATAATACCCTTTTTTCTGCAAGGTGCACTAATATGAAGCCAATTATATGCATTTATACTCAGAGATATTTGTATACACCAGAATACAATTCTTCTCCCTTCTCTTTCATTTGCATCTCTTTCATCATCATCAACCCCCTGTAGCTGTGGATTTTCTGCACTTGCAGGGGGTAGGAATACATCACCACTGAGATTCTTTCACGTTCTACAATTCTATAATTCTGCTTGTTTCGATTGCAACTTATATAAAGTAAGTTTCTAGTGTCTGGTTTCGTTTGATTGAGATTTACACCTTCTCCAGGAACAATGGTGACTCATTGTAGCCCATGTCAGTGGGGAAGTGAGTCCACTCCAAGCCTCGGTTAGCTTTAAAGGAAATATCCAAGGCATCAAACTTTTTTTGGCAATACAGCTGAACACATTAGATAACTCTTTAAGAAGCCTGAATGAAAACCTGGAGTAGATTCACAGCTCTGTTGACATGGCACCCAGAAGCCATCACTGTGCAGGAGTGGATCAAGAAGGCCCATCGCTTGAGAAGGAGGGATCTGAATGGATTTCTGGCATCCATTATGAGTTTCCCCCCTTTCCCTTTATAGACAATTATATTATTCTTTAGCAGACCTCTGGAATGAGGATATGGACTAGATCTTAACCTGGTGTCCATGGACCTTCAGGAGGCTGTGATGTCCACATAGGGGTTCCACCAAGGCTTGAAGAAGTGTTATGAACTTTTACGGTTAAAACAGAAAGGGAAAGAGGGAAGAATGAAAGACAGACAGATGGACAGACAAATTTGTACAGAATCATTCCAGTAAAAATATAACAGGAGTGTGTGCATTTACTTCTTTCTCCCTTCTCTCCAAATCTGAAGACCCCTGACCAACTTTAAATACACATTTGATGCACTTTAGGATTTGGAATCTTGAGTGAAGTCTTGGTGGACCAGAGTAACAAAAGATAGTTAAAGGGGATCAAGAAAACACTAAGAACCAGTGGCCTAGATGGGTGATACGGTCCCTCTTCTGTGTCCTCACCTACTTTGTACAGAGCTCGATGGCTCCCTGATTTTCTAGGGAGTTATGAACCAGGTGGCATGGCAACGAGAGTATAGACAACTCAGTGACCTGTTGTGATCCTTCTGCACAAGACTTTTGTGGATGCATTTGGAGAACAGCCTAAATTACCCTGAAGGCATCAGATCCCATCTGATGTTGGAAGCTAAGCAGGATCAGGCCTGGTTGGTACTTGGAAGGACCGCCAGAGAATACTAGGTGCTGCAGGCTATATTTCAGAGGAAGGCAACGGCAAACTACCTCTGAGAATTCCTTGCCTTAGAAAACCCTATGAAATTTATGGGATTGCCATAAGTCAACAGGCGACTTAAAGGTACACATACACCATTGTCTGGATCTATTCTGACTTGGGTGCCACAACGGTTACCAATCCAGGGGACATAAATCTGTCCACTACTTGCCCAGTTTCAAGAGATACATTTCAATTTGGATCCCATGCTGAGCCAGAAAGGTGGGATAGAAAAGAAATTAATAAATGCATACAGCTCAAAGAAATGAACAACATTCTTGGAGATTTCGAAACACACCCTAGCCATGCTTAACCTTTGTCCATCTTGGCTCGTAACAGCAGACTAGGGATGCCTCTTTGGACCAGGCCTAGAAAAGACCCATGATGTCTAAAAGATGAGGTGGTAAGATCTCTGTTATTCTTTTTTTAATGGGAAGAATGAAGACCTGGGCCTTTTCTGCACAAGACTGTTATAGTGCTGTGATTCCACTTTCAACATCCTATGGAAACACCATCCCATGAAATTGGAATCATAGTGCTATAGCGGTCTTGTGCGGAAATGGTCCTGATATCGGAAAACAAAAAATATTGCAACCACCACTGTAGAAAATATAGCAAAACCTTTTTTCCTCGGTTGCATCTCCTGCTTCACAATATGGAGTTCAAGACTGCTCTAGTCCTCCTCCAATTAAAAATGCTAATATGCACAGTTAATTGTTCCGACTGCCGTTATCTGTCAGCCAGCAAGGCCACCTGTGGGAGGATTTCCTTGCCTCTATCAGGGAAAATGGAGTTGCAGCGTGTACCCAGAATAAATAAAGGGCAAATTTACAAATGTAGAAATTTAAAATGTGCAACCAAAAGCAGACTGCATCTGCCAGCAGAAGACTGTTGCTACTTAAGTGGCGCAGAGAGCAGTTTTTTTTCAGTCTATGTTCTGAAAAAAATCTGAGCTTTCCTCAGGGAGATGCAATAGCTGGCAATTCTCCTGAAAGAAAGCTTGCCCACATTCAACCAGAGTTATTCTTTGGATGGCAAATCCCAGAATCTCCCAGCCAGCACAGCCAATGGGGATGCTATGGAGGATTTTGGGAGCTGCAGTCCAAAAAGTAACTTTGTCCAAACTCTGTCCTCAAACAATCTTTCCTTAACAAAACTGTCCCCAAACTGATATCTTATCAGACACAATATACCATAGCATCCTCTTGGACTAAATTAGATTCCAATATGAGTAGCAATATGGGATTATTAATGTGTCTATTCCATTCCCATATAAAGGAAGGCATTGCGGTGCTTAAATATTTTTAACAAGAATATTTTAGCAAGAAAAAAAAAGCTGCCTTTGGATGAGTAGAGGTGAATTCTCTCTCCCTTCCCTGCCTCAACTTGTCCTTGTTGTTGCTGTTGGTATGTGCCTTCAAGTCGACTCTGGCCATTGCTGCACTAGACTTGTTATAGTGCTATTATTCCACTTTCAACATCCTGTAGAATTCTGGGATTTGTATTTTACTGAGGCCCAAGAGCTCTCTGGCTAAGAATTCTAAAAGCTCCTCCCTAAACTGCAAACCCCAGAATTCCATAGGACGTCGAAAGTGGGATAATAGCACTATAACAGTCTAATGTGGAAATGGTCTCTGATTTAAGGTGACCCTATTGTAGGGCTTTCTTGGTGGGGTATCTTGAGAACAGGTCTGCCAATGCCTACCTCTTAGGCTGAGAGAGTAGAACTCACCTGAGGTGACCCAGTGGGTTTCCAGGGCTGAATGGGAATTTGAACCTTCTCCCAGAGCCCTAAACCACTGCAACACACATGCTAGCTCTCCAACTTCTCCTAGAAATTAATAATAATAATAATAACAATAATAATAATAATAATTAGGAGCCATGGTGGTGCAGTGGTTAAATGCCAGTACTGCAAGCCACAAGGTTGTGAGTTCGATCCTGCCCGGCTCCAAGGTTGACTCAGCCTTCCATCCTTTTGCAGGTCGGTAAAATGAGTACCCAGCTTGTTGGGGGCATGTATAGAAATGTTTCAAAATACATGCTATTTGTAAGTTGTTCGCTGCCTCGATCCATATGGAGAGGCGGGATACCAATAAATAAATAAATAAAATAAATAAATTCTAGCATTTTTGTTTTCATCTGAGTTCACTTTTGGTACCCAAACTGGTCCAAAACAGGGGTCTGAGTAAAGCAGAGGGGAGGAAACAAAGGAAACAAGGAAAGAAATGAATTTTGGAAACTAAGAAGCTGCCTCATAACTTCCCCTTTACCATCCCCATAGCCTGGCCCATGCAATAAATGTGCTGTATCTAGGGCCATTTCCACACTAGTCTGTTATAGCGTGATGATTCCACTTTCAACATCCCACGGAATCCTGGGGTTTGCAATTTCGGGAGGGGCCAGGCAGCCCCTCCCGAAATTGCAAACCCCAGGATTCCGTGGGATGTTGAAAGTGGAATCATCGTGCTATAACAGACTAGTGCGGAAATGGCCTATGAGCGAAAAGTTCCTTCCACTTTAAAAAGTGTTTTTATTTTTCAAACAGCAGCGATGTTCTTCTTCAAAAGAAATCAAAATGGCTTCAAATCTACATGAGCATTTCACTGTAAAAATTAGACATTGCCATCATCATCTGGTATATGAGGGAACAAGGAATCCATGTGAAAAGCACATGTAACATCCATTATATGTAGTCTAGTCCTCATTTTGAAAACAGCATGCCCTCCAACTGTCTCAGTACAGTAGGGACAGTCCTGGTAATCATCTGCTGTCAGAACCCTTTAAAATGTCCCAGTTTCTCTTTCCTCCTCCCACTTTTTCCCTTTACCCTGAGCTTATTTCAACCGATACAAACTAAATTTAAAGTGAAAAAGTAGTTTCCACTCAGGCCATTTCCACACCAGACTGTTATAGCGCTATCATTCCACTTTCAACATCCAACGGAATCCTGGGGTTTGCAGTTTAGGGAGGGGCCGGACGGGAACAGGCTGAAGAAACTCACAAATAATCCAATCCCTGAAAATCAAACCTGCAAATGTAGAGGTCAAGGAGGAAGAATTGTAACAGACATATGGAGAAGCAAAAATGAAAGCATACCAATATTGTTAGGTTATACCTGCCTACATGGTCTGTGGCCACAATACTATTGTTGGTAATTTGTTGTGTCGGTTTTAGAATAAATATAAATTACAAAAACTCTAGAGGGCCACAGTGCCATAACTCCTAGCCTATCCCAGGTTTTATTAGCTCTTTAGGATTTCGACCAGGAGTTTTCCCTTGATCCAGCTGTGAACTGCCTGGGATTGAACCTCGTACCTTCTGCAGGTAAGGCAGGTATTCTACCACTGAGCTATAGGACCCTCTCATGGCTTTATTAGTACACTACCAACCAGCTGATAGCACATGCAAACACAAGGCTTGACCCTGAGAGAGATCAAGGAGCTCATCCATAACCTTCATACTTTCTCGGGGAAAGCCCATTTCCACTTGGAGAAGCTGCTGCTGTAAGAGGAATCTTGAATTACTTTCACTTACCATTAGCAATATGGCCTAAATACCCTAAAGGCACCTGATCCCATCTGATCTTGGAAACTAAACAGAGTCAGCCCTGGTTAGTACCTGGATGGGAGACCATCAACAAATACCAGGTGCTGTAGACTGTATTTCAGAGGAGGGAACTGACAAACCAACTCCGAGTATTTCTTGCCTAAGAAAACCCTATTAAATTCATAGGGTTACCCTAAGTCAACAGGCAACTGGAAGGCACGTGTACACAAACACACACCCTGGGCCTTTCTGCATTACACTGTTATAGTGCTGTTATTCCACTTTCAACGTCCTATGGGATCCTGGGGTTTGCAGTTTAGGGAAGGGCCGTTAAAATTCTCAGCCAGAGACCTCTTTGGCCTCAGGAAACTACAAATCCCAGAATTCCACAGGAGATTGAAAGTGGAATGATAGCACTAAAACAGGGTAGTGCAGAAAGGCCCCCTGTCATCATCCAAAATATGCAACCAGAACAAATATATATTTTTCTCACTCAAAAGAGAACCCATTAGAACAAGCACAAAAGCATTTTTACTTGTCTTTTTTTTTTCCTACTGTGAAACATAAATTATCGATTCCTTTCTTCTCAAAATGCACCATGACAAAGCAGGTATGCTTTCCAAAACAATATTGCTTTGCTTGCTAAGACAGTTCTAGAGGAGCAAAAGAACGGTGGAAAGAGACAGATATTACACACATTGACTGCCAACACAAAATGTGCAAAGCAAGGAGGTGGAAAGAAAAAGAAAAGTGAGGGGAATATATTTTTAGTATATCCCTGTGTGCCTTTCAGGTTGGTTCACTGCTATGTCTCATTCTAGTTTTTTCTTTTTTTAAAATTCCTAGCCAAAGTCTCCCTCGTACTTGGGCAACATCTCCAAATTGCTGGCAGAAAAACCTGGGCTACTCCTCTGCACCACAAAACCAGTCCTTTGCCAGGTTCCTATGCGCCACCGGTTCACGACAAGTTTACACCCCTTTGCTGAAAGGCTGTACCCTGACTGCCTTATTCAGCGGTAAGTTCTGTCTCACCATTTGTGAAACATTGCAGGGTGGGGGGAAACGTTGATCACGAGAATCCAGGACCATTCAAAGAAGCTAAATGGCAGAGGACTGAGGAGGGAATAAAGAAAGTACTGTATATCCTCATGTATAGGACTACTTTTTAACCCCCAAAAAACTTTTCAAAAGTTGGGGGGTCGTCTTAGACGCCGGCCCAAACACCGGCCCCCACCGCTGAGGCAAGTCTCCTCTGCCGCCGCTGCCATAGCCTGCCCCAAAACAACTCCCCGCCCTCCTCCGCTGCTGAGGCAACTCTCCTCTGCTGCCATCGCAGCTCCCATGGGTTTATTGTCTTGTCCTTCTTTTAAGCTATAGAGTGAATTAGGAAAAGTTTAATCCACTTGCACTGTTTTATGTTTACATGTTTGATGACAAACAGCCTTATGTTTATAAGTGACAGTTTTCCTGCTAAGTACCTGCATGTCATAAGCCTTTGAATTAAAATTACCATATTGAAATCAAATCTGATGTTTTTTTAATTTTTATTTGGTGTGAGTTGGAAGAGGGGTGGTCTTATACAGCGAGTATATCCTAAACTCTATATTTTTACTGGAAAAGTTGGGGGTCGTCTTATACGCCAGTCGTCCTATACATGAGGATTTACGGTACTTTCCATAAAGCACCTAGTTAACTTATGGTCTCCAGGGCTGCAGACCAATGCTCAAACCACTACACAAAATGCTGGCACATAGAAAATCCATGCACTCCCATATTTCACAGGGTTGGGCTTAAGGGACATTGTGGTATCTTCCAAATCAATGTTTCTATGATTCTATGGCCATTTCTGCACTAGACTGTTATAGCGCTATGATTCCACTTGCAACATCCTATGGAATCCTGGGGTTTGCAGTTTCGGGAGGGGCCAGTTGGCCACTCCCGAAACTGCAAACCCCAGGATTCCATAGGATGTTGCACGTGGAATCATAGCGCTATAACAGTCTAGTGCAGAAATGGCCTATGATACGTACGACTAAGTAACATCCACGTGTGGTCAAGATGGCAAAAGGTATTAATCTGGAAGAAGACTCAAGCTAGGAGAGGTTGCAGCAATTTGCTTTTGCCTGACCCTTCAGGGGAGGGCAAGATTCCTCCCTCTCCTCTCCTCTCCCCTTGACTGAATGTCAACTACTTTGCACTCTGAGTTCAGTTTGCAGCAACCAAAGTAAACTGAGGACAGAGTGGGAAAGTGGGAGAAGGGCAGAGAAACCAGGACTTTTCAAAGGGAGATGAAAAAGTGAGATTACAGAGGATTAATCAGGACTGTCCCTGACAAATTGGACAGTGTCAAAAGAGCAACAGATAAATCCATGGCAGTTGGTAAGAATTACTGGCTATACACAGTTGGAATAAATCATTCACTACATGAAATAATCAAAAATTCAGATCAGGTTAATGCAACTCCGCTCAAGGAGGTCATTAAAAAGAAGTTAGATGAGGGTAAGTGTATGATTGGACAACTATACAGAGGAATGTTAGGTAATCAGACTAGAGTCCTAGATTGCTTAACGGTAAATTGGGAAAGGGATTTAAAAATAGAAAGGGAGGATATTCAAGTATGGATACAAGAAATAAAGAAAAATAAGAATAAGGAGCCCTGGTGGTGCAGTGGTTAAAATGCTAGTACTGCAACCACAAGGTTGTGAGTTCAATCCTGCCTGGCTCCAAGGCTGACTCAGCCTTCCATCCTTCCGCAGGTCGGTAAAATGAGTACCCAGCTTGTTGGGGGCAATTAGCTAAAACACATTGTAAACCGCTTAGATAACACTCAGTTGATAAGCGGTATAGAAATAAATGCTATTGCTATTATTGCTATTACTAGGATAAAAGAACAACAAATGAAATTAATTGGCCAATGGTATAGAACACCTTCTCAATTAGCATTTTTTAGAGAAAATATATCCTCAAAGTGTTGGCACGGTTGTGGGGCTAAAGGCATATATATACATATGTGGTGGGAATGTCCATTTGTTCAAAAAATTTGGGATAAGGTTAAAATTGAGTTTTATAGAATAACAGGTAAGGATATACAACTGAATAGTGAGAATTGTATAACATTAAATTTAAAGGATAAGGGGGTGAAAAATAATGAGGAAAAAGCAGTTATAAATATATTAAAAGTAGCACAAGCTGTATTAACATTAGGATGGAAAGATAAAACAATTTGAAATATAAACAAAGTTGATAAATACCTGGCTGAAAATTTATTGTTCGATATTTTGAGGGAAAGAAGATTAAAGTTTATGGGAATACTGAAGGAAGAGGGGTGCAAATCAGGATGGGAACTATTGCTTATAAAACTTAAAGAGGATATGGAGTACGGTGAAATCAATAATGTAATTAAATCCATATCCCACATTCTGAATGAAGATTTTTCTATACGAGAAGAATTAATTAAACCTCTGCTAAGCCATTGGGGGGAGGATTGGGAGGAGGGTGTGGGGGAAAAATATGGATTAGACTGTGATACAGGTAATACGACAGACATTAATGAAGATAGATGGTTAATAAGATCAGAGAAGGAAGTAGAAGGGTGTAAATAAAAGAAGAAAGTATGTGAAAGTGCATGATAGGAATGTGATGGGTGGTAACCAGATGGAAGAATGAAGGAACGACGGAAGATTTTAGACGGGGATTGGAAGGAGTATGAAAAGATGGTTTTGGAAAATAATGTCTGGGATTTGAATGTTAATCTGCTTTTGTAATTTAAAGTGTAATAATAAAATAAAATAAAATGAAATAAAATTCATGGCAGTTGGGGGACATTAATAGCTACTAATCAAGACAGCAATATATATCACTTTTATATCAGAGGCTGTATGCCTCCGTATCTCAGTTACTGGAGAACATGAAGGGGAGAATGTTAATGCACTCCCTTTCTTCTTCTAGGCTTCCTGTAGGCAACTGGTTGAGATCTGTGGGATCAAAATGCTGGACTAGATCTGGTCCGGCTCTTCTTATGTTCTTAAAACCAGGCAAAACTAGCACAGGAAAGTCTTTAAGCTTTCAGCAAACCTAGAGTCCCAATCACACTACAGGATTATACCATTATTATTTCACTGTAACTGCCATAGTTCCATCTTATGAAATCCTGGGATATGTAGCACTGGCACAACTCTGGCTGAGAATTCTCAAAGCCTTTCCCTAAACTGCAAATGCCAGGATTCTACCGGACAGAACCATGGCAGCTGAAGTGGCATTAATAGCATCATAATCGTAGAGTGAATGGGCTCCAGATCAAGAATCAAATCTGATGTAGAAGCATTTGAAATGAATCAGGTGAGTAGAAACCAATGGTCTTGCCTTGGGGAATGGATCAGGGCCATTTCCGCACTAGACTGTTATAGTGCTATGATTCCATTTTCAACATCCTATGGAATCCTGTGGTTTGCAGTTTCAAGAGGGGCTGCCCCCAGGATTCCATAGGATGTTGAAAGTGGAATCATAACGCTATAACAGTCTAGTGCGGAAATGGCCCAAGGAAGGCATTACCCCACAGTCATCATTCTACAGAATTATACAATCATAAAATTGGAAGACACCACAAGGGTCATTGACTCAAACCTCTGCTGCGCAGGAATACACCATCAAAGTCTCAGGTTGACCCTCAGCCAATGCCAACTGCAAAGTGGCACACACATGCATTTGTAGTAAGTAGTAGTAAGGTAGATACCTAGGACTTCTTCAGACCTCGTGCTTTAGGGTAGTTGCTTTCATTGCAGTTTATTTGTGTCTAATGCCTAGATCATTACAAATCATGAGACCCACAGATACCTTGTATGACTTTGCAAGATAACACAACCAAACTCATAGGTTGCACAAAATGAACATTTTAAACCTCAGAGCTCCACTGACAAGGGACATCATTCACACTTTTTAATAAGTTCTTCAAACAAAAATTATAGGCATACAGAAGTTAATGAAATAGGTGTATTCCTGGGCATTACTTCTTTTACAGAAAATTTGGTACCAGAGGCAGAAATAACATCAAAAGGATAAGGGTAGGTTCCTTCACCACAAGAAAGAAGAGCAGATCAATGCGTTTCAGCAAATGTTTTATCCAAAACTAACAATACGCCCATGTGGAATGAAACAGGCTGGTCAGGTAAGCCTTGCATTAGTAGACAAAAACATTCTGAACCTTCTAAAGAATGCCTGAAAGTTTCTTCCAAAAGCCATCCAAGGACAATTTTTCCTTTCACCAGCTTCCACTTTTGTAATGATTTCC
This sequence comes from Ctenosaura bakeri, assembly GCA_948474755.1. Lineage (NCBI taxonomy): Eukaryota > Metazoa > Chordata > Lepidosauria > Squamata > Iguanidae > Ctenosaura > Ctenosaura bakeri. Next base: position 670,774 of record CAOLHI010000908.1, on the reverse strand, counting down.
ATTTTGGTGACCAAACATACAGATTTTTTTTTAACATGCTGGGGATCAGCTGCCTTCCCCTATTCTTTCTCTTTTGCTGTTCACACAGGATCAGTTAAGTGATTCTGCAGCTGTTGTTTAACTTGCCTGATGTAGGCAGCCACACACCGCAACAGGAGGATCAGCTAGAACAGAACTGCATTTCTTTATTGCAGAGCTTTCCAAACTTTTCATGTTGGTGACACACTTTTCAGACATGCATCATTTCGCCACACAGTAATTCGGTATTACTAGCAAACCGGAGGTCAAACTAACCCCTTATAAGAGATACAGACACCTACATAAATTGTAATAACAACATGTTTGGGGACACAACATATCTCTTGAAAACCTTTCATACGTTTTTAAAAATATATGATTTATAAATAATGACATACATTTCCAAGATTGTAGGCGACACACTAACGTGTCACAGCACACCATTTGGAGAGTCCTGCTTTATTGTTTTGCTTACTGCAGACAACTGTGGCAACTCAACACTCTGAGCCCATTTCCACCCTATACTGTTATAGTGCTATTATTCTACTTTCAGCATCCTGTGGGATTCTGGGCTTTGTAGTTTCCTGAGGCCCAAGAGCTCTCTGGCTGAGAATTCTAAAGGCCCCTCCCTAAACTACAAACCCCAGGATCCCATAGGATCTTGAAAGTGGAATAACAGTGTAGTGCAGAAATGGCCTGAGTGCTTCTTTAGTCTCCTCTCAATGCTCATGTTGCTTTAAAAACCTCCCAGTTAGACAGAGGACAGAAAGGATGGAAAAGGGGCCGGGCAGACTTAAAGACTGTGGCCATTTCCGCACTAGCCTGTTATAGCGCAATGATTCCATTTTCAACATCCTCTGGAATCCTGGGGTTTGCAGTTTCGGGAGGCCTTTGAGGATGGCCATTGAGGCCCCTCCCTAAACTGCAAACCCCAGGATTCCATAGGATGCTGAAAGCGGAATCATAGCGCTATAACAGCCTAGTGCGGAAATGGCCTCGGATATTAACATTCCGCTCCTCCAATCCAAGAACAAAACCTCTGCTCATTTGTTGCCATGTCCCCTTGCATCTTTAGCTGAATGAATAATTTCTTGGTTACATCTGAAATGACAACTGTTGTTTGATCAAACTGTCCAAATCACATTTGCAGTGCGGTTCGGAGAGTGTAAAGCACAGATCTTTAACTGGAGGAAGGCTGATAACCACGGATCCAAACAAACCTTCAATAAAACAAAGATGTGTTCCAACATTCTTGTCTTCAGTGGCTCACACTAAAGTTCTTTTAATCTTCTAGCTCTTCGCAACACACTACGTTAGAATTCCTCACAAAATAATGAGCCTGCCAAAATTTGAGATTCCCAGAAGAGGCCCTATAGCATGCCCAAACACTTCACAAAGCTAGGTTGGTTTGTACATGTAAAACTGTTTTAAAACTGTATTCTAGGATTGTTTTTAGCCTGTTTTTAGAAGCTTTAATGTGTTTTTTTAAAAAAATGTTTCACATTTGTACTGTTTTAATTACTTTTATTTGCTCATCCCCCGGAGAGCCCTTGTGGGCTGGAACACGACAGAGAAATATCGTAAATCAATAAAGACATAAGCATGCCTCTCTTGTCTTCACTACCCACAACATGGCTTAGATGCTGTAAGAACACAATGGGTGAAAACCAATCTTTCACACAACGGGGTGAAAACCAAGAAGTTTTTAATTCAGCCAAGCATGTGTGAGTGGCAGCATTCCAAGTCAGTGCTTCTCAACCTTTGGTCTTCTAGATGTCTTGGGGCCTTTCCGCACTACACTGTTATAGTGCTATTATTCCACTTTCAACATCCTGTGGAATTCTGGGGTTTTGTAGTTTGCTGAGGTTAAACGGTTCTCTGGCTGAGATTGTAAATGCCCCTCCCTAAACTGCAAACCTCAGGATTCCACAGTAGGTTGAAAGTGGAATAATAGCACTGTAACAGTGTAGTACGGAAAGACCCTTGGACTCCATCTCCAAGAACTCCTAACCACTGGCCATTCTGGGTGGGGCTTTTGGGCACTGAAGTCCAAAACATCTGATAGGCAAAAGGTTGAGGAGCACTGCTCCAAGCCATGGAAGGATTTTCCACTATCTGGTGGATTCGGAACACCTTGTTCAACTGTAACTATGGCATGTTTAGAGGTATATGGCCCAAAAAACCTGAGGCAACCTAATTTATGCTATTACATCTATTATGAAAATAGCCAGTGTGGCACAATTTAGTCTTATAAGCTTAAGGAAGACCCTCTTCAGTTCCCCCTTTTTTGACAGATAACTCTCTAATTCTGGGCAGGGTCAGGGATGTTGCAATAGGACCTTGGTAAGCCTGCATTGCATGCGTTTATGTGGATGGGATAACATCTGATACACTTAGGCCATTTCCGCACTAGCCTGTTATAGCGCTACGATTCCACTTTCAACATCCTCTGGAATCCTGGGGTTTGCAGTTTCGGGAGGGGCCAGCCGGCCCCTCCCGAAACAGCAAACCCCAGGATTCCAGAGGATGTTGAAAGTGGAATCGTAGCGCTATAACAGGCTAGTGCGGAAACGGCCTTAGTAACGAACCCATCCAACCTCTGTAGGTGAGCACTGACAGCTGGTTCCCAAACATCATCCACCTTCTCTTTGTTGCATGCCATTTGTCTTTTAAAGGATCAGGAAAGCATGTATAGAAATGCCACCGCTCTTGGGGTTATTACTCAGCCTGTTAATTAATTGCTTTTGAGTATCTCCTGTCCTTGAAATGCTATGGTAGGATTTGGAAGCAAGCCCTTCCTGCAAGAAGGAAGATTCATGAAACTGTTCCGATTAAATTTAAAGGCCGTGGGCGGAAGGATGGCACTTGTGAATGTGTGTGTATGTTAACAGAGAGGAGAGAATCATATCTTTTACCACTTGACACCCTAGCTGCTACAAAGGCTCCATAGCATGTCCTCAGTGTTGAATTTGATGTTGTTATGAGCCTTCCGGTCCAACTTATGGCAACGCTATTGATGAGTTTTCTTGGCAAAGTTTATTCAGAGGAAGTTTGTAACTGCCTTCCTTTGAGGATGCTAGATGTGACTAGTTGCAAGTCACCCAGTGGGTTTCCACAGCTGATTCAAAATCTGGTCTCCCCGCACGATTTCAATCTACACAATTGTAGCACTCTGATTCCACTTCTGTTCCCATGGTTTCATCCTATGAAATTCTGGGATTTGTAATTTGAGGAGGGGTATTTAGAATTCTCTGCCAGAGCGCTGTACAAGTTTTCCCCACTTATCTGACGGGTTAGGGAATGGAGCACAGTCAGAAAACGGAACTGGCTGAAAAGCAGAAGCCATGTACTGTTCTGTAGGGAGCATGAATCATAGAATCATAGAATCACAGAAATCTAGAGTTGGAAGAGACCACACAGGCCATCCAGTCCAACCCCCTGCCATGCAGGAACACCCTCAAAGCAATCCCGACAGATGGTCATCAAGCCATCTGAAGGGTTTACAGAGGCTCCATGAAGGGCTTACAGAGGCTCACTTGGGACTGACCACATGCACACTGCTTGCAAAGTCTCTCGGCTGACTTGGGACCCTTCCACACTACACTGTTAGAGAGCTATTATCCAACTTTCAGCAACCTGTGGAATCCTGGGGTTTGTAGTTTGGGGAGGGGCATTGAGAATTCTCAGCCAGAGAGCTCTTTGGCCTCAGTAAACTACAAACCTCAGAGTTACACAGGATGTTGACAGTGGAACAATAGAACTATAGTTCGGAAATGGTCCTTGTCAAATTACAAATCCCAGGATTCCCCAAGATGGGGCCTCGACAGTTAAAGTGGTATCAAAATGTGCTACAACTGCGTAGTGCAGAGACATCCTGATCTTTGACTACCCATCTCGACTGGAGTGCCACAACATCTAAATGTATATGGACTCCCACTTGGTTGCTAACAGTAGTTTTAGGATGCTACTCCTTATGATAAATGTGTGACTTCAATTTACAGCACACCCCTTCTCAGGGGTGGCAAAGGTGCAGCCCTCCAAATGCTGGACTGCAGCTCCCAATTCCCCTGAGTGGCTAAGCTGACCAAGGCTACTGAGACTTGCAGTCTAACAATATCTAGAGAGTGAGATGAATCCAGCTCCCCATCATAGCTAAAGATTTCTCAGGTAGCAAAAAATGGATGGGGGTTGACACTCTTTCTCTTTCTTGCTAAGATTCAGTTGCATTTTGAACGTTTCCCAAGGTTTGTTCACAAATACATCATGGCTGGTGGGAAAGAAATAACTCATCCTTTTAATCTCCTGCTCACTGTCTTACGTGTGTGTTCTCACACATGTATGTGTAAAACTTGCTTGGAACTCCCCCTTGGAAATCCCAATCGCTCATCCCTTGGGGGAAATCTTGTCTCTGTTAGCCTCTACTTCTCATTCTCCTGGGTTCAACACAGAACTTGGAAATGTCGATTTTTGGGGTCTCGAAATACCAGAAACTCACAGTCATTACGACCACGTGCCATGTTAGCTTTAGGATTCTAGAAGCTATAAGCTAAATAAGTAACTACTCCGAGCTCTGTATTGGGGTCCCTAGAAGGTCAGTTTTGTTGCAGATAGGATGGAACGTATACATCAAATCCAGAGGTGCGCAAAGGACAGTCCGTAAGCTGCATAGGCTCCCCCATGCCTTTTATGTGGCCCCTGGGGTTTCCCAAGAGTCAAAAAATGTTCATGAATACTACTACTACTATTATTATTATTACTATTATTATTATTAATAATAATATTTATTTATTTATTTATTTATTTATTTATTTATTTATTTATTTATTTATTTATTTATTTGTATCCCGCCTCTCCATAGGGATCAAGGCGGCGAACAACTTACAAATAGCATGTATTTTCTATACATGCCCCCAACAAGCTGGGAGGATGGAAGGCTGAGTCAACCTGAGGCCCAGCAGGATCGAATTCACAATCTTGTGGCTTGCAGTACTGGCATTTAACCACTGCGCCACCAAACATAGTGTGGGAGAAAGGGGGCAATTTCACCACATTAATTAATTAATTAATTTGGCCCCCTGAGTCATTTTAGGCCCAGAAGACGCCTTTTCAAAGGCCATTTCCGCCTTATACTGTTATAGTGCTATGATTCCACTTTCGACCTCCTGTGGAATTCTGGGGTTTGTAGTCTACTGAGGCTGGATTCCATAGGCTGTTGAAAGCGGAATAATAGCACTATAACAGTGTCGTGCGGGAACAGCCTATGAATAGGAACTGAACAAGAATGATTTCCACATCAGCTCCCGTTGTAAAAAAAAGAGCTTTCCTGGACCTAAATTAGTTCAAGGATGCCAAAAATGTGGTGAAAATGCCCCCACTCTGCCTAGGGGGCATTTGGAAGCAAAAAATTAATGCATTTTAGCAAGCAAATCAGGTCATTGGGAAAGTATGTAATTAAATGTACAGAAGCCAATGTCAGTTTTCATTTTGGCAACTCTCAACTCTGAAGTTTCATACACACCCAGATGTGTGGCGGGGGGGGGCTTTGAAATAAATTCATCCTAAATTGGTTAACAGCACTTCCCAAATCACTGAAGTGCCTCTGGGCATTTGTCCACATTTTCACACTCCCCCCTCATCTTTTCAGTCCTCTGCCTGCTTTTTCTCAGACCAGAAAGTGCTTGGACTTTGTATGCCAGTCTCTGTCTGTTCTTAAAAAGTCACTGGCACTGAATGATTAAAACAACAAATTCGACTGAATACAGGGTGCTGACTTAGACTATTTCTGCATTACACTTTGATAGTGCTATTATTCCACTTTCAACATCCTCTGTAATTCTGAGATTTGTAGTTTACTGAGGCCAAAGAGCTCTCTGGCTGAGAATTCTAAATGCCCCTCCCTAAACTGCAAACCCCAAGATTCCATAGGAAGATGACAGTGGAATAACAGCACTATAACAGTGCAGTGCAGAAATGGCCTTAATTTTGATTGCATTATTTTCAACCCTGGCTCATCTGCCTCATTCCACCATGTGAACCATTCAACAATGGGTTTTCCCCCAACTGCAGTTTGAACTGGCAAAATCCACAGAGAGAATTAAGTCCTCAGCTGCTGTTTCCAAGAACACAGAACAGAAAACTCAGTAGGAAACCGTGAACGGCCATCCTGATAGTCACTTGCATGCCCATAAGTGTGACTTACACACATGTAAATCCACTTTTGGATGGGGCACAGAAGACTATTCTCTTGCCCTTGTGCTCCATCCCCAAACCTCCACCCCTAGCAGCTGTCAAGCTTGAGGGGGGCGCTCCTTCTTACCAGAAAGAAGGGTAAGGAGGGGGAAGACGCTTTAGACCATGCAAACGAGGCCGCTCTGAGCTGCTGGGGGAAGGAAAATGGGGTGCACTCCATTTGAGAGCTGATCCTCATTTCTTCTCTTGCTGCCTAAGTTGAGACCACCAGCTTCTCTAGGATTGAAATTGTCTCCTGCCTCCCCACCTTCTCCACTGTCAAACAACAGCAGGAGCCCCTCCTGCAACTTTATGGATGCCGGATGGTGGGAGGATGTGGAATTGCACATACAGGGCTACATCTATGCCCAGAATCTCAACTTTGACTGATGGCAACCCTACGGTTGAAAAACCACCAAAAGCCCCAGTCACCAATAATCTTGCTCCAGCCTTGCAAGTTCAGGGCTGTGGCTTCCTTGATTAAATCAATCTACCTGTAGTGCTGTCTTCCTCTTTTTCCTATTATTATCATCTACTTTACCAAGTATTATCGTCTTTTCGAATAAGTCATGCCCTCTCAAATACTCAAATCTCTCTAATTTTTTTAATTATTTTTATTAAATCTAATTTTTTATGCCAATCAGCCTCTTGCAGACATGACAAAAAACTCAGCCTCTATTTACATTAAAAACAAACATCAGAAAGCAAGATTATGTCCAAAGTATGATAGCCCCAGTTTAGTCATTTTGACTTCTAGTGAGAGTTCAGGCTTATACTTGCTCTGGGACCCATTCATTTGCCTCTTTTTGTGGCCTATGATATCCAAACAACTTTTATCTAGCACACTTCAAAGGAGTTAATTGTTTTCCTATCCGCTTTCTTCAATATGCAGATTTCAAACCATACAGAAAAAGTGGAAATACTACAGCATCGAGGATTCTGATGTTCTCATTCAGTGACGTTATCTTTGCACCTGAAGATCTCTCTTGTTCCTTTATAGAAGTCCTCTCAAGTCTTAGCCTTCTTCTAATATCTCATCTCAGAGCTTTATCACACAAGGCAAGTTAATCACAACTGTCGTTGTTATGTGCCTTCAGGTCATTTCTGACTTATGGCAATCCTAAGGCAAACCTATCATGGGGTTTTCTGGGGTGTGTGAGAGAGAAACCAAACTGTGGTCTTCAGGGTTGTAAGTCCAACGCTCAAATGCTGGCTCTCTTAATCACAATCACAGTAGTCTTAATCACTTAACCACCTATCACAATTCCAGCAGAATAATCGTGTCCTTGCCTGGGACTTACCACATGACCTCATTCCTCTTCTGTTGTTCTCCCAGTGGGAGGCCATTTGGAAAGTGTTTCTTTTACAAAAGACCCCATTAATTGTGTGTTTGTAAAACAAATGCTTTCCAAAGAAGTCTTTCACTGGGAGAGCAACAGAAGAAAACTAAGTCATATGATAAGCCCCAGCCAAAGGGCCTTTCCGCACTACATTGTGATAGTGCTATTATTCCACTTTCAACACCCTACGGAATCCTGGAGTTTGCAGTTTAGGGAAGGGCCTTTAGAATTCTCAGCCAGAGAGCTCTTTGGCTTCAATAAACTACAAACCTCAGAATTCCACAGGATGTTGAAAGTGGAATAATAGCACCATAACGGTTTTGGGTGGAAAGGCCCAAAGAGGATATTATCCTGCTGCAATTGTGATTTACCTGCCTTGTGTGATAAAACCCTCAGTCAAGATGTAATGCTCCTTTCCAGCTCACTCAACTTGGGGTACACCTGATATGTTGGAGCACAGCTCCCATCATCCCCAGCCAGTGTGGCCAACTCTCCTGCTGTCTTGATGGGAGTCATAGTCGAACCCACCCAGAGTGCCCCAGGTGGTTGGAGAAGGCTGAATGGGCTGCCCTGGCTCATAATTAGATTACAGTCAGGGAGTGGAGGGAGAAAAAGGAAGAATTCAAGCCAGCTGTGATGACATGTGTTTTCCCTTCCAGAAGGCAGACCCTGCTTCTGTTTAAGAGGGAAAGTACACAAAGGCGTATCTTGAAACATCCTCTTGTGCAGAAGATGGCTTACTCATGCATATGGCATTGATTTCTCGTAAGTTGAAACAAGCGTGCGGAAGACTTTCAACAAGTCGCCAACAGACTGAATCACTAAACCAGTCGAAATGATTTAGCAGCTCTCTTCCTCCCGGGGATATGTTTTCCCCCACCCACTCCCTCGCTGCAACCAGAAACAGGAGAGCATGAATTGCACACATGACACATTGCAACACACACTTTCTGGCTGTCTTTTGAAAAAGGACCTGTCTAGGATTTCTTGCAAAGGAAAAGGGAGGAGAAAAGGTTTCATCCTGAGTTGGAAACAGGCTCCCAAAGCCGTTTCCTAATACATCGGTTAAGCCAAAGAGGGCATTCTAAGGACACACAACAAGTTCTTCACAGTGGTATAGAAACTGTAGTGTGTGTTTTTCTTATGCACCAACAGACCTATCTTCTAGAGCTCAGAAACACTACTTTGGACTTGAGCTTGATGGAAGAGGAAATAGAGGTGACACCCAAAGTCCTCCAGACAAGCTATGTTTTTATTATTTTATTTATCAAAATATGTATAACCTGTCCTATATTAAAAGACTTTGTCTATATCGACATGTTGTCATGTCTCTTCAAGTCACTTCTAACTTACAACAACCCTAAGGGGTTGCCTTGGAAAGATTTGTTCAGAGCCTAGCTTGCCTGAGGTCATCCACTGGATTTCCATGACTGAGCAGTGATTCGAACCCTGATCTCACATTCCAGTGCTCAAATCATTACATCATGCTGACTCTAGTACAGGAATATCTCCCTTAAAAAATCCTCTGACAGTCAAGCTACTTTATTTACAGTCATTTCCACCAGCCTAGCCCTGCCTTTTCCTCCTCATTCTTCATCTGTTCAGAAGCTTTCTAGCAGCATCAGCACTGAGAGCCTGGTGAACGAGGGCTGGAGAAAGACGGACTGTCAGTTTTGGGTTGAAGCAGTGTGTCTACAGTAAACAATGCAATAAAGAAAGTTCAAGCCAGGAAAGAGCAAGACTGTACTCTAGCAAGACTTGCTTGAACTGGTCACTTTTCAGAGTTCTGACGTGGGAGAGAATGTTGTCCTTCAAAAGGTGATAGAGAGGGACAAGGTAAATGAAGGATGAGGAGGAAGGACAAAGTTTTTTTAAGCTTTTCATTAAAATCCCCCATCCCTTTTCCATCTACTACAGGGAGGGCAAACTGTGCGCCTCTAGATGTTGTTAGACTGCAACTCCCAACTCACCATTGGATATGCTGGCAAGTACCAATGGGAGTTGTAGTCCCAACCTCTGGAGGGCCGCACTTTGCTCATCCTTGTTTTAGCTGATAACCAAAAGCTCAAAACAGATGGAGCCAACCCAACTTCCTTTGGCAGGGCATTCCACAGTGAAGGATGCTGCTACAGAGAAAGCCTTGTTATGTTTGCATCCTAGCCCAATCTCTTGAGATGCTGGGACATGCAACGGGGCCTCGACTGAAGGCCTCAAATTCTGTGCAGGCTCATAAGAGAGGAAGCAGTCTTCCAGATATCCCATCTTCAAGCCCTTTAGGGGTTTGTCGGTCAAACCCAGCACTTTCAACTGAGTTTGGAAGCAGACTGGAAATCGGCACAGTTCTTGTAAGACTGGATTTATGTCGTCTCCCAAAATGCACGCCCAAAAGCAGCCTATTTGCTGCATTTTGTACTAGCTGCAGCTTCTGAATACATTTTGAGGGCAACTCCATGCAAAGCAGTAATCTAGTCAGTCTAAGGCATGAACCACTGTGGCTAGAGAAAATTTATCCCTATGACATAGATGTTTTAATGTCCTACCTTGAGTGGTAAAAAAAAAGCTGGACCTCCGCCATTATCTCCTAAGAAGTCAGGACTTCTTCGCCACACTCCAGACAGCAGCAGTAGTCTCAGTGACTAGCTGAAAGCAGGCATTTGCTCCACTGAGCTGCCATGTGTGTGTTGGTTTTTTTAAATAGTTGACACAGGGCTGACCACATCACAATGGAAGGCCCTAGCAACCAGGACACGGAGACATACACTCCTGAGCCACAAAAGAGTGGCCATTATGAGGGAAGTTTGAAGGAGCTGAGCTTGCTTAATTTGGAAAAGATGGGCCTGAGAGGAAACTATAACATATAGACTATCAGATCTTTCGATCCACTACAGACAAAATGCAATGGGTCCCAAACAGCCATCAAAAATATTTACTTTGGAAATCAGGAGGAATTTCTGGATGGCCAGGGTATAGGAGCACCGGAACAGATTGCTCAGGTATGTACGGAAAATCTGCCCTTGCTGGAAATCAGGGCAAGCTGTAGAAACACCTAGTCGGCACAGTCATAAATCAACCGGAATCCATAAGGGAGAGGCAACAGATGATCTGGGATCCCTTCCAGCCTGGCATCAAAGAATGACCTCACCCGTGGAGATGACCTGGAGATACTTCCCTTTCAAGGCTGAAGATTTAGGAGCGACTCATCCTCCTGCAAGACCATTTCCATGTGATGACCCATGAGATGCTGTCCAATTCTCCCCTGCGTAATCACCCTCCTGGCTTGACTTCAGAGTTCCCAAACAGACCTCTAAGGACGTTATCAGAGTCAAAGCGGTGGAAGATGGAAATGTTCTCGAGGAGAAACAAAACAATTTTTTTTCCAGGAAAAAGATGAGATGAGGGAAGGAATTGTGCACAACCTTTTGCCTCACACAAGAGCCTTCTGTCTTTTTCTTTTTTTAAAAAAAAAAAAGATTCTTCGGGTAGTTGCCTTGGAAACTACCAAGTAGCTCTTCACTTGATGAAATCCTCTTCTCCAGCACCGAGCCGGTAACATCTCCTCATGATGACACAGCGAGTTAGAATGGAGAACCACAGGAGGAAAAGTTCAACAAAGCAGCCCTTGAACCTGAAAGGGAGATAAACATAATTAAATAGGAAAAGGAGAGGGGGAAAAAAACTGCACAAACCACATATTACAAAATCTGTGACTTCAAAGGTCTTTTTTTGCAATCTACTTTCAAAAATAACTATCACGGTTCACCAGGAGCCGCTGTCTTAACACAGGTGTGGGAACTGTGTGGATCTCCGTAGGTTATGGGACTGTAAGGTAAAGCAGCCCTAGCCAACATAGTCAATGGTGGTGGATGCTGGAAGCCGCAGTCCTGCAATGTCTGGAGGGTCACATCCTGGTCTAGGATGGTGAAGCTCAAGGACAGTAAGCTCCTAATTTCAGGGTTTTACAGCCATTGCACAAAAGGATCCAAATGAAGCTTCCAGCTAAAAGTGGTTTGGGCGACAGAAAAGGAGAGAATTAAATCAGATCTTGGCCATCCCATAATATAACAAAGGAGCCCTTATCACGTCTCTCCCACTACCAAACCTTAGTCAGGCTCATACTATTTTGTCATTCACTTGCTGTTCTCACTGCTATTTTTAAATGGAAGCAATGGCAGACTCCATATAAGCGGTAAATCCATTGTAGTTGTGTGCCTTCAAGTCATTTCTGACTTAAGCCAACCCTAAGGTGACCCTATCCCTGGGTTTTGGGGTCTGAGAGTGTATGACATGCCCAGGGTCACTCAGTGGGCTTCCACGGCTGAGTGGGGAATCGAACTCTAGTCTCCAGGCTGGTAGGTCCAAACCACTACATCATGATGGCTCATAGTAAATCCATATGCTCCCACATTTCACAAATGAAAAATGGGATATGTATGGCAAAACTTATTAAGGAAGACCACACCAGCTAGGAATGGCTGCAACAGTTTGCTTTTGGCCGAATCTGCAGTGAAGGGCAAGATTCTGTCCCCTCTTCTCTTCGATCTTAACTGAGAGCAAACTACTTTTGTATTTTGAACTCATCTGCAGCAACTGAAGTAATTCCGCACTAGCCTGTTATAGCACGATGATTCCACTTTCAACATCCTATGGAATCCTGGGGTTTGCAGTTTCGGGACGGGCCGGGCGCCCCTCCCGAAACTGCAAATCCCAGGATTCCAGAGGATGTTGAAAGTGGAATCATCACGCTATAACAGGCTAGTGCGGAAATGGCCAAAGAGGAAAGTGGGAGGAAGAGAGAGAAACTGGGACATCTGAAAAACAGGATGACAGAGGATTAATCAGGACTCTCTCTGTATATTGGAACAGTGGGAGGTTACGCAAATCCGCTCTGGGCTTTTGTCCAAACTTCAAAGAAGTAATCCAAGCTGCTAAGCCTCTTTGGGGGAGGGATGAGGATTCAGCACCTAGGATAGCTCTTTAAAGTTTGGACTAAAACACAGTGTGGTTCCACCATCTTGTTGACACAGAGCCTCTAGCCACACTTTATGGGAGGCTCCCCCATACCAGACCTTTTTTCTTTCTTCCGCTCATAGATGTTATATAGTTTCAAGAAGACAGAGGCTGAAAGGTTATTTTTAGAAAGGCAAATTGTTGCCTTTACTCATTAATAACCCCCGGAGGGATTATTTGTTTTAAAAGTGACTTGTGGTCATTCTGACATTTTAAAATAAATGTGTTGCATTGCTTGTTATTTCTTCCATTACCATTTTTTGTTGCAGGGGGAGGAGGTAATGAGAAGAGAATGGCAAGAAAAAAACTGGACAAAATTCTTGTCAAAAATGTCCCTAAAGCTATCCTTTATAAGCATAAAGAAAGAGGAAAGGGGATGGAAATTTTCTCTTCTCTCACCCTGGAGAAGATAGGAAGCTCTGTGTGCACCAAGTAGCCAAAAGGACTCTGAGGTTTAACAGAGTTTAAGGAACTTTTATTCCAGATATAAAGGATTACATCAGGTTTCTGGGTGTCATATCTTGGAGCATCCTTCTCCAGGCATTGCTTACAACAGCAGTTCTTAATTCGGGGTCCATGGACCCCCGGGGGACTGCGATGTCCTCACAGGGGGTCCACAAAGACTTGAAGAAATGTTATGAGCTTTTACAGTTAAAATAAGAAGGAAGGAAAACAGACGGACAGACAGATGGATGATGTTCATACACTGATCTCAAAGAGCAACAGCCTTTTGCTGGAAACACACATCATTTGTACAACATTTCTTTACAATATTTTAAACCATTCAAAAGTTACGAAACTATCTGATAGCAAAAAAATGTGCTCAGCACTTGCTACTTCTGCACATGGTGAGAACATGCAAGTGAATGACTCTGAGGAAAACCATGTGACATTTCTTGCTAGCGCATATACAGCCAGAAGGTGCTGTGAGTTATGTCCTAGGGGTTCATGGCAATGCAAAATATTTCAAGGGGGTTTGTGGTAAAGAAAAGGTTGAGAACCACGGGCTTAGAAAATTACAAAGAAACAGATTACTTTTCCAATGACACCTTGGAACCAACAACCCACTAGGGCAGCGATTCTCAACCTGTGGGTTGTGACCCCTTTGGGGGTCGAACGACCCTTTCACAAGGGTCGCCTAAGACCATCGGAAAATATGTATTTCCGATGGTCTTAGGCTCCATTCCCTCCTCGGTGGTGCGCAAGCGCGAGCCACGCACTCGCGTCCTCCTGCCCCCTTTGGCTGGAGCGCGTGTGGCCATAGCATCGCCACAGCAGGAGTGGTGGTGCGCAAGCGCGAGCCACGCGCTCGTGTCCTCCTGCCCCCTTTGGCGGGAGTGCGTGCGGCCACAGCGTCGTCACAGCAGGAGTGGTGGTGCGCAAGCGTGACCCACGTGCTCACGTCCTCCTGCCCCCTGTTCAGAAGGGACTGAAATCGCTCCCCTTCTCCACTACCGGGAGAACCTCCCATCTGACGGGCCAGCTTGGGGGGGTGGCGGCAGCAAGGGGGGCAAGCCCCCTCTTCGCCACGGCCCCTGGCCCACTCGCCACAGAAGGAGGTGCTGCAGAAGGGCCAGGGGGCCACAAAGCGGCACTTTCCCGGGGGGAAATTTTCTCGGGGGAGATACGCGGCTCCTCTTTCCCTCCCTGCCGGCCCCCCGTGTTCCTGGCCGGTGAGGTGGCTTTGCCGGGGGTGGGGGAGGCATTGCAAATAATAAATAAATAATTTTATGGTTGGAGGTCACCACAACATGAGGAACTGCATTAAAAGGTTGCGGCATTAGGAAAGTTGAGAACCACTGCACTAGGGAAACAAAACAAAAATCTCTAACAACCCTTGACTAAAAGGGCCCCTTGCCACCATCTATTCTCAGGTTTTCCCCAAGGATAAGGAAGGGGAGCAATATTACAGGGACTAATAACATCCTTCACAACATCAGAGATACATTTACGTGCTCCTCCTCCAATGTGATTTATGCCATCGAATGCTAGCAGTGTCCCTCTACACTCTGCACTGCACAACACAGACTATTCAGGAGGATTATTGGACACAAATCTGACATTAGAAATGGCAATACTCAAAAACCAGTTGCAGAACATTTCAATGTTTCTGAACGTGCGGTAAGTGATTTACAGGTTGCAGTCCTTGAACAAAGTAATGACAAACGAAAACTAGAAGGAGAAACTGCTGGATTGAATTATATGCTAGCAGAGGTACCAACAAAGACAATGGCTTCATGGCACACCACATAGATTAATGTAAGAGTCATTGCTATATAACACATGCAACAAAAGAAATCTCAGGGAGAATTTTGAACCCTGGGGCCATTTCCGCACTAGCCTGTTATAGCACGATGATTCCACTTTCAACATCCTCGGGTGTCCCCTCCCGAAACTGCAAACCCCAGGATTCCAGAGGATGTTGAAAGTGGAATCATCACGCTATAACAGGCTAGTGTGGAAATGGCCTGGGAAACTGACTTTTAGTAAGCAGATTTATTGTTTTCACATATCAGCCTTAAGTGACCTCTGTGAAGACCTGAAAGACTTGTGTCACCTTCTGCAGCCCTTAAAAAAATAAAGACATCTTTCTGAATCCTATTACATTCTATCCCACTCCCACAACTGTATAAATATGTTTTATGTCTGAGGCTTTAATACCATTTCGTACTGCATCTGAAGAAGTGGGTTTATAACCATGAAAGCTCAAGAGAAAATAAAAACCAATTAGTTTTAAAGGTGCTATCACACTTCTTTTATTTCTTGCTACTTTCTTCCCCCTTTTTGCTACGAGAGACTAAGATAGCCACTTCTTTGAAAACTATCCTTTATAAGGTAGCTTTTAAAAGTAAACTAGAATGCAATAGTCATTACACCAAGGGTGGGCAAAGCACTGCCCATGCGGTCCATGGATGCCACTTTTCCAGCCTACTCACCAAGCTCTCCCAAATGCTACAAAAAGGAGAAGAAAAGGGAGAAGAAGAAGAAAAACTGGTGTGATTTTCAGGTAACTGGATAGCAGTACGTGTGAAAGGGATCTAGGAGTCTTCGTAGACCACAAGCTGAACATGAGTCAGCAGTGTGATGCGGCAGCCAAGAAAGCCAATGCAATTCTTGGCTGCATCAATAGGAGTATGGTGTCTAGATCGAGGGAGGTACTGGTACCACTCTACTCTGCTTTGGTTAGACCTTATCTGGAATACTGTGTCCAGTTTTGGGCACCTCAATTCAAGGAGGATATTGACAAGCTGGAGCAAGTCCAGAGGAGGGTGACCAAAATGGTGTGGGGCCTGGAAGCCATGCCCTATGAAGATAGACTTAGAGAGCTGGGTATGTTTAGTCTGCAGAAGAGAAGGTTAAGAGGGGACATGAAAGCCATGTTTAAATCTTTGAAGGGATGCCACGTAGAAGAAGGAGAGGGCTTGTTTTCTGCTGCTCCAGAGACCAGGACAAGGAGCAATGGATTCAAGCTGCAGGAAAGGAGATTCCACCCGAACCTCAGGAAGAACTTCCTGATGGTCAGGGCTGTCCGGCAGTGGAATCTGCTGCCTCGGAGTGTAGTGGAGTCTCCTTCTTTGGAGGTTTTTAAGCAGAGGCTGGATGGCCATCTGTCGGGAGTGCTTTGAGAGTGTTCCTGCATGGCAGGGGGTTGGACTGGATGGCCCCTGGGGTCTCTTCCAACTCTACATTTCTATGATTCTATGATTCAACCTTTACACTCAAAAACAGACAGAAAAAGCCTCTTCAAATGTGTAAAAACATGCAAAAACACCCCCACCCACATAAGCACCCCAGAAATCTACACTAACTCGAAATACTTATTTTACTCTACACCCCCTCACAAAATGGCAACAAGAATGAAGGTATTCTTGAGTCCTTTCCAAAATGGTGACAAGAAGGAACAACTCTCTCTCACTGTCTTTCTCTTTAGCGCTAGAAATTTGGGGAGTTGAAGGAAACATTCAACTCTCCATGGGGGCTAAAATGGCCAACTTCCCGTAGTTGCAGCAGAACCTGTAGTAGAACAACAACATTTTAGAAGTTGTACTCCAAGTAGTATTAACTCTACGGTTGGGGGGGGGCTTCCCAAACTTCCTCACTACCCCGTTTTCCTCTCTAACCGCCCACCCTAACTGATCTGTGTCCTCCCCTGACCCTTGCCTTCTCTCTCACCTTCCCGTTAACTAACCACAAACATTCTCCCTGATAAGATTTGGCACAATTTGGATTTTATAAAACCTACAGAATCTAATGTTTATTGATCAAAGGTTAATAAATCCACATTTTAACTCAATAAATGTAAAAGGCAGCAAAACGCATACGAAAAGAAACAGTGATTTAAAAGAAAATCAATCACATTGCAAAAAAAAAACCCTGCAAAGCAGCAGCTATAATAGCAATGGCCTTTAGTAAAAGTAATGGAATATCTCACTAAACATCCAGGTAAATTTTAAATGTTTTAAAGTAGCACCAAAAATTCCATAGCTGACACGTAGGCATAATCTGGAGATAGTGGCCTAAATCCTATTGTTAGCTTCAATGACTGATAGTTTTATAATTTTATATGCCTTTTAATGGTTTGTTTTTATACTTTCAATGTTTTTTAACCTTTTGGAAGCTGTCCTGGGTCCTATTTTGGGAGAAAAGGCAGCACATAAATTCAGTAAATAAATAAATAAACAAAGAAATAATAAACTAGAGTAGACCCACCAAACCAACTGGATTCACCTACATGCTGACTCTAGTGGTTCTAGACCAGTGGTTCTCAACCTGGGGGTCGGGACCCCTTTGGGGGTCGCACGACCCCTTCACAGGAGTTGCCTAAGACCTCGCTTCAAGCCCTTCTCAGGTTGAGCTTCTGACACTATGATAATGGTTGGGGGTCACCACAACATGAGATACTGTATTAAAGGGTCACGACATTAGGAAGGTTGAGAACCACTGGTCTAGACTTATAAACTGGAGATGCGTCCAGTACCTGTAAAGGTTGTGTAGAAGAGGGCATTTCAGCCGATGTTGCTTGTCATGCAACCAGGTAACAAGCAAGTCCTGCTGGACCTCCCTCTGTTGCAGAATCATTAAACAAAGGCCCTTTTCGCATGGCGTTCTCTCCCCTTCACGAGCTGCTGTATCGCATGACGTTCTGGCGAACCAGGTGCTATCACAGTCACAGATAGTGTTGATAGTGCGTTTTCTTATTTTCGCCTGAAAGGCAAAAATAACCTCCCTTTCACGCATTGGTCGTGCCCAGAGGGCCTGCGGAGCCGTCGTCTGGTGTGTTTCCGGGAAGGACCTGGGAGTGGGCAGGGTGTGGGCAGTCCCTGCCGCCTGGCCCTCACGCTGCAGCTCCCGGGGACGCTCCGCCCAGCAGCACGCTGGCCGCTGTCCCCATCGCAGCAGGGAACACTGCACGACACATCGCGGCGAGAGGCCACCCTGGGGCTGCGTCGCCACTCACACTCAAGATGACAGCAGCTCCCAGGGTCCGGCCGACTGTGTGTTTTTTTTTCAAACCTGGTGCTATCGTTTGCATGTTAGCACATTACCAACATAGTATGAAACAGCCTGTTGGCAGGATCTATCGTGCTAACATTAGCACAATAGTTGACGAAACAATAAAAAAGAAAAACCACTGACCAATCAGGGGCGGTGGGGCAGGGACGGGGCGGGACCTGGGCATGGCCCAGGATGCCGACATGCGGACAAGGGGACTGGTGCTCTCTCGCGAATGCCCTACCGTGTGCAGACGGCAAGGGGCTCTCTACTGGGCCTCTTGCGATATTGGCAATACCGTGAGGGCTCTAGTTCATCGCGCTATCAAGGTAAGGTACGAAAAGGGCCATAGTTGGAGTTCTCCCTGGTTTTCACTTTGACAACCTTAGTGGACTTGGTAGTCAACAATGAATTGAATGAGTGTATTCTAGCTGCAACCAGCCGACAGGATCCTAGACTGTGTGTCACTCACTGCTGACATAGCACTTTTATGGGTCAATGACCACTTGGCCTATGAGTTCACGGGGAATGAGTGCGGATGCCATCAGACACAGTTGGACTCCAAACTGGATGTTTTGAAGAGATTCTGATGCTCTCCATGGCAAAGCAGGATTTCATCCAAAGCAACCAGGAGCCTAGACACTCTATATAATTATATAGTTGTCCCTCCACATTTGTGCAGGTTTAGGGATACAGGACCCCTGTGAACGTGGACAAACTACAAATATTTCAAGCCCCCCCAACCATAGTTTAACACACACAAGAAAGTACAATCCATAGATTCAGCAGATTCAAATGTACAGTATACAATACAGTCCTCCCTCCACATTCGCAGATTTGACCTTTGCAAATTTGATTATTCACAAGGCACGCGCTTGCCTCCCCCACCGACATTCTCCTCCTCCTCCCATTCCTTTGCATTCCTCACCCCAGGTTTGTGTTTAAAATGGACCTTTTGTTTGGAGTGAGCAAAGCCCCATCGCTGCTGGAGGCATGTCCTCTCTGCCATCTGCCTGCACATTCTGCTGTGTAAGGGCTGTGGACTGGTCAGGTGCTCTCTTTGCTGCTACCCCTCCTTTTTTCAAGATGGACACTGGAAGTAACTAGAACGCAAGAACTCTGCTCTTCTCCCTCTGAAGGGAAAGTACCAGTAAGCCCTTTACCTTGTCTTTTTTCTCCTCCCTTCAACACCGGGGCCAGAGGCAAAGGAATGGGAGGGGGAGCTCTGGAAGGGAATTGTAGGGGAGGGGGGGTTCACTTTCTTCCACTTTTGCAAGGGTTCTGCACTCCGAATTCTCACCAATGTGGAGGGGCAACTGCATATCTGAATCTGCGGTGGGGGAGCATACCAGCTACCTGGCTCTGCAGTTGAAGTGAGAGGATTCCTTCACAAGACAGAAGCAGGCAACTGGTGGGGCTTGCTGGTGCCTCTCCTGCTGGCTTATATTATTTTTTATAAGGACTTCCAAGTCTCACCTTGCATTCACAGTCTCCCACAACCTCTCTCAGTCTTGTGAGGCTTGCAGAGAGACTGTGAACATGAGGCAATACTGACACCTCTCTGTTAAAAATGCTGTAGGGCAACAACGGAGGTGGCAGCAAATAATCAAATCCATGGATGGTAAATACACAAATGTTGAGTGCTAGGATTCCACTTTAATTGCCACTGCTTTTATTCTATTGAATCGTAGAATTATAGAGCTGGAAGGGACTGCACAGGCCATTGAATCCAACCCCCTGCTCAATGCCGGAAATCTTCCTAGAGCATCCCCAGCAAGTAGCTGTCTGGTCTTTCATTTGAAGCCGTCCAAAGAAAGAGGCTCCACCACCCGTCCAGGTGATTGGTTCAGCTGTTGAACAGCTCTTACTGTCAAGACATTCCTTCTCATTTTCGAATGAAATCCACCCTCCTGTCCCTTAAAACCATTACATTTGGAGCCTTTCTGCACTACTTGTTATAGCGCTGTTATTCCACTTTCAACATCCTATGGAATCCTGGGGTTTGCAGATACAGGAGGGGCCGGCTGGGCTGAGAACTGCAAATCCCAGGATTCCATAGGATGTTGAAAGTGGAATAATAGTGCTATAACAGTGTCGTGCGGAAAGGCTCTTGGTCCCACTCTCTGAGGCAGCAGAGAACAAACCTGCCCCCTTTTCTCTGACATCCCTTTAGATCTTCAAAAAATGCAATTATGTCACCCCTCCATCTTCACTAGGCTGAACATGCTCCACTCCCTCAACCTATCATCATATGTTTTGTTCACCACACCTCTTATCGTCCTTGTTGCCCTTCTCTGAACCTGCTCCGACTTGACTATATCCTTCCAAAAGTGAGGTGCCCAGAACTGAACGCAGTATTCCAGATGAGGCCGAACTAGTGCAGACTATAGGACAATACTTCTGTTGTCTTGAAAACTACAGTTCTGTTAATGTAGAATAAAATATTATTTCTTTGCTGCAGCATCTGGGTCATGTTCAACTTATGATCAACGGCCATCCCAAGGTCCTTTTCACATGCACTGCTCCTAAGTCAAGCATCCCCCATCCTGTAAATGGGCTCCAGAACTAAATCTGGGCCCTGTTGAAGTTTTATGTGTGGTCAAGTGAGCAGCAGAAAGGCAAAGAATTTGTCTGCAAATACAAAACATCAAAACGGCTGCCCTACAATGTTTTCCCTTTTCCAGACTCTGAAGAAGAGAGTAGAACTGAATGACAGACAGGTCAACATTTTAATCACAGGAAATGAAGCTCTTCAATCACCGCTTGTGAAGAAGAATTAGATTCTTAGAACCCTTTGCTCAAGGCTGCTCTCGGTTCTTTGTTACTGTTCCTGTATCTACAAGGGAGATTTAACTATTGCGAGAGGAATTGTTTGTGACTGACTTCTTTGACTGATTCTTTATTCTTCCTTATTCTTCGTTTGAAGGGATGCCATGTAGAGGAAGGGGAGGGCTTGTTTTCTGCTGCTCCAGAGACCAGGACAAGGAGCAATGGATTCAAGCTGCAGGAAAGGAGATTCCACCTGAACCTCAGGAAGAACTTCCTGACAGTCAGGGCTGTCCGGCAGTGGAATATGCTGCCTCGGAGTGTCGTGGAGGCTCCTTCCTTGGAGGTGTTTAAGCAGAGGCTGGATGGCCATCTGTTGGGAGTGCTTTGAGGGTATTCCTGCATGGCAGGGGGTTGGACTGGATGGCCCCTGGGGTCTCCTCCAACTCTACATTTCTATGATTCTATGATTCTTCCAATTTCAACCAATCCTCCCTATGCCAACTTCCAAATCTTTTTACAAATTCCTTCCATTTCTTTTGCATTCCACCAATTTTTCTGAGAGTTGTATTTCTTGATGTTAATTAGTTATATAAGTAATGATGCCACCCTCTTTTTGGCCTTCATTCTATAGGTTTTATTTGAATCAAGTTCTGTGCCTCATTCGACTCCAAAAATTAAATTTAACAGCTTCTAGCAGAAAAACCACTGTGTCTATCCTTCTCTAATTTGACAGATTTTGCACCAAAAAGCAGCTCTCCAAGAAGCAGCCTACTCATTTCATAACAACTGTCTATCTTAATATTGGGGATCTTTTTAAACCACCCCATAACAGTAAAGGCTGATTTTGCACAAACCCCCCCAATCTCTATCTGCCTGAAATTTGGCAGGTGTAATTATTAACAATATACAGTTTAAACCATGTAGCTTAAAATAAAAAAAGCAGTTAAAAAGCAATGTAATTAAAACAACACCCTCTTAAGAAAGCTTTTTTTTAAAATTGAAACTTGTTTTTAAAAACCAACCAACCACTAATTCAATTAAACTTTAAAAAGAAGCTAAAAAGCCAAAGCTCTGATCCATTTCTCAGAAATCTAACAGGCTGTATTTGTTCATATGGGTCTTCTACACATGCAGACGTGATATAATTCTGTTTATACAGTAAACTATTCAGTTTGTGATCACTGAAAGGTTCAGATTTATGAGGTCCTTTCTGCACAACACTCTTATAGCACGATTATTCCACTTTCAACCTCTCAGGAAATCCTGGGGTTTGCAGCTTCGGGAGGGGCCGTACAGCCTCTCCCAAAGCTGCAAACCCCAGGACTCCCTAGGAGGTTGAAAGTGGAATAATTGCGCTATAAGAGTGTTGTGTGGAAAGGACCAGAGTCTTTTTTTTTTTTTGGCTCTGATTAAACTCAAATCAGAAAGCCTTCAAACTGATTAAATCAGCTTGTTTTCCCAAGTGCTAGATCTGTCCCGATTTGGCAGGACAATCCCAAATAATTCTCGATCATCCAGTTTTTTCAGCCACTTTAGAAATGTCCCAATTTCTTGGGCACCTCATTTCAAGAAAGATATCAACAAGCTAGAACACGTCCAGAGGAGGGTAACCAAAATGGTGAAGGGTCTGGAAGCCATGCCCCATGAGGAGCAGCTTACAGAGCTGTGTATGTTTAGTCTACCAAAGAGAAGGTTAAGAGCAGATATGATAGCCGTGTTTAAATATTTGAAGGGATGTCATGTTGAGGAGGGAGCGGGCTTGTTTTCCGCTGCTCCAGAGACTAGGACAAGGAGCAATGGATTCAAACTATAGCAAAAGAGATTCCATCAAAACCTCAGGAAGAACTTCCTGACAGTCAGAGCTGTTCGGCAGTGGAATCTGCTGCCTGGGAGTGTGGTGGAGTCTCCTTCTTTGGAGGTTTTTAAGCAGAGGCTGGATGGCCATCTGTTGACAGTGCTTTGATGTGGGTTCCAGTATGGCAGGGGGTTGGATTGGATGGCCCCTGGGGTCTCTTCCAACTCTATCATTCTATGATTCTCCTCCTCCCTGTGTCCCCAATCTATTTTAATCACTGTGGACTGAGTTCAAAATGGTGAAGTAGTTTAAACTCAATTAACTCAGCAGGGGAGACAGGAAGGGGCAGAATCCTGCTCTTCCCAGTTGGCTCAGGAAAAAGCAAACTGCTGTAGCTCTCTTCATTTGCTCTTCCTCATTAATAAGGAAGTTGATGTTGCTCTGATGTTGCTTGGCCACATGCGTCCCAGTTTTCATCTGGGAAACGCTGGAGCGTATGCAGATTATGGTTTGAACTGAAACTTCTGGTCTGTACAAATTATTAGTAACCAGAAAAGGGCTTCTGGAGATGATCTAAATGAACAAACAGCTTCCTAAGGAAGTGGGCAGCCCTTCCTTAAAAATAGCAAGCTATTAAATGTTCTCGACAACTAAACTGAGATACATCTCCTTTCGATTATACATGACCACAGCCACCTCATCCCATTATGCACAGATGCACCAAACTGTGCATTTTGCAAAACCTTTTTTTTTTTAAAGGGAGCATTTGACCAGCGTTACACAGTAGTCTTCGTGTCCACCTAGTGACAACTACTTGACACTGCAGCTGTGCCTTTCATGGCATTAAATTTCCTTTTTGAGTAATACCACGTTACGCTTTGAACTCATTTTGTCTGGCTAATGATGCAGCTTGTAAGAGAGATCTGATGTTCCCAAGCAGTATGCTTGCCACATGCAATCTGTGCCACTGAATAAATGCTTCACGCTTTAGCCAGAAATACTTGCTGTGCTTATAACAATATTCCTTAGGAGTGCATCATCTTCATCATCTCTCCGACCTTCTGCTTTTGGAAGGAAACAAAAAAGAGCTGGAGGGCCTCTTGTGCTACACAATTATAGCACCATTATTCCTCTTTAATTGGCATCTCTACATCCTGTGGAACCTTGCATCCTGTGGAAATCTACCCGAATGGAGGGAAGCTTAAAAAAAATTAGTGTTGCCAAATCACCTTCTGTGGTGCAGGCTCCCATGCCCTTAACGCTCAGATTTCATCCGACGTAGATTTTGAAGATACAGATGGCTCTATTAATTAGCAGCCATAAGAAACTTTTTCACAAATGAAAACAGGACATGGTTTACATTTTCTAAAAATGATTGTTGAAGTTTTATTGTAAATGTATATGTTGTAGTATGCCTAATAAAGGTTAATCAAAAACAGGACACATGTGTCCTGGTAACATCAGAGTGTGGTCAAAATGTCAAAAGTTATTAATGAGGGAGAACTGACAGGCAAGGAGAGGCTGCTGCCATTTGCTTTTGCCTGAGTCTACAGAAAAGGGCAAGATTCGGCAGCCCCTCCTGTCCTCTCCTTTCTTCACTTCTCCCTCCTGATGACTTGAAAACTACTTTTGCAGCAATGGAAATGAGTCAAGGACAATAGGGGAAAGTCAGAGGAAAAGAAGAACCAGGACTTTCACAATGTAGGGGAGCTGATTTCATCCAAAACAGATCTTCAGATGATGATGATGATGATGATGATGATGGTAATAATAATAATAATAATAATAATAATAATAATAATAATAATAATAATAATAATAATATTTATTTCTATCCCGCCTCTCCCCATGGATCGAGGCGGCGAACGACAATAATACATTAATTACATTAAAAAACATACCCAATCCTCCCCACCCACCAACCCGTGGTGGCGCAGTGGTTAAATGCCAGTACTGCAAGCCACAAGGTTGTGAGTTCGATCCTGCCCGGCTCCAAGGTTGACTCAGCCTTCCATCCTTCCGCAGGTCGGTAAAATGAGTACCCAGCTTGTTGGGGGCATGTATAGAAATGTTTCGAAATACATGCTATTTCTAAGTTGTTCGCCGTCTCGATCCATATGGAGAGGCGGGATACAAATAAACAAACAAACAAATAAATAAATAAATAAAAATAAAAAACCCACCTAAAACCAACCCCCTAAAACATACAACAATTAACAATTAACAACAATCAACTGACTATTAAAAGAACAGCAAGACAGTTGGTGGGAGGCGGTGGAAGTACTTCAAGATGGAATTTCAGCACAGATCGTTTATAACGCAATCTTCACCTTGTAAAACGCCCACCTTCACACAATTATGAAGGTACAAGAGCCCTATCTTCTTTTTCTTGTGGCCACCCCGCAAACCATGAAAGGAAAGATGAGGGGAGCTGTTGCTACACAACCCATCCTTTCCAAGGTTTTCAGATACTGCATGATTATTCTCAGAAGTACCGGTATACATCTTACTCAGTTTCTAAAATAAACTCTGATCGCTGTTACAGAGCCGTGAAACTTAATATATTAGTTATGCATGGCAAAAGCACAGATCTTCAAAATGTCACAGCTGGGACTGGGAAAAACCGACATCAAGGACCTCAAAAGACCGAGAAACTCCACTAGGCCAATGCCTATTTAAGATGGAATAGTCTCACTACCTGTTCTAGATTGCACCTTGGGAAAGTTACTTTTTTGGACTACAGCTCCTAGCAACACTCAGCCAGGGCCTGAACAACAATAGTGAAATGAATCACTACACCTGTTGAATTTCTCTCACCTATACAACTGTTAAAGATGGAGGAGCCCTGTTTTCTCTTGCAACTGGCTATCCTAACCACGGGGTCTAAATACCCTCAAGGTACCAAATCCTGTCTGATGCTGGAAGCTAAACAGGGTCAGCTCTGGTTAATACTTTCATGAGAGACTGCCAACAAATATCAGGTGCTGTAGAGGAAAGCACTGGCAAAACCATCTCCGAGTATTCCTTGCCTAAGAAAATTCTATGAAATTTATGGGGTTGCCATAAGGCAACAGGCAACTTGAAGGGACACACACACACACATTCTAACCATACCATATAGACGTTTTACTGTGTTTTTCTACTCCCTATCCCTGCATCATGAGAATTTTATAGACTTTTGTCTTTCTTCTCCAAAACCAGCAGCTGCTCTCTCTCTCTCTTTTTTGCTAAACTAAAACTGGACACAGTTTGCACCAAGAAAGGAAAAACCCAGGGTTTTTTTTTCTTTCTTTCTTTTTGAGAAGAGGCTTTTTACATTCACTCTTTTGGAAAAAAAAATAAGATAGTTGCTCAGGAAATAAGCTCATACCGGAAACCAGTGACCTTTTAGCACTCTTTGTATTTATATAGCATGCAATTGTGCATGCTAAGAAACTGCGTTACTATCCAATGTTTGCCTTGTAACCTTTTGGTATTTTCAGATGAAGATGGTATCCAAGGTTAACTACCTATCCATCTAAACCAAACCTCCTGGATGGTGCTGACAGCAGCCCAAACTGCAAGCCTAACTTGATTTTTCACAACATCGCATACAGCCTGATGGAGAAAGAGGACAAAATTCCTACACCTTTAACACAACTGCTGAAGATAAAATGTCAGCTGTTACAGCTGACATGACAAGGTTTTTGAAAAACATTTTTATTTTGCAAAAATCACATAAAAAGGACAAGAGAAAAGACACGAAGCCAAAAGGGCTTCTTGTTATGTGTCATCAAGTTGGCTTCAGCTATGTTCACATTCCTTCGGTAAGTTTGCCTGCCTTTTTTGTCTGAATGTCTAAATTGTGCTTCTAAATGCTCAAGTGCATTTAGAAGTGCGATGCGTGTTAAAAGGATCTAGGAGTCTTACTAGACCACAAACTGAACATGGGTCAGCAGTGTGATGCAGCAGCTAAAAAAGCCGATGTGATTCTGGGCAGCATCAATAGGAGTATAGTGTCTAGATCAAGGCAAGTGATAGTACTACTCTATTCTGCTTTGGTCATACCGCACCTGGAATACTGTGTCCTGTTCTGGGCACCACAGTTCAGGAGAAATACTGACAAGCTGGAACGAGTCCAGAGCAGGGTGACCAACATGGTGGAAGGCCTGGAAACCAAGAAACCCTATGAGAAGCGGCTTAGGGAACTGAGTATGTTTAGCTTGCAGAAGAGAAGGTTAAGAGGCAACATGACAGTTTTGTTTAAATATTTGAAGGAATGTCAGATGGAGGACGGAGCAGGTCTATTTTCTCCTGCTCCAGAGACTAGGACATGTAGCAATGGCTTCAAACATCAGGAAAAGAGATTCCATCTGAACATTAGGAAGAAATTCCTGATGGTAAGAGCAGTTTAACAGTGGAAAACGCTGCCTGGGAGTGTGGTGGAGTCTCCTTCTTTGGAGGTTGGATGGCCATCTGTCAGGAGTGCTTCAACTTCTCTTCCTGCATGGAAGGAAGTTGGACTTGGTGGCCCTTGTGGTCTCCTCCAACCCTATGATTCTGTGATGGGAAGCTTTAAGTTATTACAATAGTAGAAATTTGGGGACTGAGGGAAAATGTTGTTGTTAGTTGCCATCAATTTGGCTTTGACTTATGGCAACCCTATGACTGAAGGATTTCTAAGACATCCTGGCCATTTTCAGGCCTTCTACCTTTGAGGCCCCTCCCTAAACTCCAAACCCCAGGATTCCATAGGATGTTGAAAGTGGAATAATAGCACTATAACAGGCTAGTGCAGAAATGGCCCCTGGCATCAACAGCCTTGCTCAGGACTTGCAAGTTCAGCTCTCTGGCTTCCTTGACGGGAATCTTACCCACCTGCAATGTGGTCTTCCTCTTTTCCTACTGCCTCCCACTTTACCAAACACTATCATCTTTTCCTAACGAATTGTATCATCTCATGATATACCTCAAGCACGACAGCTTCAGTCTAGTCATTTTGGCGTGCAAAGATTTGCTCTAGGACCTATTGATTTGTCTTTTTGGCAGTCCTCAGAATTCTGCTCCAGTACCGCATTTCAAATGAGTTGATTCTCTGGCCGTTTCCACACTACACTGTTATAGTGCTATTATTCTACTTTCAACATCCTGTGGAATTCTGGGAATTGTAGTTTACTGAGGTCCAAGAGGTCTCTGGCTGACGATTCTAAATGCCCCTCCCAAACTGCAAATCTCAGGATTCCAAAGGAAGTTGAAAGTGGAATAATAGCATTATAACAGTGGCCATTTCTGCACTCGCCTGTTATAGCGCGATGATTCCACTTTCAACATCCTCTGGAATCCTGGGGTTTCGGCCCCTCCCGAAACTGCAAACCCCAGGATTCCAGAGGATGTTGAAAGTGGAATCATCGCGCTATAACAGGCGAGTGTAGAAATGGCCAGTGTGGTGTGGAAATGGGCTCTGATTCTTTGTGTGTTCCCGCACGGCAGAGGTTGGACTGGATGGCCCTTATGCTCTCTTCCAATTCTATTTCATCTTTTTGGCCTATGACTTCCATCAGCTCCTTCATCTCACCAGTATTACTAATGCTAAGGGATTAGGGAGATGCAAATTAAGAACAGCTGGAGGACCACAAGTGGAGCACCCTGCAATATTGTTGTTGTTATGCACCTTCAAGTTGTTTCTGACCCTATCACATGGTTTTCTGGAGCTGAGAGTGTGTGATGCGCCCCAGATCAGAAACACCTGCTACAGGGCGTGGGGGCATTTTTGCTATGTTCCCACCCCCCGGGACATTTTAAGCCCGTAATAGCCTTTTTCAAAACCAGAAGTGACTTCCTATTACTTCCGGTTTTGAGAAAAGGTCTCTCCTGAGCTTTAAGTGGCAAAAAATGGCCTTACAGCCTCTAGGAGACATTTGAAGACTTTTTAACATTTTTTGTGGTGGGGATGGGACCCTTAAAGTTTCCTAGGGGTCTAATGATGCCCCCCAGTTGTTCACCCCTGCTTTAACGGTTATGCAGAAGAGGAAATTCCAGCAGGTTCTGCTTGTTAACCTGGTTACATGACAAGCAACATTTGCAGAACTTCTACACTACTGTTGAAATGCACAGGAGTCCTTTCCAGGTTTTAGTTTCGCAACCCTATGCACATGGGGGTAAGTCCCACCAAATACAGAAAGACCAGCTTCTGTATAGACACGTAGGTGATCTCCCAGCAAGCCTGTCAAACTCAAGCCTTTCTGAACTTTTTTACTTTCACTCTGACAAAAGAAGCAGAGATTTGGCTCGACTTCCTCTTTTAACCGGCCTTGGTACCAAAATAATCATTTGGGTAAGTGCTTCTTTGCAGATTCACACCCCTGTACTTCCTGCAAAATTAGCCGGTTTAAAAATTTACATTATAAACCCCAGAGAGACTCAGACTGGGCCTTTTCAAAAGCAAAGCACAATGATAGAAAATAAATAGTTCACTATTTAATCAGCAGTCTTCTTCCAATACTTCCCTCCAGCCGCTGCAGAACAGATAGTTGGGGTCCTAGGTTGATGTGCCATTATTGTGCACAATTTTAGAAGAACCTTTATTTCCCCATTTTGTGATTAATTTTGTTGCTATTGGACTAATAAACTTGGCAGCCAGGCTCTGCTGGCTTTTAACAAGCTTATCATCAAATGCTATTAAATCTCTTCTTGAGTTTTCGTATAAACGGATGTGTTCCTACACTCTTCTGGCTCACAAGCAGGAAAATATTATGTTTTGTGTATCCTCCCCCCCACTTCCCCGCTTTTTAAGTGACTCACCCCATGCTAACTATGGGTACTGTAGATTAAAGGATTGCTTATTCTCCTTCCCCTCAAGTTGTTGCAAAGTGGCCCATTTAATTTAGATCTGTTTTGAAAACATATAACTATCCTGTGCAAATTGCCTGTTTCCAAATGGATGCTATTAAGCCGCTACCCTTATAAATGTTATCAGCCCATAAAGGAATAGAAAACTGATGTCGGAAGAATGATGTCACTCCATAAAACTAGGAGAAGACTCATGGCTCAGCGGCCGAGCCCGCGTTTTGCAGGCTGAGATGGATGAGTTCCATATTGGCTTCCCTTAGAAAAGACTCCTGTTTGAAATTCCCTGGAGATCTGGGCCTCAATGAAATTTTAGTCCCAACGAGAACAGACCCACTGGATCAATGAACTTATACAAGGCTGACTTGCCAAGTTCTCGTGGATTCAACAGGGATACTCTGGTTGGGATTAACAATTGGATTTAGTCCCTATGTCAGTCAGAACAAGTTCTCCAGATGTTGTTGGACTCCAGCTACCATGAGCTTCACCTAGCACGGCCAGAGCCAAGGGAACATGGGAGCTGCAGTCCAGCACTGGCAGGAGAGCCAATGCTGGACTCCAGCTCCCATGTTCCCTTGATCTAGAACAATATTGTTTGCGATATTGTTTCCCCTGTTCCCTTGATCTAGAACAATATTGTTTGCGATATTGTTTCCCCTGTTCCCTTGATCTAGAGCAATATTGTTTGCAATATTGTTTCCCCTGTTCCCTTGATCTAGAACAATATTGTTTGCGATATTGTTTCCCATGTTCCCTTGATCTAGAAAAATACTGTTTGCAATATTGTTTCCCATGTTCCCTTGATCTAGAGCAATATTGTTTGCAATATTGTTTCCCATGTTCCCTTGATCTAGAGCGATATTGTTTGCTCTAGATCACCCCTGATCTAGAGCAAGCAATATTGCTTTAGATCAGGGGTGGGCAAAGCATGGCTTCCAAGATTCAAAAAAACTTAGCTTTGAAAGGTACCGTAGGTTGTGTGGAGGGCATTTCCATTCCATTTAGAAGCTCCCTGTGTCCCCAGAGGGTGAAAAATATTTTTTGCAAAAGTTTCCAGAAACATTTTCCCCAAAATATCTTCTGGGGGAGATGGGGGGGCATTTCCACCACATTTTGCAGGAGCCCGGGCCAATTTATGACCGGGAAAAGCCGCTTTAGAAACAGGAAGTGACCTTGGCTCCCTTCCTGTGGTTAAAAAAAAGGCCTCCCCAGGCCTAAAATGGCCCAAGAAGACCCAAAATGCTTGCCATGCTCACTAGAGGGGATTTGGGGGCGAAAAAAGTTTTGATCAGTTTTATTTATATTTATTTATTTATTTGCAAAAACAGGTGCAGTAGAAGGGTATGGCCCTCCAAATGTCTTCCGGGCCAGGGCTAATGTGGCCCCTTAGCCTTCCACAATTGCCTACACCTGAGTGAGATGAACTAACAGTCTCAGCCAACTTTCTGTGATGCTGTTTGATTAATCCAATATATAAAAGTCAA
This sequence comes from Ctenosaura bakeri, assembly GCA_948474755.1. NCBI lineage: Eukaryota > Metazoa > Chordata > Lepidosauria > Squamata > Iguanidae > Ctenosaura > Ctenosaura bakeri. The sequence continues at coordinate 639,815 of CAOLHI010000908.1, read as the reverse complement.
AGTTTGTTTTTTCTGTGTCAGGTAAAGACCTCATATGATTGGCTGCGTAAGAAGATTCTATGAAATCCTGGGGTTTGCAGTTTGGGAGCGGGGGCCTTTAGAATTCTCAGCCAGAGAGCTCTTGGGCCTTAGTCAACAGTGTCTGTCTTAAGTAGGCTGGTTGCTATGCAGATGAGGCCTAGCAGCAAGGAGGAGGGCAGTGTGTTCCCTCAGGAACCCAACCTCTGTATGTTAACAACTCTGAATACAGACTGGATTGGGGAATATGGGGAAAAGTTACAGGTACTGGACAAGACAGTTTGGGGAATTAGAGACACAGGATCTCAAATCTTTCTAACAAGTATTACCTATAAGAAAATAAAATCCCAGGCAACACCAGGCATATACACTATCCAGACATAAAATTTTAATTATTTTATTTATATATGTTTACATTGCTTTTCCAACTTCCGAACGGCTTGATATCAGGAGCCATCACACATCAAAAACAGAACAAACCCCACTTCCAGCTCAATCAGAAACTGAAGAACAGGGTCTTCTACCTTTTCCATAGTTTCTGATTGGTCACACAGCCTTTATAGAACAGACAGCCAAAAGGTAATTTTGCTCATAATTGAAAAGGGGGGGATCCCCAGTTTAAGGGCAATCACCATAAAGGCCGGGCTCCAAGCTGGCCTTGCTCAAAGCTGCCATAAATTTGACACAGATAGTTGTGCCTCCTGAGCATATCTCAGCATCCATGGGGATCCTTAGAGGTCATGACAATCCCCAAATATTCAAGTGTTGAAAGGTTAAAACAAGCACCTTGAATTGGATCTCTTAGCAAACTGACCAAGAGCATAACTGGCACAGAACAGTCACAGACCCTCCAACTGTTCCTATTGGGCAGGGACAGTCCCAACTAACCCTCTGTTGTCCCATTTTTTCAGCAGCTATTCTAATGTCCCAGTTTGTCTCTCCTCATCACATTCCCACCCCCTTAGTCTTGAGCTTACTTCAACTGCTGCAAACTGAAGTCAAAGTGCAAAAACGGGTTGCATTCAACTCAGCAGAGGAAAGAAGAGAGGAGGAGACTGAATCTTGCCTTCCAAGGTTGCTCAGGCAGAAGCAAACTCTGGTAGCCTCTCTCTTAGCTTGTCTCTTCTTTGTCGTTAATAACTTCTGCCGTCTTGAACATCCTCTCATGTTGCTTGACCATGCACGTCTCAGGCCATTTCCGCACTAGAGTTTTATAGCGCTATGATTCCACTTTCAACATCCTATGGAATCCTGGGGTTTGCAGGCCCCTCCCGAAACTGCAAACCCCAGGATTCCATATTATTTATTTATTTATTTGTATCCCGCCTCTCCATATGGATGGAGGCGGCAAACAACTTACAAATAGCATGTATTTCGAAACATTTCTATACATGCCCCCAACAAGCTGGGTACTCATTTTACCGACCTGCGAAAGGATTGAAGGCTGAGTCAACCTTGGAGCCGGGCAGGATCGAACTCACAACCTTGTGGCTTGCAGTACTGGCATTTAACCACTGCGCCACCACGGCTCCTATAGGATGTTGAAAGTGGAATCATAGCGCTATAAAACTCTAGTGTGGAAATGGCTTCAGTTTCCATCTATGAAATGTTGGAACATATGCGGTTGATCAGCCAAACACAACACTATGCTGATTGCATTTCTTTTGTTCTTTATTCTGAATACACACATATAAATTACATTTCACAGAATCACGGACAGGCCATCAGGTCCAATCCCCAGCTCAATACAGGGCCTCCAGCTAGAGCATCTCCAGCAGGTAACTGCCCAGCCTCTTTTTGAAGATATTCAGATAAGGAGACCTCGCCACCTCTCTCCATTGCAAAACCACATTCTGATAGTCAAAAAGTTCCTTCTAATGTTCAGCCAAAATCTATCCTCACATAACTTAAAACCACTAGACCTAGTTCTTCCCTCTGAGGCAGCAGAAAACAAGCCTGCATCCTCCTCTTTCTGCCAGCCTTTGACGTATTTAAAATATTTAGTATTTAAAGAGTGGACATCACTCTTCTGTCTTCTCTCCACCAAGCTGAACATGTCCAGCTTCTTCAATCTCTCCTCATATGTTTTGTTCTCTTTACCTTTCATCCTCACTGCCCTTCTCTGAAATCACTCCAACTTGTCTAGATCTCCAACTTGTCTACATCTCCATTCTCAAAACGAGGTGCCCAGAACTAAACGCAGTACTCCAGACTCACTTCTGCAGTACTTTCACTTATGCATTTATGCCCTGTTAATTTCTTGGTGGATCTCACGAAACAACACTAGAAGCCCTGTGAAGATTACATAATCATGCATTTTACAACTGAATCTGAAAACTAGAATCATCTGCCAATCCAAAAACTGGACATGATGTACCCAAACCCAGCAAAGGGTCATTTGATTTGTTATGCTACAAGCTGCAGTGAATGGGAGTTTCTTCTATTGCTCAACAATGGGTTTTCCTGGAAGGTTTTGTTTTATTTACTTAATCTTTTGTTTTCATTGGTCAGAGACAATGGAATGTTTCATATATTCCATTTTAGATATTTAATGGCTGGAAGAAAATAACTGAAAAGGCCAAGCTACACATCAGCTCAATGCCTCTTTGTGTTTGTATGTTGCTGTTGTTTGCAAATAGCATTTATGTAAGCCCTGATCTGGATCAGGATCACAAAAGAGGCAGTCTAACAATTACAGTGAAGATCGCCCCAATTTCCACATCACCCATTTGCCCAAGGACGAAAGCTAACGCCGATATCAAAAATACCCTCTATCATGGCTCAAATGGCAGCTTGAAGGAGAGAATTTCAGTCATGACTGTGGCAAAGGAAGAGAAAAATTAATTTCATTCCCATTCCACATCTGTGATTCAAAATACACACAGAGGTTCTTAAAGCAATTTAAGAAATGTATAATTTGGCTCTGAATCACAAGAAGCATTTGAAACATCAAGAAAAAAAGAAAACACGTACACAGGCCATAAACCTAAGTGCCGAAATACAGTTGCTAGTCTCAGTTAGAGTAGATCTACCGAGACAATTGCAGAATGCTAACTAGTACTAATATAAATCACACTGATTCGGTAGGTCTACTCTAGCTGGAACCAACAAATGGATTTAAGCCTCAGAGCTTACTGGCACAGCAAGTGTCTAACCAACAAGAAAGTATATGGTTGGCGTGCAAAATGTCCCACAGAAATGATAGAATCGTTGAGTTGGAAGAGACCCCAGGGGCCATCCAGTCCAACCCCCTGCCATGCAGGAACACCCTCAAAGCACTCCCGACAGATGGCCATCCAGCCTCTGCTTAAAAACCTCCAAAGAAGGAGACTCCACTACGCTTCAAGGCAGCATATTCCACTGCCGGACAGCCTGACTGTCAGGAAGTTCTTCCTGAGGTTCAGGTGGAATCTCCTTTCCTGCAGCTTGAATCCATTGCTCCTTGTCCTGGTCTCTGGAGCAGCTCCCTCCTTTACATGGCATCCCTTCAAAGATTTAAACATGGCTATCATGTCCCCTCTTAACCTTCTCTTCTGCAGACTAAACATACCCAGCTCTCTAAGTCCATCCTCGTAGGGCTTCATGGCTTCCAGGCCCCTCACCATTTTGGCCGCCCTCCTCTGGACTTGCTCCAGCTTGACCATGTCCTTCTTGAATTGGGGTGCCCAGAACTGGACACAGTGTTCAAGATGAGGTCTAACCAAAGCAGAGTAGAGTTCAACGTGAAGCACCCCATTTAGAGCTATGCAAGATTTGTGTATTTGTGTGTGTGTGTGTGAGGGGGGTATGTTGTGCCTTCAAGTCATTTCGGACTTGCAGTGACCCTAAGGTGGACCTATTGTGGCCATTTCTTGGCAAGTTTTTTTCAGAGGGAGCTTGCCACTGCTGTGCTCTGAGGCTGAGAGTGTGTGACTTGCTCAAGGTTACCTTGTGGGTTTCTGAGGCTGTGCAGGAACTTGAACCCTGTTTTTCCAACAACTCAAACCATTACACCACACTGGCTCTCAAGATCCATATGTAAACTCACGGAAAGTTGCTGTCTACCAGAGTAAACAATACTAAAGTATTTGCACCAATGAGCTGATAAAGATTCACACATTTGGCTTCTGGTCATGGCTGGTGGCTTCCATGTCACTGGAGTGGTGAATCTGGGCTTAGTCTGAACCTCAAAACAGCTACCCAAACCACTCCTTCACTTTGTGAATAGGATTCAGAACCTTGGATAGTTCCTTTAAAGTCTAGACCAGTGAATCCCAAACTCTGGTAATCCAGGATCTTTTTTTGGGGGGACCTCATCTCCCAGAAGCCCTAGTCACCTTGTTCAATAGTCAGGAATTCTGGGAAGTAAAGTCCAAAACAAGTGGGGGACCAAATTTTGAGAACCACTGCTCTAGACTAAAATCTCAAATTGGCTTGTCACCATGCTGACATGTGAGTAACCGGCTCCTGTATGTTCAGGTGATGCTGTGACTGAATGCTTCTTTACAGAAAAACATTTCTCAGTTTTTATTTTATTTATTTATTTGTATCCCGCCTCTCCATATGGATCGAGGTGGCGAACAACTTACAAATAGCATGTATTTCGAAACATTTTTCTATACATGCCCCCAACAAGCTGGGTACTCATTTTACCGACCTGCGAAAGGATGGAAGGCTGAGTCAACCTTGGAGCCCGGCAGGATTGAACTCACAACCTTGTGGCTTGCAGTACTGGCATTTAACCACTGCACCACCAGGGCTCCATGTTCATTAATAAACCAGCTCTTGAAGAGAAGATATCTAGGCTTCTTTCTAACGTCATATTTTTCTCCATGCCACTGTTTTATCTCTACCAGGGAAGCAGCTGATTACAGAATGCTCTTTTTACAGTACGATATGTTACAGTTCATGTCTCATTGGACTGAAGTGGGCAACTGTCCTCTTACATATATTGTAGACTACAAAGCCAATAATCCCTGGCCACTGGTTGTGAAGCTGATGGGATTTTTGAATCAAAACACCTGGAAGGCATTTTTTTTATCCCTGCCACAGGCCCTACAAATGTCATCCCCAAGCTGTTACCAGCTGTTGGAACACAACTAGGAGACCATATGTGCTACATCTGCACTGGGCAATAATCTCTGAAATATTGAGTGGATGAGATGCTATACAAACAATCATATTGCCCTTTCTTTCACTACATGTACTCTCTTTTTCTTATCAGCTTATCAGTGGAGGGTCAATAATATCTTCATTTTAAAGGGTAAACTCTCCATCATTTCACAGATGAAAACCAGGACGCATGTTGCCAAGCACCATCAGCGTATAGTCAAGATGGCAAATGTTCTCAATGAGAAAGAATACACAAGCTAGGAGAAGCGGCACCAGTTTGCTTGTGCCGGAGCCTACTGGGAAGGGCAAGATTCTGTCCTCGCCTGTCCTCTCCCCCCAACATCCTGCTGAGTTAATTGAATGTTCATTACTTTTGCACTTTGAACTCAGTTTGTAGCAACTGAGGTAAGCTGAGGACCAAAGGGCAAAGTGGGAGGAGAAGAGAGAACCTGGGACATTTTAAAAGCAGCTGAAAAACTGGGATGAGAGAGGATTAATCAGAACTGTCCCTACCCAAGCCATTTCCACAGTAGACTGTTACAGCGCTATGATTCCACTTGCAACATCCTATGGAATCCTGGGGTTTGCAGTTTCGGGAGGGGCCAGCCGGCCCCTCCCGAAACTGCAAACCCCAGGATTCCATAGGATGTTGCAAGTGGAATCATAGCGCTATAACGGTCTACTGTGGAAATGGCCCCAATCAGGACATGTGGCAGCATGATGCACACAATCAGTGATAAGCAATGCTACTACGTAATGTTACCACTCAAGACCTAGAATGAAGTCTGCTTGCTTCTGAAGCCAATTCACAACAGACTATAGGTCCACATGCTTGGGATGACAAGGCAAAAGCAAACTACTGCAGCCTCTCCACGCTTGTCTGTTTTTCCTCTTTAATAACTTTTGCCATCTTGACCACACTCTAATGTTGCTTGGCCATGTGCCTCCCAGTTTGCATCTGAGAAATGCTGGAGGGGACGGCATCACAGAGCAGTGGTTTCCATTTATGAAGGGAGTACCCACCCATAGCCTGCCCTTTTCCTCCCTCTGTGTACTCTGGACAGGAAGACATATAGTACTTTTTGTTCTAATAGGTAAATTTCCCTCCCACTGATGGCACAGTCTGTATTTTCAGCTATCCGAAATGGGGCCTCTCTGCTTTGCTCTACTTCCCCTCTGCATATTCTGCAGAGACAAGGCAGTAAATACTGTAATTTTAACCTTCTCCTTAAAAAAAAAAAAAAAAAGGCAGAATAGAGCCAGCATAGCACAGTGTTTTGGGCATTGGACTGCAACTCGGAAGACCAGGGTTCAAATCCCTGCTCAGCCAAGTCACACTCTCTCAGCCTTGGAGGAAGGCAAAGACAAACCCGACCTGAACAAATTGTAACAAGAAAACTCTGTGAGAGAGTTGCCTTAGGCTTGCTGTAAGTTAGAAATGGCTTCACCAACAACAACATGCAGAGCAGAGTAAGGCTTTGGAATTCCAACAGCTGCAAAAAGAGGCAGGATCTACTCACTGAAGCTCTTCTACCAGCATGAAGGAAAAACTGGATTTATCATTTTAGCTATTGAATGTGACTGTTTCTCTGAAAAAAAAGTGGTGGCCATCCTCAAGACAATTGAAACATAGGAGCAGTAGGAGTAGATTCAGTGGGTTTGGATTAGAAACATTTGTGCATTTCTGTATTTACCAACTACAGGATTCTAGCACCATTACACGGTAGGCAAAACTTCTGCTAAGTAATTTTTGCTTGTCACACTGCTGTGAAGAAGCTAACAGCCTTGGGGGCAAACCAGATTTGAAGTGCAAATAAATAAATAAAATAAGAAAAGTAAACCATACAATCTAATCATACAGCCCTTTTCACCCTATAGAATTATAGCACCATGATTCCACAATAAAAATCGTCCTGTGGAATCCTGGGCAGTGTTGTTGTTGTTGGGTGCCTTCAAGTAGTTTCTGACTTTTGGCAACCCTAAGGCAACTTTATCACAGTGTGATAGATGCTGCTGCTGTGATTTTTTCCATTATATTTTTATTTTATTTTATTCTCACATACAAAAAAGGAAAAGAAAAAAGAGTTTTTGTAATATATATATATATATATACACATACATACACACACACACACATTGTATCCATCCAGCAATTTCTACTAAATTTCTGCTAAACATTTTTTACTAAACTTTCCTACTACTACAATTTCTACTAAACATATATTGATTCCTCAAATCTTCGAGATGAAAAGAAACTTCCTCCCGCAAAATGGTACAGTAAAAAAAAAACCTTTAGTACAACCCCTCTCCAACTTACATTACATTTAATATTTAATATTATGTACATAATTTTGCAAGTATCTATATTATTATAATTTCCTTATAATAAATTCTTTAATTTTGCATTATTCTACCCCCTTCCCTTCCGTATATATTCTCCTCTCCCTCTTTATCTCTTTATACCCCCTTAAGTAATGCTCAGCCCAGACAGATTTGGTTTTGTTTTTTAAGAGTTTATATTAATTCTTTAATTCTTTAACATAATTTAGTAACGGTTGCCATACCAACAAAAAGATTCCTCTCCTTTGTCCTTTAGATAATGGGTTAATCTGCCATTTTCCATAATATCCAAGAGCTTGTCCCACCATTCCCCTTCCTCCGGTACTTTCTCTATCTTCCAATATCTTGCATAGACCAACCTCCCTGCTAATAACATGTACCATATCAATTTTGCTAATTGATGATCCTTCACTGCATTTTGAACCATACCCAGTAAAAATACCTCGGGATCCATCTCCATTTTCAGTTTTGTAATTTTTTTCATTCTTACACATAGACTATGCCAGTATTTTCTAGCCAGGGTGCAATCCCACCATAAATGAATAAATGTGCCTATTTCTTGCTTATGTTTCCAACAAACATTGGATGATTTATAGTTTATCTTAGAAAGCCTTGTCGGGGTGAGATACCATCTAGTCATCATTTTAAATGTCTGTTCCTGAAGAATGTACGAGCTCGTCCATTTACAGCAGCTACCCCATAACTGCTCCCACTTCTCTAACATAATCTCGTGTCTAACATCTTTTGCCCACTTAATCATATAATCTTTAACAACCTTATCTTCCAGATGCCATTTTAAGAGCATTTTATATAAACAGACAAAGCTGCTGCTGTGATTGAGGAGCAAATGATTGTGCATGGGGCTGAGCCAGTGAGTGGGATAGATGATCCCTCTGAGATTGCGGAGCAACTGACTGTGCCAAGGACTGGGCCAGTGAGTGAGCAAGTCAACCTGCAAACATCCTCTGCACTGGAAGGTCAGAGACAGAGTTGCCCCGGCCAGCTCATGACGGAGAGGGAACCAGCAGTGATGCAGAGGAGTTGCAGCCAGCTGTGAAGGCTGAAACGGGCTGCTCAGAGGGAGGCTGCATGGACTAGGCTGAGGAAGCAATAACAAGCAGCATTTGTTCACAGTGGCTATTGAAGTCTGCTGGCGTGGCTGCTCTTTGCTTGCAGCAAATTACTAGCAAGGCATCACAACCTTTGTGTCTCCTGCTTCCCAAAACCCTCCAGAGGGATCTCTGCCTCCTGAACCCTTGGACTGGACCTTGATCTGGCTCAGTTTGTGTTTTCCTGGTGTTTGGTATATTCAGACTCTCCCTGAAAGTATTCCTGACCTCCCTCCTCCCTTGTTGGCTGAGTCTCAGCAGGGAGAGATTCCTGACACACTGAGTTTTGAGGGGCTGAGAATGTGTGGTGCACCCAAGGCCACCCCGTGGTTTTCCATGGGCAAGTAGGGAACTGAACCTGGTTTCCAGGGTTATAATCCCAACACTCAAGCCACTCACTATACCACACTGGCTCTAACTTGCGGTGTAGAGATGGGCATTTAGAATTACCTACCAGATACTAAACTACTTACTGTACTTACTAAACAACCAACCCCAGAATTCAATAGCATGCAGCTGTGGTAGTTCAAATGGAATCACATCATATCATATACCACCTTGCTAGTTCCCTCCCATATATCTTTGTAGTGTCAAAAGACCCACAGACAAGTAGATTGAGACCCCTGTAACTCATCTAGCATTATTTCTAGGGTTGCCAGTTCAGGATTGTCCTAAGCCCTGAGGTTTCCACACCACAACCTGCGAGCAAGGGATGGCCTCTGGTGAGGTCTGGTGGCGCAAGTAGGGCATGTGCCCCAGGCGCCAATGCCAGAGGGCACAAAAAAAGCCATGCATGTAGGGGTGGGGGTGGAGGCAGGGGTAAGAAGGTAGGGGCGCAACTTCCACATTTGCCCTAGGCACTGTTTACGCTAGATACGGCACTGAGTACCAGCCAGCCTTGCTCGTGGCCTTTCATTCAAATACACCAACACACACACACAGAGATAAAGAGAGAGAAATCGTATTTGCCTATTTGGATATTAGGACAGATATCTTAGCTAAAAGGACTGTTTCAAGATGAAATGACGGGATTATTAGGGAATCAACAAGCTATGGAACATTTAATCTAGCCTATTTGCTTCTAGCTAAAAGGTGGATCCAGAGGAGAGGAGTGAGTGCTAGAGCAACTAAGAAGGAAGATAACTAAAAAAATATATAGACCCCCCTTCTCTCTCCAGTCTTTGCAAGTTGTAGCAACAGATCAATTAAGCCTTGCAAATTGTAGCAAGGTGCTGTTCTGGCTGCATATTTGCACACAGCTCTTTCCTCTTGTCTGGAGCTGAGTCCAATAAAACAAGAGAATGCGCCCCTTTCTCTTGCGTGAAAAATGGAGATGCAAAGCCAGGCTCTGAGATCTAGCAGCCTTAATTTATTTCTAGGCAGCCCTCCATATCTGCAGGTTCTGCACATAGGGATTCAACCAACCACATTTTGAAAATATTAAAAAAAAAATCCAAAAAGCAAACTTTGATTTTGCACACCATTGCACATAATGGGACTTGAGCATCCACAAATTTTGGTATCGCACAGGAGGTCCTGGAACCAAACCCTAGCAGATAGTGAGGGCCCGTTGTATTATTTATCTATCTAATTATCTCCTATATCAGAAAAAGAATGCTTTTCTCACACAGACGCATTCAAGCTGGAAACGGAGCATCCTTAAGATTGAGAGAAAGACTAGCATTTTTCCCAGATGGTAAGCACTGGGCTTGTCAACTTTTCTGATTAAGTACAAACATCAGAAAGGCCAAGTTTTTAATTCAGCATTGCATTTGATATTGTTATAAGCCATTTCAGTACTATTTTGGTGTGGCCACTTTCAGTATGGCATAAGTTAAAACCTCAACAAAATACTAGAGCTCTAGCAAATTCTAATTAGTTTATATTGTAGGATTAATGATTCATTAGCCGTTTCCTTTTCAGACGCCCGTGAAATTCTTTCCTCTTTTTTTTTTATTTAAAAAAGGCTTTGTTTTTTAAACTTCCGAAAACTTGGCGAGTCATTAGCTCTCAATATGAAGCCACAGGCGTCTCTTGCGCAAGAAGATTAATAGATATTATTTACATATTTCCACAAAGGGAAAGCATAATCACCATTTGTCATGGCTCTTTTTAGTACTCCCCATATTCACGGTCATAACTGCTCTGTAAAACAGAACAGTACGCACTGTACTGCAGGACAACATAACAGGAACCACTTGTCTTTGCATTTAGGAAGGTGAACACTGCTTCTTGGCTCAATCTCTTTTCTTCTTTTTTTCAATTCAGTAAAAGCATTAAAAATACCAACTAAGCAGATTTCAGAAAGGACATTATTTTTACATCAACAGAAACATCTGTGAGGGCAGACCAATTCCTGGCATGTTCACAATCAACAAGGCAGATGACAAATATCTCAGAATATTAGTGTGCTGTAAATTAGCGTTGTGGCTGCTGGATTAGGACTTTGGAGACAAGGGTTCATTAATCCCCATGCGTCCCCGCATGGCCTCTTACCCCCAGGGGAAGGCAAAAGCAAACCCTCTCTGAACAATTCTTGCCAAGAAAACCCCATGATAGGTATGCCTTAGGGCCCCCAATAGTTGAAATGACTTTAAGGCGCGGAATAACAATGACGATAAAACAGTTTCTTCTTGTTAATCTAGTTGTGGTTGAGAACTTGTTAACCGTAGTGTGTTATCCGGCTGCTAGCAGAGTAAAAGGAAGAAACTAGAAGGAAGCACTAGTTAGTTGAGGATTTCTTCACAATAAACAGATTCCTAATACTCACCAAGGTTCTCCTATCCTCTGCCAGTACGGTGACATTGCCACCTTGTAAACTGAAGATCAAGAAAGACCAAACTATTCACAGAACCACAAGTCCTTCTTGACAGTAGCCCCACGACTGTAGAATTTAGGGGAGCCAGAGTTAAAACAAGGGAGTGCTCTTGTACCTTTAATGGCTGTGTAAAAAAGGAAATTTTAGCCAGTTGCTTGTTACCTGGTTGTGTAACAAGCAACAAAGACCTGCTGAAATTCTGCCTTCTAGACAACCATTTGATGTATAGGGACCCTCTGCAGTTTTCTATCTGGCAACCCTATTGGAATCCCCTCTGTGGCCATTTCTGCACTAGCCTGTTATAGTGCTATTATTCCACTTTCAACATCCTATGGAATCCTGGGGTTTGCAGTTTACGGAGCCGCCTATAGGATGTTGAAAGTGGAATAATAGCACTATAACAGGCAAGTGCAAAAAGGGCCTGTAGAGACATCTATGAAGTCCTCTTCCGATGCATTTTGAACCTAATTCTATCAAAGAAGGACTTTTATGATCAGTTTACTTCTTGCAAACTTTCTTAACTTTATACACAGCCGTGCTGAGCCCAACCACCCTTACCGTAGATTTGCCTCGGGCTGCAGTGTTGTTTGTTCTATTTTATGGGCTGTGACATTTTTCTTATCTGTATTTTACCATTCTTTCATTGTTGGCACTCCCATAAAGGCCTCTTTAACTGTCTAGTTAAGAAGACTTTCTCTAAGAAGGTAGCACTGAATTTATAAAATAAGAAGAGCTACAAACACCAACCAAATAAGTCAATCAATTCATCCTAGCTCCAGAGCAAACAGCAGAGATGAAATACTTTTGAGTTCTCCTGTCTGCGCCCTACTTGGCCCTACCCTTTGCTTTTATCTCTTGCCTCGATCTTCTTTGATCCTCTCATCCTCTGTTAGGCTCCAAGTCAGTGACCCCCAAACTCTGATCCTCCAGGGTTTTTTTTTTGGACTTCATCTCCCAGAAGCCCTAGCCGTCTTATTCAACAGTCAGCAATTCTGGGAAATGAAGTCCAAAAAAAGCAGAGGACCAAAGTTTTGGAACCACTGCTCTAAGTGTTCCACTCATTGGCCATTTCCGCACGAGCCTGTTATAGCACGACAATTCCACTTTCAACCTCCTCTGGAATCCTGGGGTTTGCAGTTTAGGGAGGGGCCGGCTGGCCCCTCCTGAAACTGCAAACCCCAAGATGCCAGAGGATGTTGAAAGTGCAATCGTCGCGCTATAACAGGCTAGTGCGGAAATGGCCATTGTGTGCATGTGACTTGGGGGGGCACGAAAGGAAGAAGTGAAGCAAACTACACCCGTTTTTTCTCATGCTGCATATTACAGACTAGGAAAACAAATATTTCAAACTACAGTTCCCCAAATCCCCCAGCCAATGTAGGTTGCAACCATGCTGGCTAGGGGATTCTAGGAGTTGCAGTCCAACAAATAACTTTTCCAAGCTCAGTATATCCAACATCCAAATTGCAAGGAACAAAGGTTCAAGTGAGATCTGCAGCTTCTTTTGTTACGTAGAAGGAAGGAGAGCATTTGAGTCATCTCTAGCCTGAGCAAATTAGATCGACTCAAATTTCTGCCGTTATACAATCATTAAAGGTGCAAACATTCTCCGCTGTCCTCTTTTCCAGCAGTTAGCCCAGCCTACCTGACATATTGTTCTGTGCAGTTCAAATGTGCTCCAGTGTTGTTGTTGTTGTTGTTTTGTCATGAGTCACCAGGCTGCAGTTGGCTATTTTTGTGCTTTAAAAGAGAGCAAGAGAGAAAAGCAAGAGCATGGGGTATATGTAACGAAAACTACTGGGAGCATTTCAGCATTATGATTAAGTCATTTTTCAATAATCTCAGGAACATATACTAAGGCTTCTGACGTAAATTTAACTGGGAAGTCATAACCCACCCAAGTAAAGGCTAGCTGAATTAGCTGGGCGTGTGTATGAAAGAATTCCTGTGGTCAAAACCAGGTTGACAAGGGATTTGGTCCTGGGATTGTTAACCAAGAAAACATAGGACTTATCTTCTCTGGCGCCTTTAATAACAACGTGATCTATAGAAATCGGCAGGCCAGTACTTTCCCATTACGGTGATAAGCATTAATAGATGACAAGGTCTGTAGATTACGCTGGTCTTAGATGCCACAGAATAGGAATAAGGGCTCGATTCCCACGTTTTCAAAAGAAAGGCAGAATAATAAACAAATAAATGAGAATTTTACAAGGTAAAAAAGTTGGCAAGGCAAGTTGTTACTAAGGAAATGGTAGATGGAGTGCTTTCGTGATTATTTATTTAACCCATTACTTAAAATCATTACTTAAAATCAGGAAATGGTTAGCCGAGGCTGTCCTCCGCAGCTTGCTAACTTTTAGAGAAACTAGCCTGTAACATTCATAAGCACCAGCCAATGTGGCCCATTCTTTGCTGGTAGGGGATGATGGAAGCTTCAGTCCAATATATCAGGATAGTTCAATGTTAAAGAACATTGAGCTACAAAGCAATGGGTCCTCCCTTACTAAGTGCCTTAAGCAGAAGCCAGACGGATGCCTGTTAAATAGGTTCTAATTACAGACTCCTTGAACAGACTATGACCATTTTGTCATTGTACTGTTATAGTGCTACTATTCCACTTTTAACACCGTATAGAATCCTGGGGTTTGCAGTTCCAGGAGGGGCATTTAGAATTCTCAGCCAGAGAGCTCTTTGGCCTCGGAAACTACAACCCCAGAATTCCACAGGATTTTGAAAGTGGAATAATAGCACTACAACAGTGTAGTGCGGAAATGGCCTACAGGACTGGAATGGATGGCTCATATCTCTGTGTTCTATTACAGACAAGTGCCTTGGAGCCCTTTTATACTATGCAATTATAGCATGATGATTCCACTTTAAATTCCCTGGCATTGCCCTATGGAATCCTGGGATGTGTAGTTTACGGAGCAGAATTTATCATTCTCAGCAAGACAGCTCTAATGTTCCCGCACCAGACTACAAACGGCAGGACTGCATAGGATGCTGAGCATTTCCGCACTAGGTTGTTATAGCGCTATGATTCCACTTGCAACATCCTATGGAATCCTGGGGTTTGCAGTTTCGGGAGGGGTCGGCTGGCCCCTCCCGAAACTGCAAACCCCAGGATTCCATAGGATGTTGCAAGTGGAATCATAGTGCTATAACAGCCTAGTGCGGAAGTCTTAGCCATCATCTCAGTTAAAATGGAATCATATTGCTATTAACTGTGTAGTGTGAATGGGCCTTCTAGTAGTTATCAGAAGCCACCATGACTGACTGTTCTAGTATGCTGGGTCTCCTTTGTCCAAGGTGTCACCTTGTTCTTGCTCCAAGACGGAAGTGGGAATTGTGCCATCCTCTGGATGCTGTTGGACTGCAAGTCCTAACAACCCTAGGCAGTACAGCCCATCATGAGGAATGCTGGGAGTTACAATCCAACATTTGAAGGGCTCCATGATCCCCACCCCTGCTATAATATCTTAACACTCAATATGTGTTCCTGCAAGAATTTGAGAATCGTTTGGTTCCATTTTGTCAGATTACTTTGCCCATAAGCAAAAGCTGTGTTTCTTAAAGATTTTGACCATTTCCGCACTACAGTGTTAAAGTGCTGCTATTCCACGATCAACCCCCTATGGAATTCTGGGGTTTGTAGTTTCGGGAAGGGCACTTCGAATTCTCAGCCAAAGAGCTCTTTGGCCTCAGTAAACTACAAACCCCAGGATTCCACAGGGTATTGAAAGTGGAATAGCAGCAGTTTAACACTGTAGTACAGAAATGGCATTTACGTGGTTACAAGATGTGGCTTAATCTGTTATCGAGTAGGGCTGCCAGATAAAAACTGGAGATGGCTCCTCCACCTTTAAAGGTGGTGTAGACCTGCTTGGAATGACAAGCAAGACCTGCTGGAATTTCCTCTCCCGCTCAACCATTAAGGGCACGGGAGCCATCTTCCGTTTTCCGTCTGGGCACCCTATGAAAGCAACCTTCTTGAGGAGAGTGGTTTTCAAGTGGCTTGAAAGGAAGCACAACCCTGACAACACGCAGCTCCCCCATGTTGCTACTCGGAATGCCTCGCCTATTGAATTTCTGCCTGTGGTGCAACTCTTTATTTTCATGCATTCAAATCCAACAGAACTAAAATAGTATCAATTTCACATCTGTTGACAGTATTCGCATTTTACAAAGCATATATTTACAAAAGACAAAATATATAGGTATTGTTATTTAGACTCCTTCTCAAATTCTTATATTCAATGACATATCTAATTTAGGGTCTAACATATTTTGTATCCCCTAACCCTTCCCTTGTCACTTCCTCACTTGAGTACCTACTTGAGTGCTCTCATGTTTCTCTTCAATTCCCTTACTTTCAATACCTTTCTTGCCTCTTATCGTATTATTTCATCACACTTTTGTATTTTCATAGTGTCCGAACCCTTAACTTTTTCTTCTTTATTTAATTATTTGACTATGTCGGGAACAGAAATTCTTCCACTTGTCTCCATGTGGTGGAACTCTTAAAAAATACAGGAGCCCTGTTGGAAAAATACAAGCGGCACCAGGGTTCATAGAATCATAGAAATGTAGAGTTGGAAGAGACCACAGGGGCCATCCAGTCCAACCCCCTGCCATGCAGGAACACCCTCAAAGTACTCCCACCAGATGGCCATCCAGCCTCTGCTTAAAAACCTCCAAGGAAGGAGACTCCACTACACTCCGAGGCAGCAGATTCCACTGCCGGACAGCCCTGACGGTCAGCAAGTTCTTCCTGAGGTTCAGGTGGAATCTCCTTTCCTGCAGCTTGAATCCATTGCTCCTTGTCCTGGTCTCTGGAGCAGCAGAAAACAAGCCCCCTCCTTCCTCTACATGGCATCCCTTCAAATATTTAAACATGGCTATCATGTCCCCTCTTAACCTCCTCTTCTGCAGACTAAACATACCCAGCTCTCTAAGTCTATCTTCATAGGGCATGTCTTCCAGGCCTCTCACCGTTTTGGTTGCCCTCCTCTGGACTTGCTCCAGCTTGTCAATATCCTTCTTGAATTGGGGTGCCCAGAACTGGACACAGTATTCAAGATGGGGTCTAACCAAAGCAGAGTAGAGTGGTACCAGTACCTTCCTCGATCTAGACACCATACTCCTATTGATGCAACTGAGAATTGCATTGGCTTCCTTGGCTGCCGCATCACACTGCTGACTCATGTTCAGCTTGTGGTCTATGAAGACTCCTAGATCCCTTTCACATGTACTGCTACCCAGCCACGTGTCCCCCATCCTATATTTGTGGATTCCATTTTTACAATATACATTGTACAATATACATTATACAAGCGGCACCAGGGTTGTCAGAGTGAAAACCGAGGATGGGCCTTGTTGTGTAGAAAGAGGGATTCCAGCAGGCCCTACTTGTAACACACCCAGGTAATAAGCCACACCTGCTGGTCTTCCCTTTTCTGCACAACCATTATAGGTACAGGAGCCATCTTCAGTTTTCAGTGTGGTCCCCATGGCTATTTCCACACTAGGGGCCTTTCCACATGACACTGTTATAGTGCTATTATTCCACTTTGAACCTCCTGTGGAATCCTGGGGTTTGCAGTTTTAGGGAGGGGCCTTTAGAATCCGCAGTCAGAGAGCTCTTTGGCCTCAGTAAACTACAAACCCCAGAATTCCACAGGATGTTGAAAGTGGAATAATAGCACTATAACAGTGTCGTGAGGAAAGGCCCTGGAGTGTTATAGTGCTATTATTCCACTTTCAACATCCTATGGAATCCTGGGGTTTGCAGTTTAGGGAAGGGCCTGAAAACCCCAGGATTCCATAGGATGTTGAAAGTGGAATAATAGCACTATAACACTATAGTGCAGAAATGCCCCAATAGACATACTCTATATAATTTTAAACTGATATTTTGTGTTGTGTGTGTGGGGGGAGGATCCATTTGTTCTGTGATTTTGAGGACGGGGTAGCTTGATGGGACTCAGTGTTTAAAACAAATAAATTAACCTGAAGGGACCTAAAAACCAGGCATCCCCATTAGCAAACTGCCCTCAGAAAAACATTCAAGGACTGTGAGGGCCGAGTTAAAACGCCATAAACACTTTTTTTTTTTGGCCTCTCTCATCCCCCCTCCTCTCCCCTGCCCGGCCGCCAATCAAAAGCCTGAACGCCAATGGGAAAGAGGGAGGCTCGCGCGCGCGGGGAGGCGGGGACAGGGCGGCGCGAGGCCTTGCCGCGTGACAAGATGAGCCGGCGGCACGAGGCCGGACCATAACAAACACTAGCGAGGGAGGGAGGAAGGGCGGAAAAAGAGGGGGAGACGCCAATAGGCACGCGCGCCCTCCTGCCTAAAAAGGAGAGAGGGGCGTAGCCCAGAGCTCCGGGGTTAGGAACCGATTGGTTGGCGAGCGAATAGAGGCGGGGCCGGCGGGCGACGAAGGAACGGGGGGCAGGAAAGGAAAGGAAGGCGGGTCCGCTTCTGGCGGTGCTGCAGTCAGTGTGAGGTGGCGCCGGCCGGGTTAGGCTCGAAGCTGAGACGGAAGCTGCTGCTTGGCAGCCTGGAGCTGCGTTCGTGTTTGCCTGGGCGGGCTGAGCGGAGAGGAAGGGCTGACGCGTCACTGGGAGGGAGGGCAGGCAGGCAGGCAGGCGAAGAGCCCGGCTGTCAAAACAAAGTCCTGAGGCATCCAGCAAATACACACGGAGAAAGAGACACGGTTCTCACAGCTACACGGACACTTCTCTTCCTCACACAGTTCTGTCAGCGACACGGAAGCTTCTTCTTCGCAACACTCAGTCCCCTCTGGAAGCACTTTCCCGCCCTCAAGTTTCCCCCTCACGGCTCCACAACAGCGTCCCTCGCCTTATGTGGCAAGGCGGCAAATTGGCATTTGGCACCTCAGCCGCACTAAACAGAGCTGGCCCAGCCCGGCTCTCGAGGAGAGAACACATTTATTAGTTACGCTTACGTTCCACTTATGGCGGACATGATTCTCTTCTTCTTCTTTCTCCACTTTCTCCTCATAACAACCCTGTGAGGTAGGCCAAGCTGAAGAAGAATGACTAGTTTAAGATTTCCGAGGCCATTTCCGCACTACACTGTTATAGTGCTATTATTCCACTTTCGGCCTCCTATGGAATCCTGGGGTTTGCAGTTTAGGGAGGGGCCTTCAGAATTCTCAGCCAGGGAGCAATTGGCCTCAGTAAACTACAAACCCCAGAATTCCACAGGAGGTCGAAAGTGGAATGATAGCACTATAACAGTGTAGGGCAGAAAGGCCCTAAGCCGTGACTTGAGTGTGAATCTCCCAAGTCCCAGTTCGGGACTGTTAAGCTCTACACCACAAGGGTTGGGCTATAGTTATGTTATATATTATCTGTATGCATACTAATGTGTGCTGCTGCTCACAAAAATGCACTTATATACTGCCCAGATTGCAAAATAACTCCTCAGGCATCCTTCCAGTATTCTGGCTTCAGAAGACCCTTCCATTTTGAAATTATCACTTCACTTCCACCAATCTGCTTCTGCTCAATACAAGCCCAGAAAACACACCCTGGATCCAATACAGCCCTACATAAGTTGTTATTCTGTGCCTTCAGGTCATTTTCAACTTATAATGTCCCTCACACAAACCTATCATGGGTTTTTCTGGGGCTGAGAGTGTGTGATGTGCCCACGGTCCCCCAGTGGGTTTCCACGGCTGAGCAGGGTTTCGAATCCTGCCTCCAGGGTCGTAATCCACACCCAAACCACTGCACTGGAACCATCCCATTATTCCACAAACGTCACAACCCAACCCCATCCCCTCAGACTCCATTACAACCAGCAGCTCCTGGTATTACATAAAACACGTCTTCCTTCTACAGCCCCAACAAATGAAATCTCTTCACAACAGCCACTCTCTCTGGCCCGATGTTGCATTCCTGCCCTACAAAATAAGCCATTAAATAGAACTGTCCCTTCATCCCCCTGCAAAAAGACCCCTCCAACTGATATTCAGATTGGCAGGCCTGTAGCAGAATCTAGTTACTGGCCTACTCGATGGTCCTTGTGCTGAAGGAAAAAAGAAAAGACTTTAGGGTGAAGGTTTCTGAATAGAGCTCTTAACCCAAGGAGAACATGTAAAATAAAATGCTACAACTTAAGGGCAGAGCTCCTCTCAACACAAGTGAAATGTTTTCCTTTTTTGGGAAACAAATAGCCTGCCGGAAGGCTATCGGAGCAATGCGTCTCTCTCTCTCTTTCTCTCAGCCTGCCTGCTTACGACGGCAGCAAAACCCAGCAGGTTCTGTTCGGATCCACTCCAGTTCTAGAATAAAATGGCAAACAGTCAACGAACTATATATTTCATATGGCCAGCTAGTTACATTTCAAAGTAGATTGAAGATACACACAGACATACACGCAGCCTCGTCAAAATGGCGCCACTGACTTCTTTGTGCCTCTTATCAAGGGGCAGATCTTCACATGGCAGCACAATGTGAATGCATTCCTGTTCACAGTACATTCTTGCTATGCCAGCACGATGCCAGAAATGCAATCACATACATATAGTATGTACTCAATGCGTGCACATAAATGCGTGCTGCGTGTGTGCCATGAAAATTCACAGACGCACGACGCTTTCTGCGGTATTTCCTAGCCATCCGGACTTTTACCCTCCATTTCTGACAATTAGCTAGAAACAATCAAACACAGTTGGTATCCTGACAATTTCATCACAATTATTGACTGGGGAGCCCCTCTAGATTCTATCAGTGAACCTCCTTGCCATTAAAACCTTGCACTCCCAAACCCATCCCCGATATAATCCTGTATTCTTAATACCAATCACGTAACACGTACATTCCACATTCTGCACACAAAAACATGGTCATACCACGTCAACTAATCCAGCACAGCCACATCCTGCTTCTCTACAGAATAACACACGTTACGATTTCTTATATAATCATATGCTCAGCTGATTCCCAGCCAAACCAATACGCTGTAAAGCAGGGTGGTTACAATACGTTGTAAATGTACTTACAGTAAGTGATCTTGACTTTGTCTCCTCGGAGCCAGGCGTTCTAATATAGTTATCTTTCCCCTTGGAAACACCCTGGGATTTATAAAGATCATTCCCTCCAAACATACAGAATGGGCCACAAACAACAATCCAACCCTTACTCTATGATGTTTCATACAACCACTGGAAGCATACTAGCCCCTAAAAATCAGGGATATTGCTTTGAGAACAAGTTACATGAAGGCACTACTACATACTACAACCCATCTACTACATAGATGGGTTGGTGGGAGGGGAGGATGGGTTATGTTTTAATGCTCTTAATGTATTTGATGTATTGCTATAGTACCGCCTCGATCCGCTGGGAGAGGCGGGATATTATTATTATTATTCTACATGACTGGACTTTCATTGGACTTTTCTGGATTTCACCATACAGTACCCTAACTATGGGGCCAGATGTAGTATACTAAAAATGTCGCCCTGAACATGATGGTTCTCCCACATTACTATGAAATGTGCACAGTAATTTAACAGGGATTTCCAAAAACTCTCCTGCCTCCATATTTCCCAAACAAAATCAGCCTTCCTTTTCTCAATTCAATCAGAAGAAAAATGCCCCCAATCTCCCACGGAGCCTTTCACTCCCGATATGGCCCAGCTGTGGGGATCCTTTTGCTCTCCAGATGTTTTAGACTACAACTCCCCCAGTCTCTTACCACTGGCCGTGCTGGTCAGAGCTTCCCCACTTCGATCTAAAAGAACCGACGCATTGCCCAGAATAGCATTAGTGCCTCCTCCATTCTTATGGCAAAATTACCTCCTGAGTATTCCTTGCCTTAAAAAAATCCTATGAAATTCATGCAGTTACCATAAACCGACGGGCAACTTGGAGACACATACACATTGTTGCTACAACGAAAAGGAGATGAAGCAGGAGATTCCACACAGGTAAAAAGCTAGCTTTTTTGGAAATGAATTGAGGATTTTGAAGCAAAATAGCACATCCTATCCCACAGAACCCACATGTTAAAAAACCTGGGCATTGCCGGATGTCTATGTTTGCTCACTTTAGAGCTAATTTTGTTGCTGTACAAACGTACAAAGGCCTGCTCCGTTTTTAGGTCCTGTCGCATCCTCTCTTGTTTTAATCGTCATATTGTAAGTCTATCCCACCCCTTTACAAGAAAAGGACCATGATGGAATGCAGTAAAATCTCAAAAACTGGAGGGTTACCGGGGGTGGGGGGGTGGGGAGATTAAATCAGATTTTCTCTTTACTTAAAAGAAACTGGAAAAGCTCTCTTATTACTTCCTCATATTTCAGCATCTATACAGTATGTCTCCAATTTTACTGATTGTCCTTTAAGATACCATGGTATTTCCCACCCTAAACTTCCAGGAGGCATGCTTGTCAAAATACATATTGATCTGAGTATCTTTTTATGCATGTATCTTTAAGTTTGTTTAGCTATAGGTGCTGGCTTCTGCCTTTTTCGATAACTCGCCCCAACTCTCTCCCTCTCTGATTATATATAAACACGGAAGATCTCCACTCAGCCTAACCCAGCCTTTGGTGTCACTGGAGGCAACTGTTCCCTGCTGCCAGAGAGCATTCACAGGGGGAAACTTTCAGCAATTAATTAGTGAAATGTTTGTACAGGCAGCGCTTTGAATGTAAAATGCACAGTGAAATAGCTCAGTACTATCCTGAAAAATAAAGTGTCCTGGGGAGAAGGAAAACCTCCAAACACGCAGACGCATGCACCTCTTCTTTTGCTTTAAAATGTCATTTTGCACAAATGTTTCCCAAAACATCCTCCACCCTAGTTGGCTACTTCTTTACACTCAAAGTTACACAACACATAAATGTCCTTCTGAAACCCGGGGGGGGAGTCTCCTTTGACTAGCGTCAGAAGCCTCAAGCATGTTTCGTGGGTTAACATATCCGTCTGTTCTCCCAGCAGGAGAGACACCACAATCGTTCTCTCCCACCCAACAGTCACACGCTACATGTGTGCCTGACACATCACTATATCGTTTCTCGCTCCCCCTTTCCCCCCAAAACATCAATTCTGTTTAGCAGCCAGCTGTCAACACTGTCTAACCGCATACACACCCGGCTGTCATTTACCCTAACCCCATAAACCTCCACCCTGCTATTACAGGGCTTCTTATGTCAAGAACAATATGCCTGGAAATATGAAAACATCGCAGTGGCCAGAAGCAAAGGAAGAGGGGGCTCCTAAACTTTTTTTTTTTTAGCAGCATATAAAAGAGAATGTTCAGCAAATGTGGCTTGTTATGCCAGATAGAACAGGAAGAAAAGCTTCACAAGCCAAAATGTCCTCTTCTGTATAATTATGAAACTTGCAGGTGCCTTACACTCCTTTATGGTGGTTTAAACTCCCCCCCACAAAAAAGACTCATAAACAAATAAACAAAAATCAGCACTCCTTCACTTGTGCATCCAGCAGTTCCCCACAGGCATAACCTCCCTATCCCCCAGCATCCCTACTGCAAAGAAACTGTTTGTTTTGCTCCTAGGCTACAACAGCGTTACTAATGAGGAAGGACCTCAAACTTGATTTTTCCACTGGTGATGATAGAGCAGAGGGATATGTACTCCCAACACTGCTGCATGTACTCTCTCGCTCTCTCTCGGACATACACACGCACACAATAAAGCACCAAACAAATGGAAGAAATGGTATGGTGTGGGCGTATGTGCCTTTGAGTTGCCTGTTGACTCACAGTGATCCCATGAAGTTCATAGGGTTTTCTTAGGCAAGGAATTCGGCTAGGACATTTTGTTATGAACCAGAATTGGCTGCTTTGGATGAGTCTACTGTGATCTGACACAATCTCAGCCTTAGCATCTTTCTTTTCCTCCCTCTGCAATAAGGATGCAATATTACTGCTCTGCCTTACAGGGTTGTTGTAACAATTATAAGTTATTTACCGGAAGGGATCTGAATAATCTTAAAGCACTGCAGAAAATAAACCACTGAAGGATATCGAAACACCATCTCATTCTCCAAAACAGAAGAGTGACAACTGCAAGGGTTCTAACAAACCCAACAGTCTGCCCAGTTGTTTTGTGCCTTCAAGTCGTTTCAAACCTACGGCAACCCTATCATGGGCTCTTCTCGGTAAGATTTGTTCAGATGAGGTTTGCCTTTGCCTTCCTTTGAGGCTGAGAGGGTGTGCCTCACCCAAGGTCACCCAGCAGGTTTCCACGGCCGAGCGGAAATTCCGACCCTATGTCTCCAGCCATAGTCCAGTGCTCAACTTACTGCACCACAACGGCTCCTGTTTACTCATCAGAAAGGACCACTATGCTTCCGAGTGAGTAACAAACCAACTTTGCCAGGTGCCAGCTTGTTACAGCCAGGACCCAGCGGACGTACTTTCTCGCCCAAAGCACCACAGCACATGCCCCCAAGCACCTCAAGTGATGGTGCCTGGGAACGAAGAACAGTCCAATTACTCCTGTGCCCAAGGCTGAAAAATCCCACCAGCACCTTCTCCGGCAAGCAACACAGGATGAGGAGGAGGCATCCGATCTAAACTCGCTGCTCTTCCCTGACTTCCAGGCACCTGAAGCAGTGGCCTGGCCGTGCCACCCCAGGCAGATCCAGCCCTGGCTTGGAGGGGCATCGTGCGCCAGCCTGATATTAGAGGAGAGGGCAGACAAGCTCCCCGCCACCTCTTGGATGACAGACCCAAAAGAACATGAAGTGCCTGTGTGCGCACACACGTCCGCCCCAGGAGCAGAGGAATCCATGGAGGGATGGAGGGATGGATGCAACTGGCTGGGCGCCGGAGGGGACGGTGGTCCTTCGGGACGAGGGCTGTTGTCCTCTCTCTCTCCCTCCAGCCAGGAGGTGTTTCCATCGGGGAGCCGGGCAGGAGGTGGGATCTAAGGATGGAAACAACCTCCGCTTGGCCGCCCGCCCCTCCTCCCCAGCCGCCGCCTCCTCCTCCTCCTCCTCCTCCTCCTCTTCTGTTTACCTCAAGTTTGAATTTTATCTGCGCAACATTAGCTGGAATGCGGACATCGGAGGGGGGGAGGCACACGCGCTCCGGAGGCACGGCGGGCGCTCCGGCCGAGCCAGGTGGCCCCGAGCCACGCAGGGACCCGCCGCCGCCGCCGCTGCGGGGAAGCCGGGGAGAGGGGGGACCCGCACAGCCACAAGGGGCGACGCAATCAGGACACACACGCGCGCGCGCACCCGAAAACGCAAAGCCTCTCCGGGTCCCTCTTCCTCGCCTCCAAAGTCTTGGCACAGATCTCTCCAAAAGAGGAGGCGGGGGGAGTGGGGGACAAGATCCATTTTTCCTGGGGGGGGGAGGAGGAGAAGAGATCCCTTCCGGGCAGAGGAAGCAAAATTGGGAATCCCCCCCCCACCCCTGCGCCTCGATCAGCATCTCTCCTTCTCCCTCGCGCCCCCCATCCTCCGCCTTCCCACTTTAAAAGGCTCCTCGCTGCGTTCTTTGGAGTTGTCCCTTCTTCCTTCTTTCCCAGCATTGCTCGCCTTGATCACTTACCTCCGTCCTCGGGACGCGCGCTCCTCTTCTCCCCAAAGCCAAAAAAAGGAAGGAGGGGGGCCCAAAAAAAATAAAGGGGGGGCAGAGCACCCCACTTCTTTAAAGGAAAAAGACAGGATCGGCTTCATCCCCACCTTGCATTTCCTCGGGGCTCCCCTCCCACTGGGCATCTATGCGCAACGCTGGGAAGAAGCAGGTGCAATTCCCACGCAGGGCTGTTCCCGGTTCCTCTCCGGCCCGGACGCAGGGGAGGAAAAGAAGGAGACGGCGGGATCGTCGGGGAGCGGGGCTTGGAAGGGCGTCCGCCTCTGCGCCCCGGCACCGTTGCGCCTTTGGCTCCCGCGCCGCGCCGGTTCCTCCTCCTCCGAGAAGTTGCTGCGCCTCTTGGCGCCCGTGGCGCGCCCACCCTGGCCGGCGCTCGCTCGCTCGCTCGCTCTCCGGCGGCTCCGGATCCCCGCGTGCGCGCGTCCTTCGGGGCGCCAGCGGCGAGGCAAGGCTCCCTCCGCTCACAATGTTGTTTCATTATATCGTGGCCATCATGTGACGCCGAGAGGCCTCGCTATGGAAACTTAGGGGACTCCCACGTGACTGGTTGCAGCACCACCACCAGCAGCAGCAGCAGCAGAGGCGAGCCAAAAGAGAGAGAGAGAGAGAGAGAGGCCATTTCTGCACTGCACGGTTATAGTGCTATGATTCCACTTTCAACCTCCTATGGAATCCTGGGGTTTGCAGTTTCGGGAGCGGCCTCAAAGGCCTCCAGCTTTGCAAGGAAGCTCTTCTCTCCAAAGCCAAAAAAGGATGGAGGGGGGGCAAAAAAATAAGGGGGGGGAGATCGCCCCACTTCTTTAGAAGAAAAATACAGGATCAGCTTCATCACCACCACCACCACCACTTTAGGGAGGGGCCTCAAAGGCCTCCGGTTTTGCAAGAAAACTCTTCTCCCCAAAGCCAAGAAAGGAAGGAGGGGGGGCAAAAAAATAAGGGGGGAGATCACCCCACTTCTTTAAAAGAAAAATAAGGATCAGCTCCATCACCACCACCACCACCAGTTTAGGGAGGGGCCTCAAAGGCCTCCAGCTTTGCAAGGAAACTCTTCTCCCCAAAGCTAAAAAAGAAAGGGGGGGCAAAAAAATAAGGGGTGAGGTCACCCCACTTCTTTAAAAGAAAAATACAGGATCAGCTTCATCACCACCACCACTTTAGGGAGGGGCCTCAAAGGCCTCCAGCTTTGCAAGAAAACCCTTCTCCCCAAAGCCAAAAAAGGAAGGAGGGGGGCCAAAAAAAGGGGGGGAGATCACCCCACTTCTTTAAAAGAAAAATACAGGATCAGCTCCATCACCACCACCACCACCAGTTTAGGGAGGGGCCTCAAAGGCCCCTCCCTAAACTGCAAACCCCAGGATTCCATAGGAGGTTGAAAGTGGAATCATAGCACTGTTAACACGTTATTCTTCCCCCTTCTTCCCCTCCACCAAAATTCACAGCATCATCCTTGCCTAGTTTTCTTTCCTAGCACAAGGCGGACTCCCCTAAGTTTTCTTGCAAAGCTGGAGGCAGGAAGGAGGGGGAAGGAAGCAGCAGGAGCCAAGCCATCTTTTGTCAGAAAAGAAGAAGAAGAAAAAGAAGAGGGGGGGAATGTAAGATCCTGCATCAAATTTGGAAAATCATGCAATCGAGGGTGGAGGCATTTTGCAGAAGAGGAGAGGAGAGTGCTTACACAGTCCTTTTTCTGATATAAACATGTTCACTGCTATTGCTATTCCCTAACATCAAGGCTTTGCCGAAGATCTTGGAAGTAAACACAAGTGACTTCTCTAGCATCTTTCTGGTCAGGGGAAAATGGAACTTTTAGGACCTTCTGCCTGTGCAAAGGAGGAAGGAGGAGAGAGCATTTAAAAAGAAGGAGAAGGGATACAGTGATGGAAAAGGGGAGTTCAGGGTTCTCTGCTTGCTGTCTTGCATCCCTCCAGAAACTGCCAGGGCTCCGATGGTAGGTTCTGAGCTCAGGCTGTCTCTCTCTGAGCACTTGGGTAGAAAGAAAACGCAGCTTTGCTCTTCCTGCAGCTGTGCGGGGCCTGCAGTGCTGACAGTAGCACAAAAACGCACCCCTTGTTTATCTCAGTACAAAAGGAGAGAGAAATTACAGCCCAAGCAGATGGGAACCAGAAGAGATAGGCACTGATATATTTTTTATATAAATACAGATAAAAATGTCATTTTGATAGAATGCATCTATCCAGCCAGTAGCTTCATTTTAACGCAGCCACATAAAGGCAAGAAATTTGGTGCCCTCTGTTCTATAGCTGGATTAATTTCAGAGCTGGCAAGGCAGAGAGAAGGAGGCAGCAAACGCAGCTGGCAGATTTTGAAGTACTGTTAAAGGACACCAAAAATAATCATCTTTTTCTTTTTTCTCCCCCCCCATTTATTCTCTATTCCTGAGGAGGGAGACTGTTTGGATTTTCTACTTTAGATGCTAAACTGTCTTTGGCCAGCCAATTTAAGCAATTTAATCTGGCAATTTAGGGGTTAAGTGCCTTGCAAATAAATATTTGCTGTGGTCCAGTCACACGGAAACATTTTGTCCAGTGGGAGAAGTTTGAGCCCATGATCTAAATGGGAAATAATTATTAATCGCATATTCTCAGAATTTATGATGAGATTTGAATATTTTCCTGGTGATGACAGACATTTTTTCAGAAGTAACTTCCAGGAACTTTGGAAAGACTTAATTTTAAGCAAGGGTAGGTAGAGAGACATCATGGTAGAGTGGTTTGAGCATTGGAACAGAACGCTGGGAGACCAAGGTACGAATCTCCGCTTTGCAGGGAAGCCTACTTTGGCCAAGTCACACTCTCTCAGCCTCACAACAAGGCAATGGCAGATGCCCTCTGAGAAAATCTTGCCAAGGAACCCCCATGATAGGTTAGCCTCAGGGCTGCCGTAAGTTGGAAATGGCTTAAAGGCTCACAACAGAGTAGAGGTAGGACTTCAGACAAATAATTGCATTCCCAGAATTATCCATGGGCAGTTATAGTTTTGGTTTTGTGAAATAATTTCATTTTTAATCAGTTTTATAATTTAAACTACAAAAATTTCTTTCCTGCTATCACCACCATCACCACTACTGTCATGCATTATTTCTAAAAATTTGCTAGGTATATGCAAGTCATTACATTCCAGACAAAGAAACTGGCAAAACCTCTTCTGAGTATTCCTTGCCCAAGAAAACCCTGTGAAGCTTATGGGGCTGCCATAAGTCAAGAGGCAACGTGCACACACACAGATATACACATAATAGATGATATCACATCCCCACCTGAAGGCTCACAAGCTACAAAACATGCCAGAAATGGAAAAGTGATCAAGTAAAAAGGAATATACTGCTTATGCAGAGAAAGAATTAAAGTCAAAGAATGCAACAATTAAGCTAGAAATGGGACCGGAAAGTGCATATATATACACATATATATTCAACAAAGAAGAGCAAGATGGAAAATGTGAGTTTTGATAAACTTTAATAATTGATTAATTAAATTTAATAAATTAAAAATTTAAAGTGGGGCAAAGAGGAAGTCAGATAAATAAAGCGTTCAGCCATCATCATCTTCATCATCTATATACAGCTTTTCTCCCAAAGTTGACTGAAGGTAACTGACTATTTAAAAACACAATGCAGCTAAAAACCTATAGAAAACTAAACGTTAACATAGGATTAAACTTTTGACAATATTAAAATGATGTAAAACTACATTTTAAAAGATTAAAAAACACAATTAAAAGATAAAAGGACATTAAAGGCCATACAATCTCTCCTTCCTTTTCTTTTTCACAACCACCCTACGAGGTAGGTTTAGCTGAGAAATTATGAGCAACCTAAAGCTGCCGGGCAAGTTTCACAGTAGAGACTTGAAAGTCCCTGTTTCCCTCCATTATTTAGAAAACTGAGATATAAGTTCTCTGTCAAGCAATGCTGTTTAAGTTTACCAAGCGTCCTCTCATGCAAAAATATATCTCCATTGTACCAGTTTGCACATTCAGCTGTCAACTGGGACATGCTGTTCCTTGATGTGCCTATATGTGCCAAACAGCTCAATATGGCTCAATCTGAAGCCACAGATACGGGCTTTGGCCCAGGTACACAATCTCTCTCAACCTGATCTTGGTATTTGTACAATAGAAAGAAATTATGTTATTTTTCAGATGAGGCAACTTTCACCTCTCTCCTACCTCTTGGGGAAATACCTTATTTTACATCTAAACAAATAATTAGAACTTAATTATTCAAATTACTTGAATATGTTATCAAATAGAACTATCTCATTATGGATCCACTGATACTTCTCCTAACTAGGTAAAACATGATTATCTCAGCAGAATATTATAAAACAGAGCGGTATATATTTATTGAGTGAATTGCCAGGTTTGTCTTGGGAGAACTTTGCAATTATGTTCAAGAACTTCAAGATTGCAAGAAATAACCAAACTAGTCAGGATAACAAGCGCTGGAATAATGATACAGAAACTCTGTGTTGAGATCTATACGGTTCAGTGTATTATAAGAATGGGAACTTCCATTTGAAACAGTTCTAAGTTTGTGACTTAGAGATTGCCTTTTGGGCTATTGAAATGCAAAATGTCCTATAAGATCCTCTTCCAGACCTTACAAAATAGCTTTCTTGTTTATAGGTATTTTACATAAGCCACAACTGGTGTACATTTGCACAACTAATCCATTGGGGTATGTGAACATCCATATTAAATGAGGTTTTCCTAAATAACCCATGCACTTAATGGCATTGTTCTTTTAGAACATTTCCATTTTCCTACACACACCGTTGCACCCACTAGGGCAATAACTCCCAGACTGCATGTTGAGCCACATTTGGGTTGAAGTGCAGCTTGAAAAATTAAGACCCATGGCCGTGTGACCCCATCTTTCTGTGCCCTTTGAAGTGCCAGGTCCCTGGGCAATATTTTCCTGTTCTCTGACAGGGCAATGGCATCATCTCAAAAGGAGTAACAATGAATCTGGGTAGCCCAAAGTGACTGAAAAATATAGAGGGAAACTCAAAAATCAGTGTTGCATTTCAGAACCCTGAGCAGCTACGGATAATGAATATTCTCTGCCCCATCCTATAGCTTCTAGGAAGACTGCCTATTGCTGTAGGAAAAGATTGAGGGACATTTTAATGCACTTTTCAAAAAGAAACCTCTTTCCCCCAAGTATCCAAAACCTGGAAAAAACCTACATCTTGAAATTCTGTTTGCTGAACTGCTGGAAGCAAAGGGGGAGAGGGTCGGCTGCTTGATGCCAAGTTTCTGTGTTGCTTTGCAGCTGTTCTTACAGTAGTGCTGAAGTTGAGACTGCTTTATTGGAAAAATGTGTTGTGACCGGGAGAGTAGTGGTCTATGTTCCTAAAATGCAATTTGCTTAACTCAGACTTCTCTCTCTCTCTCTTTCTCTCTTTCAGATTCCAGCTGTCTGATGATATGCAAGCAACTCCCATAAAGCAGGCTTCAAAAGTTACATGCACAAAGGGAAAAAAACCAAGTAAATGTATGTTGATTTAGTTCCTTGCCCTGACCATAGCTAACATAACACCTAAGCATTCACATAAGGACAAATAAATACACTTAAGTAGAACAGTCTGTACATTCCTGTGGAAAGACGGCAACCAGATTTCTTCAAGCTATGGTCTTCTGACACCAAATAAACATTTTTTCCCCATTTAAAAACTAAATATGGTTTGGCAACCACAGTGGTAGTTGGCATTGAAAAAGACCGAGTGTCTTATTAGTGGGAGAAATAATAGCTGCTTTGAATCCCAGTTCTGGTGCGGAAAGGGGGAATATAAAGCATAGATTTCTATTAATAACTAACTAAGACTACTGCATTACATAACCTTTGTAATGTAATTTTGGCAGACTTTATTGAAGAAAAGCTACATTATGAGCAGTCATACTAAGATATACCATCTTCCTTCATATAGATCATTGTCAAGCTCAGTGTGAGAAAATAAGTTTTGTTTTTGGTTTGAGCTCCTTGTATTATGGTGGTAGCAAAAGAGTAAATCAAAGGCAGCAACCCTATAATAATTTGGCTAGGAATAAGTCCCATTTAAACTCAATCAGCCTTATATCTCAATAGAAATGTACAGGATTTATGATACCTCTTGTCTTACCACCCCCCATCATTTTTCTTGTAGCCTAACTAGATAGGCATCTGCTTCTGAACAGTTAATTGCTAAATCTTTTTCTAACGACTGAAAAGCTAACAACAATTGGAAGTGATTAATTCAAATCATGCTTTAAATAGTTTAAAATATATCTTTATAACAATACAGATAGGAAGTGCCAGCTTGGAAGAGCCACCCCTTTTTTAAAAAAAAAATGTTGAAAGCATGCCTATAAAAACAAAATGGGGTTCCCTCCATTGCCTCTGAATTATTGTTTTCAGTCAATTGCAACTGTGTTCTAACTGGCAGTGCAATACTATGCATTTCTAAACAAGTAAGTCTCAATGAGTTCAGCAAATCTTACCCCAGGTAAGCAGTAAGCTTGGGAATGAATAGTGATAAATAACTAGCTATTTGTAGTTAATTTATCTTCCCAATAATGAAGTTATAATTATGCTGCATTGTGACTGTAACTTAATAGTAATGTAATTGCTTCTGTGGTATACGGTCAACCCTTCATATTTGTTAGAGTTAGGGATGCAGTACCCCTGCAAAAGGGGAAAAATCACACGTATCAAAATGCATATTTGTATTGGGAGGAGGAGATCAAGGTATGTGGAGAGAAGAGGAACCCAGGGTCTGAACCAGGTGAGGGAAACGGGGTGGATCGGCATACTTCTTGTTACTTTCAAGTTACTTTTATAGTGATGGGTTAGAAGGTTAAGAGGGGACATGATAGCCATATTTGAATATCTGAAGGGATGCCATGTAGAAGAAGGAGAGGGCTTGTTTTCTGCTGCTCCAGAGACCAGGACAAGGAGCAATGGATTCAAGCTGCAGGAAAGGAGATTCCACCTGAACCTCAGGAAGAACTTCCTGACGGTCAGGGCTGTCCGGCAGTGGAATCTGTTGCCTTGGAGTGTAGTGGAGGCTCCTCCTTCTTTGGAGGTTTTTAAGCAGAGGCTGGATGGCCATCTGTCAGGAGTGCTTTAAGGGTGTTCCTGCATGGCAGGGGGTTGGACTGGATGGCCCCTGGGGTCTCTTCCAACTCTACATTTCTATGATTCTATGATTCTATGACCTCAGTAAGTGCTGAGGGAGGAATATCCCTGGCTTCAAGTACTGGCACATGCTGCTGCCTTATGTTCTGTTGTGAACACTGAAATGATGGCAAGGTTTCACCTGCGTTCATTGTCATCGTTTGTGGCAGTTTGATGCCACCTTAACTGTCATGACTCCATCCCATAGAATCCTGAGCTCTGAAATTTGGTGCATGATTTAGAGTTCTCTGCTATGGAAATCTGGTGCGCTCCCTGAAATACCGTCCCCAAGTTAACTTGATTTAATGTCTAGTCCCTCTTTTCAAGATATCTGTCACGGAGTCATGACAATTCAAGTGGTATACTAGTGCCATCGTTCTATATGATAGATATACTCAAGGTGAAGAAAATGTGTTTTGCACGACAGAGCAGTCGTGCTGTAGTTCAGATTTTTTAAAACCCAAAATAATTGCAACCACATTTAAAAAACAGGACAGATACGAAATATTTTTAAGAAAACACTTTAAAAAAAAAATCGAAAAGTAACCATTGTACTTCTTTTTGTAAAATATGGAAAGTAAAGGAGTTACCTTTAAGAAAATGTCACTTTATGGAAACTATCCATGTTTTGGTCCTTGGAACTATAGCAGAGTCTTGAGAGCCAGCATGATACAGTGGTTTCAGCATTGGACTATGGCCATTTCCGCACTACACTCTTATAGCGCGATGATTCCACTTTAAACATCCTCTGGAATCCTGGGGTTTGCAGTTTTGGGAGGGGCCGGCTGGCCCCTCCCAGAACTGCAAACCCCAGGATTCCAGAGGATGTTGAAAGTGGAATCATCGCACTATAAGAGTGTAGTGCGGAAATGCCAGTATCTCTGGAGATCAAGATTCAAATCCCTACTCGGCCATGGAAATCCAATGGGTGACCTGGAATAAGTCACACTCTCTCAGCCTCAGGGGAAAGCAAAGGCAAACCCCGTCTGAACAGATCTTGCCAAGAAAACCCCATGGTAGTTTCACCTTAGGGTTACCATAAGCCAGAAACAACCCACAACAACAAACAGCTTTTTTAAAATTAACATTTCAAAGCTCTGGAGCGTGTATAGGGTGACAGCTTTAATCGATCGAGAAACCGGTGAAGCAAATAAAATTTGCAGAATCTGCTGATTAGCCTGATTTCTTTGACCCACGGAGAGCCCTAATAATAATAACCAGGCCTTCTAAGCTTGCTTTCCTGGCAACTGGCTGCACAGCTAGGGAGCTGTCCACAGCACTGGAAGACAGACAAAGTGGGGTGACGGATTGCCTTCTAGCTCTTTAGCAGCTGCCACGCCGGCCGACATAAAATACGCATCAAATAGGTTCCATCAGAATGCAGCAGCTACACAGGTGTGAGCTGATCAGCCCATGAAAAGGCCTGCAAAGCAGCAGAATCCTTACATTTTAACTTGTTATTCCAAGTCTGATGGGGTACGAAATCTCCCTTTCTCTGCCTCAGCTTCCTAGAACAGGTCAGCTGCTGAACTGGAAATTCTACTGGTGACCCTTACTTATTTCCACCATCACTTGCCCACACTTGCTTCTTCAGGTTATTGATTTCTGGCCTTGTTTGCCAGCATTGCCCAGAGGCTGCAAAAATCATTTGGGGGACGACAGTGCCCTAGGTTCCCTAGCCAGCATACCCACATGTCCAGCAGGGGGACCACATCTGGAATACTGTGTCCAGTTCTGGGCATCACAGTTTAGGAAGGATATTGACAAACTGGACCCACTGGATCTAGGAGTCTTATTAGACAACAAACTGAACATGAGTCAGCAGTGTGATGCAGCAGCTAAAAAAGCTAATATGATTCTGGGCTGCATCAATGGGAGTATAGTGTCTAGTCAAGGAAAGTGACAGTGCTACTCCATCCTACTTTGGTCAGACCTCACCTGGAATACTGTGTCCAGTTCTGAGAAATACAGTTCAGGAAGGATATCGACAAGCTGGAACGTGTCTAGAGCAGGGCAACCAAAATGGTAGAAGGCCTGGAAACCCTGCCCTATGAGAAGCAGCTTAGGGAACTGAGTATGTTTAGCCTGGAGAAGAGTAGGTTGAGAGGTGACCTGATAACTATATTTAAATATTTGAAGGGATGTTGTATGGAGGATGGAGCAAGCCTGTTTTCTCTTGCTCCAGAGACTAGGACATGGAGCAATGGCTTCAAATGTCAAGAAAAGAGATTCCAGTGAAGCATTAGCAAGAAATTCCTGATAATAAGAGCAGTTCAACCTTGGAATATGCTGCCTCGGAGTGTGGCAGAGTCTCTTTGTTTTGGAGATTGGATGGCCATCTGTTCGGAGTGCTTTGACTGTGTATTCCTGCATGGTAGGGGGTTGGACTGGATGGACCCTGTGGTCTCTTTCCCTTCAATGATTCTAAATTACTTTTCCAGCTGTGCCTTGACTACTGATTAGTGAGCTATGCATCCCAAATTGAATTTATGACCAAAAAAAAAAAAAAAAGGCCACAGATAGCCTCTTACCTCCACCCTAAACTGCCAAATTATTCCTACCAGCTTTGGGAATGCACCAGCTTCAGTCTCACTAACTTTAAACTTAGATCATTTCCATGGTACAGTGTTATAGTGCTATTATTCTACTTTCAACCTCCTGTGGAATTCTGGGATTTGTAGTTTCCTGAGGCCAAAGAGCCCTCTGGCTGAGAATTCTAAAGGCCTCTCCCTAAACTGCAAACCCCAGGATTTCATAGGATGCTGAAAGTGGAATAATAGCACTAGAAGAGTATAGTGCAGAAATGGCCTTAGAATCATAGAATCTTAGAGCTGAAAGGGAGTGTAAGGGCCATCTAGTCCAACCTCCACTGTACAGGGATACACAACTAAAGCACTATGTGAAAGGTGCTCATCCAAGACCTCCAAAAAAAATGAAAAGGAGAGCCCATCCCACTCCTCCAGGCAGTCTATCCCACTGTCTAAAATCTCTTGCAGTAAAGATGCTTTTCATAATGACTTGGGAATGGAAAAAGTATTGGTAATTTTTCATGACGAGGTTGAAAAAAAGAGGTTTCCCACAGTCAGCAAACTCAGTCAGAATGAATAATGGGCCACAGAGAACGTTGTACATTTTTTCCCCTCTTGGTATTTGAACATCCCAAAATGTTGAAAGGGGGCAATCCTTCTACGAAGAAAAACGTGCTGGGATTTCCCACAAGGATACATAAAATTTTCGCCATGTAACTGCAGAGAAAATGGGTTTCCTGAAGAAGAGATTGTCTTCTGCACCAAAACAATCCCAAACCCAAAGACAAACAAACAAACAAAAAAAGATTTTGGTGTGCAAATCCCCCCACGTGTCGTCTTTGCATAGTAGTCATTTCTCTACAACACTGCCAAATGTTCAAATAATGTTCAAGTAAATAAATAAATAAGGAGGGAATTCTGTGGAGGAATATTCAATTTCTCCCACAGCAAGATGATGATGATGATGATGATGATGATGATGATGATGATGATGATGATGATTATTATTATTATTATTATTATTATTGTCAATACTCATGGTGACATAGTTGAGGATGTCCACCTATACTCTTCCTCTCTGTTTCTCGCCTTAGGCCAGGGGTAGGGGGAATACATCCCTCCAAATATTGCCCCACTGCGACTCCCAGCATACCTCACCCTTTGCTCTGCTGGTTAGGGCTGCTGGGAGTTGCAGTCCAACACATCTGGAGGACTTCATGATTCCTACCCCTGCTGTAACCTTTGATCTATAGTTGGAATTCAAGGAAGGAACTGTATACCCTGTTTGTTGTTGTTGTGTGCCTTCAGGTTGTTTCTGGCTTATGGCAATCCTACGGCAAGTCTACTGTGGGGTTGTCTGGGGCTGAGACTGTGTGATGTGCCCAAGGTTTCCCAGTGGGTTTCCATGGCCAAGCGGGGAATTGTATCCTAGGCCATTTCTGTTGGATAAAAAAATGCAATGACATTTGCCCCAGTGAATGCTTCCCCAGTCTCTGCTTGAATCCCTGTCTCTGCTTGAATCTCTGCCTGGATGTATCTCTGCTATCGATCTGCATATCATAGAATCATAGAAACATTCATAGAAATGTAGAGTTGGAAGACACCCCAGGGGCCATCCAGTCCAACCCCCTGCCATGCAGGAACACCCTCAAAGCACTCCCGACAGATGGCCATCAAGCCTCTGCTTAAAAACCTCCAAGGAAGGAGACTCCACTACACTCCGAGGCAGCAGATTCCACTGCCGGACAGCCCTGACCGTCAGGAAGTTCTTCCCGAGGTTCAGGTGGAATCTCCTTTCCTGCAGCTTGAATCCATTGCTCCTTGTCCTGGTCTCTGGAGCAGCAGAAAACAAGCCCTCTCCTTCCTCTACGTGGAAGCCCTCTCCTTCCTCTACGTGGATATATCCTGTATATAGATGTACGTATTGCAACTGTGAAGATTAAAACCTCCAGGTATTTGGGATGACAACCTCCTGTGTCTGTGAGTGACTAACCAGTGGGTAGAGTGGTCAGAGCAATAATGTCTTTTTGTTGTAGTTGTACTCTGCTGCACACGCTTTTGCTGTTATGAACTCTGCTATCTGAGATTGCCTCTGAGGCACTGTGTCCAGAGAGCATCAGTTTCAGAGATAATTTTGTGTTGGTCCTGTAAATCATCTCCCGACAATTTCCGCACTAGATTGTTATAGCGCAATTATTCCACTTTCAACATCCTATGGAATCTTGGGGTTTGCAGTTTCGGGAGGGGCCAGCGGCCCCTCCCGAAACTGCAAACCCCAAGATTCCATAGGATGTTGAAAGTGGAATAATCGCACTATAACAGGCTAGTGCGGAAATGGTCTTAGTCTCCAGGGTTATAGCCCAGCACTCAGACCACTACATGATGCTGGTTCTCTCTACGCATATATTTGTATCTGTCTACACATACATACTTGGGAGTAAGTCCCATTAAACTCAGTGGTGGACAAATATGCACTCTTTATCTAGAATGCATACATTCTTAAGCAAGCCAGCATAATATAGTGGCTTGATTATTAGACTAGACCCTAGCAGACCAGGGTTCAAATCCCTCCTCAGCCATGGAAACCTACTGGGTGACCTTGGACAAGTCACATTGTCTCAGCCTCACGGGAAGGCAACGGGAAACTCCCTCTGAACAAACCTTGCCAAGAAAACCCTGTGGTAGGTTCACCTTAAGTTGGAAACAACTTGAAGGCACACAACGGCAGTGACAACAGCACATACCTATAGATTCAAAAAGAGCTTGCTGGTTTGATGCTAGATGCAAGGGACGGATTTCCTTGCAACTAACAATGCTGCTTGTTCAGCTTTTCCTTGAAAACAAGGAAGGAGAGGCTACAAGCTTGCTTATTCACCTTCGGCTCTTCCCTCCTCCTCCTTTTAAAGAAAAAGCCCTTTTGTGTGTGTGGGAGGCTTAAATAAGGTTCTGGTTAGGCCCAAATGACTTTGTCTGGGCAATCCAGCCCTCAACCTGACTGCTAATTCTGCTGCGTCATGTAAAGGGGCCGACCGGAGAATTACCTGGTCACAAGATCTGAGCAGGATTAGAAAGTGTAGGAAGAAATACCAGCCAAGGAGAAGCCCTGCAGCCAAAGGAAGTCTGGGGGCAGGCGAGTCGAGGGGTGCACGGGTAGCTGATAGGACACCCCATGGGTGGAAGGGCAATTGGTGATAAATATCTCCTGTTATTTCCCGGCAGTGCTAGAGATCTGCTTGGGATGATGGGGAATTGGCACCGAGCAAGGCAGCAGTAAATGATTCCTAGCCAAGGCTAGGACGACCGATCAACGCAGCTTTATCTTATCCTCTCAAGCCAAAAGCGCTTCAGGTTTCAGCCAAGAAGAAGAGGACGAAGAGGAAAGCAAAACAATACGTTCCTGTGAAAAGGACTTGCTTTGGATTTTGCTCTCAGCCTTTGGAGCTGCAAGGGAGGGCCTGGATGGGATTTTTGTTTGGCTCTAACCCCCCTCCCCACCAGCTGCTGAAAATAAAATAAATACAGTCCTTGTCACAGAAGGTTTTGAGCCTCGGCTTCTGCCTTTTAAGCCTATTTATCTGTGCTTCGTTTTTTGCTCAGCTACAAAATACTACCTGGAAAGGTGCTGAATAAGCTGTACCACACAGTGAAAGAGAAATTGAGATTGGGGTGTGAAAGATGGCTGAACTCCCCAGTCCTAAAAACAGACTCAGCTTGAGACATTTTTATACCTATGGTGCTGGATAACCAAAGTGGCAGTCCTTCCTGTTTCAGTCCACAGGGATTAAGGGTAAGGAATAGCATACCCTCTAACATTTCACAGGTGAAAACCAGGACATGTGCAGCCAAGCAACATCAAGAGTGTGATCACGCTGGAAAAAAAAGTTGTAAATGGGGAAGAACACACAAGCTAGGAGAGGCTGCAGCAGTTGGTTTTTGCCAAAGTTTATAGCAGAGAGCAAGATGCTACCCCTCCCCTCCCCACTGCTGAGTTAGTTGAGTGCAAATTACATTTGCACTTTGAACTGAGTTTGCAGCAGTTGACATCAGCTGAGCACAAAGGAAGAGGAGAGAAAAACGGGGACATTTTAAAAGCAGCTGAAAAAGTGGGATGACAGAGAATTAATCAGGACTGTCTCTGCTAAATCACGATGATTGGAAGATATGAATGCCTGCCATCCATCCCATCCTCCCACTCAATGCCAAGTTTACAAGGCAACAGTGGGGTGCAAGCTTATACTTTAGAAGGCATCTGAGGCCAGGGAAATGGAAGGCAAAGCTTCAGCTTCCCAAGGCATTCTGAGAAAGGAACAGGAAAGGTCCAAAGCTTTGATTTCCAGCAGGATAGAAGAGCAACATTAAACAAATCAGGAAAAACTTCACAAACAAGCGAAGGGGTGGGGGGCTTGTGTGGATCCCAAAAGAAAGTGTCTGGGAGAGGCCCAGCATTTGTGAGGATTAGACCCTGGGAACCCTGAGATTTTCAGTTAAAACAGAATTCACACAAAGCCAGGCATTAAAATCTTAGAGGCAGCTGTACTCTCAGGCAAAAGGCCCGAGTGACAGATTTTGGATGCCGGTTCTAAGACTGCCAGCGCAGAAGACGAGGAGAGATGATTAATGGGTCCATTCCTCTGAGAAGTTTAAGCCTGCGATGAAAAAGGGTGGTAAATGATTTGGAAAGGACCCAATAGTCTTACTGCCTTTCGCCAGGGCTGGGGAACTCGTGGCCTTCCAGATATTGCAGGACTTCAGTTCCCATCCATCCCAGCCAACTTGACCAGTGGTAAAGGATGATGGGAATAGCAGTTCCTTCACATCTAGTAGGATGCATCTTCCCCACTTTGCCTTATTCCAAGACACCTTTTTTTTTTTTTAACACACTCATCTCATGCTAAGTCTTCATGAACTTACTGGGGTGTGGATATTTCTGTGTTGTCAGTTGGGATTTTCTGTATTTAAAACACTCCTAAGAGATTTTTGTCAGATTCACCTAGAAAATAACATAGGGACTCAGAAGGCCAGCTCCTATTCCATACTCTCCAACTGTCCCTATTTGGCCAGGGCAGTTGGAGTGTCCCAGTAGGCTCAGGCAAAAGCAAACTGCTGCAACTTCTCCTAGTAACTGAAG